>PVIR01000203.1:0-226321 GCA_004026965.1 Petromus typicus
TTCAGTGACGCAGACTCGGTGCTGCAGTCGCCGTTTCCCGAGCCGCCCGCTGCTAAACTCAGTCCCTGGGCGCTCTGCATTCAGTTTTATAAATGTAAAAACCACCTATGAATAGAGAGGCCTGGCAAAGCTCACATTAAAAATTCTTGCTGTGTAAGACCTGAATTATAGTGCTTATCCAATAAGAAGATCAAGGCCAAAAGGAAAAAGAATGAGAACCTTAGGAACTAGTACAGATATTGGGCTCATGGCTTGATTAAATGTCAAAATTCATGAGAATTTTAGATACTCTAGTTCTCATGGTTGTGAAGTGGCCTTTAAAAGAATTGTAGAGACACATAGAATTTGTTATGCCCATATTCTACAGGTTAAGTAGAAAATTGTTCAAAGTGATTGTAAAAGGAATGATATCACTAAACTTCTTAATAAGAAGTTATATTCTCAAGTGACATTGTGTAAGTGACCTTTCCAATTCTGTTCTTAGTTGAGGGTTATTAGTCATTCATTCTTCTTTTCAACTGGTACTTGGAACTAGCTGTTATGAAATATAAAATTTATATAATGCTTATTCCTTTGTCTCAAAATATTCATGATCATTGCTAAGCTTCATCTTCTCTTATGCTAGTACAAAAGTATCTGTCAGCTATGTGTTTATTAAATAGTTTGGAAAAGCAGCAAGGAAATTCAGAGGTTGCCACTCTCTCTGCAGAGTTTGATCAATTCCAGTGAAATGCAAACAAAAGAGGTAGTTATAAAAATCAATCATGAAGATCCAAAGGGCCAAGCCACGTTTCTGAATGTTGATACCAACTCCTGGCCTAAATTAGGGAGAAAACCAATGAGTATTCATTCTACCCTATGCTACTTTTACTAAATTCATTTTGAGATAATTTATAACTTCAGAAATTTAATCAATTCTTCTAGGAATATTCTGAGATCGGTGCTTGAGAGATACTTGAGAGTTCAAGTAAAACTAGTTTTTGGTTAATTTCTTTGTTGCTCATGGAGAAACACACAATATTCTGTACAATATATTCTATATTCCATTGTGGGACAAGTGTTTATAAAATGACACCTGTACCCTTTTATCACATATGTTGCATGTTAAAATTACTATTCTTTTTAGAAATGGAAAAAGAATATAATAATAGTAAAGGTTCTATCTATCACATTGACTCTGTAAAAATGATTTCTTCCTTGAATAGATTTATAACACATTGAAGATCCATGTAACATTGGTTGGCATGGAAATATGGACAAACAGAGACAAAATATCACAAGATTCAAATATTGAGACTACTTTATTACGTTTTTCAAAGTGGCAAGAGACAGTCCTTAAGAAAAGGAAGACTTTTGACCATGCTCTGTTGCTGAGGTATGTGACTATTCCGTCATCCTGCATATCTTAGGTGGGTTATTAAAATAGACAACAGAACAAATGAACAATGAAGACAATTTTAAGGCAACTGACTTTGAGTTGGAGCACAAATAAAAATATTATTTTGAATTATACAGGGACTCTCCAAATGGACTATTTAACAATCTTCCTTTCCAAAATTGGATGAGTAGAAAGAAAAAGTATAATATACTCATTCTTGCTCAGAGTTGAAAATGTCACTGTGTAAATTAAGTACTCAGAGACTCCATTGCTTACGTAGCACCCAGCACCAGCTTCCCTCCTGTTCCCATGCCATGCCATCCCAACATTCAATCAAAGTATAAATTCCTACGAAGTATTACACTTTTTAGATATTTTGTTTCATCAAAATGTGTACAGCCAGACACCATGCCCCACAACAATCTTCTGCAGTGCGACAACTAATCTGATAAATCTTTTATTATTTTAAATTTATTGGTACAAAATCTGGCACCACTGTGAAATTCCCAAAGAAAAGACTAGATTCATTTATTTTTAAAATTTTGTCTGTTTATGCAATTTTTATTCAAAATATTTTGCATAATTCTTAGCCCTGAGAGAAAGGATGAGCACTAGCAGACTAAACTTACACATTCTGATGTGCAGCATAGTTCTCTAATCCTCAGTTATAAAACAGAGGAAGAACACTTTGGAGCAATGGCACATTTCGGCATCTCTTTCGGTCAACCTGAAGTTTCTATGTCAGTATTACTCTCAGTTTACTCACTTTATCTCCCCATCATATCAGCATTTCTCCAAAGAGCTGCAAACACATCTTGCTAATCTTCCTTCTGACGTTGTTGAGCTTTCAGGCCAATCTCAGGAACATGAAACTCCAAGACAATAATCAGAGGTCAATTCCAGTTCTTCAGTATCTAACGAGCATGAACTAAATCTCCAAAGTAGCATCAGTCTTGTTTTTCATACCTGCATAGATCACAGTATATATCTGTGGTGCTGTAGTCATGCCAGCTTTCTTCGGCTTGGGTCTTTTAGCACTGTCATGCCCTGAAATTGTGGAAGAGGAGAGGTAGTAAAATATCCTTATTAACTTCAATGTGTGCATGAAAAACCTTTCCTTCTCTGTGTAAATGTTTAAAACTATTTAGTAAGTAAGTCAAGAAATATTTAAATAGATATTAGTGGACATTTACACTGACAGCATTGCTTTTATCCTGGCCAGTAGCTTCCCATATCCACAGAATGTCTGCAAGCAGACATATTTGGGAGATGAGAGTGAATTGCGAGTAACTGTCCCACTGGGCATCATATTTGGGATTCTTATGTATTGCATTTCCTATATATCTTCCATTCTGTACTCACATGGAATAAGACAGTGTCTATGTGGTAAGAGAGTCTTTAATGCACTGTCCTAGTGATACTTTTGTATTTAAGAGACAATGAAAAGGAAGCCAGACTCTAGATCATTTTAAGTGGGCGACTCAACTCTATACTTGGTTTTTTCTGGGAGTTTAGGGAGACTACAATCTAAGATCAGATCCTCCATGACACATGGTAATAATATGACACACAGAACACAGCAACAGAAATACTTCGTCAATAAAGAAAGGAACAGAGTGTACCTACTTGATCAAAAAAGGTTAAAGAGGGGCCGGGGATTTAGCTCAGTGGTTCTGGCCCCTGCCTTGCAAGTGCAAGGGCGCAGGTTCAATCCCCAGAAACCACATACAATACTGGGCATGAAGACTCAGGGCCATCGGCAATCAGAACCACGTAGAACAGTGCTGGGCATGGTGGCAGAGGCAGAAGGATTGCTGTGAGCTCAAGGCTGAGCTCCAGGCCAGCCTGAACCACTAAAGTGAGACCCTCTTTCAAAAAAAAAAAGGTTAGAGACTATAAGGATGAGTGGCCCTGGTCACTCACCTTGTGTTTGAATCCTATATATTTGAAGTGTTGTCTTCCAGCCCCAGAGATCAGTGTCTACCATGGGCCCTAGTGGAAAAGTTATTTCTGAATCAAGCCAAATGTGGATACCCGTGATAAACTCATCTTCAGTTGTCTTTGTAGGCAATCCAGGAATGGACCTCCTTTTACATGACACCTGTTTCAAACATTAATTAGCCCTACCAAATCCTCTCTGAATTTCTATGGTTGATGAAAAGTTTTAAGTCTTTTCAACCATATTCAATTAATCATGGCATTGAGTACCTTCTCTGTTTCATATTTGTTCTCTTGACTTTCTTTATTTTTTGTTCATTTTAATCATTTTATCTAAAGCTCAGTTCACCATTTAAAAAGAATCAGATGCTTAACTTCAATTGTTGTCTTGTAAAAAGTACTTTTGTTTTATCATTTCAGTGTATGTTTAAGTTAGCTTTCTTAGTACGTCAACCATAGTGTGGGTTTAAAGTGAGGTAATGATCACGTGAGCCATCTGCCACTACAGAAATGCAGAATGAAGGCACTGTCACACGCACAGGTGTTAGCATTGTGGTGATGCACTGCCACTGAGTCATTATGTGAAGCTCCGAATTCAGACTGAGCAGTGTGTTTGTGTCGTGTCTAGTGGGAAGTGGCTCTACACGAATGCGCGAGGAGCTTCTTTTCAGGGGGGCATGTGCCAGCCTAGTTATTCATCCAGTATCATTAAGGTAAGTGGGTTCTATTTATATCCTATTATTTCATCAGAATGTTTTAAATAAATTTCTGTCATGTGCTCTGTGTGTTGAAAGACACTATGTGGGCATTTTGTCATACATACCCACTAATATGTTCTGAAAACTTACATGTCTTTTATTAAATGAGAAATCTTATAAAAATTATGGACAAATAAGAAAGGTAAAACAATGTGGTTCAGAGCTCAAATGAAAGTCATACATAGATTAGTATATGAGTAGTAAAGCTCTTTTGCCTATTGAATGTAATTATTTATAAGGACAAATCTGCTGACTTATTTAGCAAATGATAATAATTGTTCTTGTGCTGAAAAGAAAATGCATAACACATGTAATGCATCTCTTCTATTCAACCTTGCAACTCTCTTATTTATCTGATCCATTTACAAGTCTCACGTTTCTAATGAACGGTAACCATATAATCTTAGTAGACACTATTGAAAAATTTGAAGGTGTGTATTTATTTTATGTCTTTGCTTAGTTATTGCTGTGTCAACTGAAAGTTAGAAACTAACATTTATTAACTAATTAAATGAAATATTTTAAACAATATTAATACAGTTCTTTTTATACCTATTCACTTGCCTTTGATATTTCAGTGACATAACTTTTGCGTAATATAGTCAATCTGTTGTGTCTTGGGATGCTACTACTTGAACTATATTGAACTCAGTCCAGAAAATGGTTTAAACTCTATATGAAGGTTGGGACATAGCTCAGTGGTATCATGCCTGCCTAGCAAGTGCAAGGTTCTGAGTTTGATCCCTGGTATTGAGAAAAAAATCTAATTAAACTTTATATGAATTAAATGAACAGATTGAGATGTTTCACTAGCTTTATACTAGCCCAATAGATTCTCTCTTTGGAAATATTTTTTTGTTAAGATAAGCATCGAAACATGAATTTACACTTCTAAACTAAGGTAACAAACTGCACTGTCAGATATTTTGTCTCTGACCTTTAGGTTTGCTCGTTGCAAAAACTCTTTCCACAAGATCACATACATTGTTTTTCAGTGTGAGATTATAAATTGAATGTAAAATTGGTGAGATTATACATTGAAAGTATGAGCACCACATGTTTTTATGTGCCCTCTGACTAGCTGGTGGAGTGAAGACAATCATTTACATTTATTATAAAGCACAGGACATTTGTCTTAGTCCATTCAGGTTGTTGTGACAAAATTCTGTGCCACAAAATACATAAGCTACAGGAGTTGACTCAGTACAGTTCTAGAGACTGAGATACTGAGGGCCGAGGTACTGAGGATCTGGTGTCTGGGGAGGGTCTACTGTCTGGCACAAAGTTGACAATATTTTGCTGTGTCATCCATGACAGAAGGGCAGAGGTCTCTGAGACCTCTGTTAGAAGGACTGTCATCAACCCCGTCCGTGAAGGCTCTGTACCAACAAACTCATCGTCACCAATCTTTGAGTTTAGGGCTAAGACATGGATCCAGATCACAGCAACATTAGTATTTTTTAGCTACTGTTATGGTTGAGTCTATGTAAACCCTCAATGAATAGTACATACACACACACATGCACACACACACACACACACACACACACACACACACCAATTTAGAGCTTGCTCAATTGCATTACATAATGAAAGAACTTAGAAACTAAAGGGGAAGTTGAGTCAATCAGGAACTGCAGACTATCTTTCAGCCAATAGTCAATAGTGTTCTCTGTAGAGTACAGTGTGGTGTCTTTGAAAAATTTCTAATGAACATTTTTGCATCAGGATCTTCTACCTGACATAAATGTAGTGGCGAACAGAGTGGCACATCACCTGGGCCATAACCTGGGGATGCAGCACGACATGTTCCCCTGCACCTGCCCCGAGGGAAAATGTGTGATGGACAGTGTTGGAAGGTGAGGCTCAGGTCACGAGGAAAGTCCATTTCAATATTTTTGGAATATGTCCTACAAAATGTTTGGGAGTATTATGTTAGGGATGTATTGGTAGTAAATGCCATTTGCTGGAAGCTCTGTTACAGAATTAGACATATGAAGTTTACTTTTGAGGTGCTCAGTCTTTCACCTGGTAGTGTCTCTCTGTAGGGAGTTCTGGAAAGGACTTCTAAACTCCATCAGCATGAACTCTGGGAATGCATTATGACTAAGAACTTCCACTCTCAAGGGAGGCAGGCAGGGAAGGGTGGATTCCACAGATCTTGGCTTGCCATCTTCACTATTATTTCTTCCTTTACTTCTTTACCCAAATGTCATCTCAGCCAACCTGATTTAGTCTTCCAGGCCTGTTTCATCTCACACGTATCCTTGTATTTTCCACCACTTTATTTTTTGTTTCATTTGATTTTCTCCTCTGTACTTTTCACTATTTCATATGCCCTGTGTGAAATGTAAGGAGCTCACTCCATTTCCTCTCCCACTGGAATGTAAGTTCCCTGAGGTCAGTGGGCTTTGTCTTCTTTGGTCACTGTTAAATTCCTATGGTCTGGAAGTTCCTGGGAACCTGTAGGTGCTCCACAAATAGTACCAGAATGAATGGGTGCTCGGTGTCCCAATTAGACCATGGGTCAGTCCTGGTCCTGCACATGGAGGAGGGACTTCTCAGCAGGTATGCATAATACTTGTGTATTAATCATGATCTTCTCTTCCATATATTGATTAAATGACTTAAATAGCTAAAATACACAAGCACAGTGGCTGGGTCATAGACTGAGCCCTCAGAAACTGGTATTTAATTTTACATAGTTATCTACACACTTGGTCTTATGCAGAGAACCCCTATCCCCATTCATTGGAACTGAGATTCTTAAGTCTTTCTGTGTTCATTCAGAGTGCCAATAATAATGCCCAGGAACACAAACAAAAGATAGAAGGTAAGTGAATTTCCTTTTAGAAGACATAGATGGCATTTCTAAACATGTTTATAATATTTAGTAGTTTCTTTCAGCAAATGTAAATAGACAACCACTTTGTTTCAGGCATTGAATTTAGTAGTAAGTTTTTTGTTTGTTTTGAGGTACTGGGGACTGAAATCAAGAGCTTTGAACTGAGCATTCCCAGTACTTTATATTTTTCATTTGTGAGACAACGTCTCGAAAGTCAGTGAGTTTCCCAAGCTGAGCTCCGGGTTGTGATCCTCCTGCCTCAGCCTCTCAGATGCTGAGGTGACAAGTGTGTACTGCTATGTCTGGTTTGGATATTTAAAAACAAATCAATCATGGTGCAGTCTTGCTTCAAGAAACTTTTAATCTTATGGGGATAGCAAACATAGATGGAGAGTGGTCTGAGACTATTTTAATGCAGAATCCTGAAGGTAGACATGGGAGCAAATACCAACAACCAGTCCAAAATGTGGGCTTTGGGAATGATCTCTTGGACGATGTATCCCTGAAATATCCTGTGTTAGCTGGATTTGGACATATTTCCAATAATGATGAGCCTTGTCCTGCTCTGTCATTGCAGTTAGCACACACATTTGTCCTTTCCAAACTTTTCAGATGACTTTCACAGCTGCTGTGGCACCACGCATCAGTCTAACAAATCTCTATTTTTACCTCATCCCGTCTCCAGCATTCCTGCGATAAAATTCAGTAAATGCAGCCACATCCAGTATGAGCAGTACCTGAAGGATTTTATGCCGTCCTGTCTGCTCAATGTTCCATTTCCTGACAACTTCAGTGACTTCCCCTTTTGTGGGAACAAGAGAGTAGATGAGGGAGAAGAGTGCGATTGTGGACCCATTCAGGTACTTGTGAGTGATGTTGCCTTTAAATGACAAAGTTCATGCTCAGCTGAAGTCTAAACAGGGGTGTAGCCGTGAGTCATATCAACCATCATGTTCCTTATACAGCTTCGGGAAGCTAGTCTTTTCCCCATCTGGAGAGTTTGTTTGGGCAGTCTTGTTTCAAGTACATGTAAGAAGCTATGAATCGCACATGATGATCTTACTAGACCGGCAGCTTCACATTCACCTGGCTTATATACTAATTAGTTCATCTTGTTTGAAGGACCTTAGTGTCACAGTAGCTTGCAGCCTTCTTCGAAAGTCCCTCTGGATGAGCCAGCTGGGCTTCACTCAGGGCTGCAGCGAGCTAGTCCATATCACGCTGGACAGATTTCATTACACATTAGAAAACTCTTTATTAATAGAGTAGAAATTCTAAAAATTTCCACATTTCTAATAGAGTCTTTGTAATGTTTAGACAAAAAGCATTGAGACAAAGTTTAAAGGAATCCTAATCTGCTTTTCTCCCAATATAGAACCATTTCTTTCAGGAGCTAATCAAATAAATATGTATCCTGGACAACTGGTAACCCACATTAAAAAGCACATATGAGTCCCTGGGAAGTTGTAAGGATACGGATCCTGGTCCAATAGGTCCGCAGTTGGGCTGAGAGTCTGTATCTACTTCAAGCTGCAAAGTTCTGTTGAAGTCACTTAATTGAGAATGATATTTTTAGTATCTGTGATCACTTCAAAAATAGCCTGAAATGACAGCTTTCATGTGACTTCACAATCAGAGTAGGGACAGGGATCTGTCCAGAGGCCTAGAACTCACCTTCACACATCTTAGGCTAATATTAAGGGGCTCTTCATTTTGGAAACTGATTCTCTTGATCTATTCTATAGAATGCTTCTACAGGTTCATTCCAACATAGGAAGTGCCTCACCTGATCAGACACAGATAATTTCCAGTGAAATTTTAGTTTCATTCAAGTAGAGCTTAAGAGGAGAGGCCATCTTATTGTTATTATATGTGTGTGTGTGTGTGTGTGTGTGTGTGTGTGTGTGTATGTGTGTGTGTGTGCCTGTGTCTGTGTCTGTGTCTGTGTCTGTGTATACTTATTTAGAAGAAATGTCAGCCAGATCTGCTTGGTATCCTGAACAAAAGTCCAGTTCAGATCTTTAGAGACTGTATTATTTTACATCAAACTATAGCATAAAGAAGTAACAGTAATCTTCAGGGGATGAGAGTCACTCAAGGAACAGAAGGCTGTTGACCTGGGACTCTGCTCCTGCCAACGAGCATTCACAAATTCTAGAATACTGAAGAGTCAAGAGAGAAGGAAACGGAGCAGACATCCCAACTGTTAGCTCCAAACTGTCACTTCTACTCACATATCATAAACCAAGGATCTGAAAGATTAATGGTTATGTTGTTATGCTTCTGTTTAAACAAAAGCTAAACTATAAATCAATTGTATGATATTTACTTTTCAATTATTGCCAGGAGTGCACTAATCCTTGCTGCGATGCACACATGTGTATATTAAAGCCAGGATTTACTTGTGCCCATGGAGAATGCTGTGAATATTGTCAGGTAAGAAACTTGGATAGGAAGTAATTTCTTTGTTCTCAGTTTAAGTTACATAAATCCAAGGAGCTCCCTGGACATGGATGATCCTCAACTACAAATTCTCTGCAGTTCCTATCCTGAGATGCTCAGACTTCTGAGCAGAGGTTGATGCTTTGATCTGGGGAGTGGAGAAGCTGCAAAACACCTTCCAGTGTTTTCGGAGTAATGTCACATGGCCAGCACTAACAACCTCTGTAATGTCAGCTGGGAGTGAAATTGGTGTCCTGACCACATGATCTAAAAGGAGAAAAGGATTATATTGGGATTTGAAAGTTATGACAGCTAGTTAGGTAAAGAAATAGTTCTAGAGGAGACTAGATAACTGTCCATGGATTTATTGACACTTCATTTACCCTAATGGATTGTGAGCTCACAAAGCAAAGAAACGTGTCTTACTGATCTTGGGATCTCTCCAGAATCCATATGAGTAAATATAAATGGAGTAGCTGAACAAGAGAAATCTCTGTGCAATGGTCTCCAGAAAAAAGAGATAGTATATTTTTCAAGTTTATATGGTGCTATTGATTTCCTGAGGATGGAGATCTTTTATCATAGGTAGCGGTTCACATTTACATGCAGGTAGGAATTAAGAAAATACAAGATAAATGAGAATACTTATCCATCTTACCATTTTATATCCATTACACTTTTATCAAAGACTACTCTGCTAATAAACTTCAAAATCACAACCTTGTCATCCTTGAACTTACATAAATACCAAAACATTTACAAATGACAGTAACTCTCAGTCGAATGGGGGAAGAACTTATAACGTGTCGTTAAAGCCTTTTTAGATAAATTGCGTAGTGATCTTTTTACCTGTTGACTGGACCCTACTTATCTCTGTGTGTCAGAAATTGAACTTCTGTTTCTCTTCACCAGATAAAAAAAGCAGGATCCGTGTGCAGAGCGGCAAATGACGAATGTGATCTCCCTGAAGCTTGCACCGGCCACTCCTCTGAGTGTCCTAAGGATAGGTTCCAGGCCAATGGATTTCCTTGCAGCAATGGAGAAGGCTACTGCTACATGGGCACATGTCCCACCCGGAAAGATCAGTGCACTGAATTGTTTGATGATGGTGAGAGATGATCAGAGTGAATGATTGAAAATGAGAATAGCCTTGACTTAGCATAACACTTTGGGTCAATATTGGCAATGTGTAACTTTTTTTCCCCAAAGTATCGCCTTAGCCTCTCCTTGAATACTACTTCTATTGGGTGATTTTTCCTTCAACATTAATTGATTATCTTAGCATGTTAACTAGTGCATATGTGTTGCTGTCTTAAATGTCTATTCCTCCTTAAAATATGTTCCTGACTCACTGGGATAATATTTTTAAAATATTCATTTGTTCTACTTCACCCCTACTTGACAGTCACAATATTAAAGTTCAAATGTTTTAGAAAATAAGGTGTTTCAGGATTCTCCACTCCCTGTCTTCATTGGTTGTTTTACTTTCTTCCTATCATTGTGTATTTCAGAAGCAAAAGAGAGTCCTGCTGCTTGTTACATGATGAATAAAAAAGGAAATAAATTTGGTTACTGCAAGAACAAGGAAAACAGATTCATTCCCTGTGAAGAGAAGTAAGTTCCCAATGGACACCAAGTACTCTACAGTAGTGCTTTAAAAAATCAGAAAGGCACTTGTTCTGACAACTGTTAACTTCTTTGGCTTAATGATTCAGACTAGCCCAGAGCTGGAAAAGAGAAAGCACATGTTCAGGACCACAGCAACTGCGATTTTCACACTGTATGTATCAGCTGAAAGTCACAGAATACAAAGAGAAAAAATGGAGGAGAGTTAAGATGCTTAGGAAAAAGGGGAGAACAAGTCTTACTTAAAAACGAATGAGAAAAGGAAGCAAGGGGAAAAAAAGTAAGAAGTGAGACAAGGAAATGAGCAAGTTTTAGTCATGAAAGGAAAAGTAGTTGAAATGATGAGAATTTGAAATTTGTAATTTAGGTCTGATGCACAAACTTGAGTTAGGCCAAACTTCCAGGTTTGCCGACTGACATTCGGTAGGAATTTCCACAGTGACAAAATCAGCTCTAGACTGAAAACAACCGTCACAAAACCTTGTAGCCCAGTTCAGCTCTGCTTTACAACATGCTGGCTGGAAATGGACCATCATTTCACTTCTCAGACTTTCTGTTGTTGCTGCTCCAGGTAATGGGCGTCAACAGCTTTGCTACCAGTATCACCTGCTGTGCTCTAGAAAAAAGGACAAGAGGAATTTCAGTGTGCTCGCGAAAGTCGTGTTAATTCACGTTCTAGTAGGAAATTATTTGTCAGCTTGGACTAGTACAGACTTGTGGGAATCACAAACAGCAGTGACTCTCTTGCACATTTTATCTCCTCTACTGAGTTCTCTCTGCCATGATTTTCACCAGAAGATGTTTTGCTGAGTCATGGTCAAGCGCCAGTGTCCTGTTGCCAAAATTGAGTCTAGAAAAACATGACCCTGCTTCTTTGCAGAAGTCCTAGTCTCTAATGATATTTCTAGTTCCCAGTCTGAGAATGTTCTCCTTCTCTTTAGAAATATCAGGTGTGGAAAGATTTACTGTACTGGGGGACACCACTCATCTCTCCTTGGAGAAATCAAAAACATTCACCTTATAGATCTAAATCGGAACATCACAGCCAAATGCAAAACCATCTTTTTATATCACAATTCTGAAGATATTGGTCTGGTTAATTCTAGAACAAAATGTGGAGAGGAGATGGTAAGATGGAAACCCTTTTGTTTTATTGAAACTTTTTAGTTTGGCTGTCAAAAGAGTACTGAATCCCATAACTGGACCCAGAAGGTTTTATATATGGGAAATCAGGGAAAAAACTGGCTGTTTCTTTTTAATTTTTGAGGAGGGTATTCACAATACTGTAATATTCCTTCTGCTTAATTTCAGTTATATAAAATGATATGTAATTGTTATAAATATGCTTACTTAGAAGCTTATAGTAGACTTGTAATGAAATTTTTCTAATTAATGTGACTATAAAATGTTCCTTATTTATTTTATTTATTGACCAGGTATTAGGTTGTCAGAAACTACACCAGACACAGATGATTCACATATGAGTATACTTGAGAATTTCATACATTAGGCTAAACATGTCATCACACATCAACCAAAACACTCCTAGAGGTGAGATTAATGTACCTCTGGAATCTAAAGGGAGTGCCTGTGCTCAGGGAACATGGATGATATACCATCTTACAGCTTTAGCCTGATGATCAACATTTTTAACACAGAGAAAATGGGAAAAACTTCATTTTCACCCTTAAATTTAATGTTAATTGATATTTGTGTACAATTATGGAGTGTGTGTCCTGTTTTGACATGGGTATAAAAAGTGTGATGATTGAATCCAGCTAAATCTGGCTAACTAGTGTGTCCCTCACCTCGTGTGTTTATAATTTATCTGTATCGAGAACATTGCAATCTTCTTTTTAGTTATAAGTACAACGTCAGCTGTGGTTAATGATAGTTACCCTGTGGTCCTCAGGACACTAGAACTACCCCATCTATGTAACCATAAAAGTGTGCCTGTTAAATAGCCTCTCCTGTCTCCTTCTCTCTCTGCCCTCCTCACCCACTGGCAACCACAATTCAAATTCCCACTTCTATAAGAACAACTCTCTTAGTTTTCACAGGGGGGAGAACTCATGGAATATACAATTTATCTTTCTGTACCTTACCACAATTAAATTCTGTCTTGGCAGTGATCTCTTTATTAAAGATAGAAAGTGGCAAGATAAAAATGAGATGTGTCTCAGCATTGCTTTTAGCTGATCTTAAAGCCTTTGAAGAGAGATCTACATGAGTTCCAGAGCCTTCGGTACCAGGGCTCTGTCACATGCAGATAAAATCTGTCCTGAGGGACTGGACAGAGAACAAAGGGCAGGGGACGGAGGGAATTCAAAAGTGGGAACACAGGAGAGCAGCCAGAGAAATCCCAGGTGCAACAAATACACACTAACAAGAGAATATTTGTTTTTAAAGTTAAATTTTAATGGATTTGATTTTTGGAGAAGTCTTAGGTTTATACCAGAATGAAACAGAAGGTACAGAGATTTCTTGGATCCTGTTTGCACCCTTAGCTCCCCATCCCATCATATACCAGAGAAGCACATTTCTTACAAGTAATAAATCTATGGAGCACATAATTATTATCTAGAACCCATAGTTTCTCAGGGAGGACATTATTACCCAGAAATCCATAGTTTCTCTTAATGGAAATGTACATCTCATAGATTTCAACACTTTTATAATAGCAAGTATTCTTCATTTCAGTACCCTATGGTAGCTCCCTTCCCTAAATATCCCCTCTGCTAGTCATCTCTTCCTCTCCATAACTCTGGAAATCCAATGGTGCTTGTACTGATTCTGTAGTTTTGTTTTCCGTGAGGTCACCTAGTTGGAATTGTACAGTTTGGAACCTTTGCTCCCAGGTATTTCCATTTTAAGCAAAGGGTAACAAGCTTCCCTTCTTTGAAATCCTTTCATCTTTCAAACTTATAAAGTAATTACCTTATGTATATTAAGAATCATGTCACAATGCTTTACTTCAATCATGGAACATATATTTTAAAAGGCCATTGGAAAATGATAATATACTGTCTATACTCATAGTTTTTAAAGTTGATTTTATATTTTACATATACATTATGATCACATTCAACACTGAGGGTCTTGTATCAGCACATGGCACATCTTCATTCTCATTTTTCGCATTCCTCTGCTCTCCCTCCCACCTCTACTCATAAGCATGTAAGTTTTGTTTCTTTTTTTACCATCAGTTTTTTCTTACCCTTCTTCATTTACCTCTACTCCCCCTTTCCCTTTTCCTTTTGAACATTGTCTTCCTACTTCACGATACCTATTACATATTTTGAAACTCATTTACACCTTCAGTTTCTCATACCAGAGAGATGATGTGGAATTTACGCATCTTTGTCCTATTTATTTCACTTACAAGAGTGTCCTCAAGGTACATCCATTTGAGTATAAATGACTCAACTTTATCATTATTTATGATTGAATAAAACTCCGTTTTATTTTATAGAAGTTCGGTTTTTTTTTTTTTTTCCAAAATTGAGTTATCACAGTTGTCAGTTCTTTCCTCTAGTTCCCAGGTGGCTGAGGTTTTGTTCGTAAAGTCATTTCCTAGGCTAGTGTTTCAAAGAGTTCCACCTAACCTATTTTCCAACAGGTTTAGGGTTTCTGTTTTAATATTTAAGTCTCTAATCCACTTTGATTTTCATTCAGTACATGGTGAAAGAGACAGATGTAGCTTTAGTCTTAAGCAGGTTGAAACCCAGTTTTTCCAGCACCATTTGTTAATGAGGCTGTCTCTTCCCCATTGAGGGTATTTGGCTCCTTTGTCAAAACTGAGGTGGTTCTTTCCATTTTGTGCCTTTTTATGACATTGGTTCAAAGGCTTCTTACTTTATCAAGATAAAGTTAAATTTATACTTTGGATAAGATTTTAAATGATAGTAAATTTTTCAAAAATGGTATAATTTCAGAGCAAGAAGCATCACCTTCAAGATTCTTGGCTTATATGTAATTTGGGGAGCTAGTCAAGGAAAAGATGTTACCAAAAAAATCACTAAGAATAAATCACAGAACAATAAAAGCATAGAAGAATAAAAGTAGTAGAAAAACACATTAAAAGCTGTGGGAAATTGAAAAAAATCTAATACAGATTTAATACAAATTATAGGTTAGATAAATGGAATAGGACTGAAATATAATTGAAGAAATAATTTTAGGTTTCTGATCTGAAATAAATATATAAAATTTTTAAAAATTAGTGTCAGAAAAAAAGTCACATAAAGAAAACCACACCAGGAACTTGCTGTTACAAAATTCAAGAATAAAAGCATACATTCACAAACACAAGGAGAGCAGGTCATTATTATCTACAGGAGAAATTAATGCAAGATACTATCATGTTTCTCTCTAACAAGAAATGCCTGAAAGATAATGAGTGGAGGAATGTGACTGGAGCACATTGGACAGTGCTCAGGAGGCAAAAATCAGAAACATAACTCAATTGTGATCCGGACAGGAGGACAGTAGACTGACACCTGTTCATACCTCATGAGTAAAGAAACAAAAACTGCAGCTGTTTTCTGCACAAAGTATTTGAGGAACTATTCCATTCAGTTAAGAAATGAACTTTGGAAGTTACATAATGAGATAGGATATTAAAGAAAGGGCTGTAAGCAATAAAAACTATAAAATTTTGAGAAAGTTCTAGCTCTTATTGCTAATTTATAATTTATATTTATTAAAAGGGTGCTAAAATATTTTGATGATGCTAAAAATCATTGTTACAAATCTCTGTCTGCTCAAACATATCCAGTTTGTAGAAGAAGATGACTGGTGTTAGCAGAGTGCTTATCAACAATTATGTTTTTACAAGTTCAGGTCTGTATATTGAGTCAAAAGAAACTATGTAGGCAGACTAATATTATATGACTGCAGACTTTTGGGTAGATCAACAGTTGAGTTGTAAAGACAAACATTTTCATCATTAATGCTTACATATAAATCTATTGATCATTTATAGATTTGCACATCAACAGATTGTGTATGTAGAATTTTGCAATGGACAGAAATCATATGAATTATTAAATCATGTAAAGTGGAATATATACTTTTACATGTAATTATGCAAGATTACAAGTCACATAAGTTATAATCCCTTCTCCTTCATGTTGCTTGCTTCACTTCCAGGTGTGCATCAATGGTGAATGTATAAACATGGAACAGGTCTACAATTCAACCAGTTGTTCTCCTCAGTGCAGTGAAAATTCTGTAAGATTTGATTTCTTTTTAAGTTTGTGTCTTACCAGTTATTGTTGATAATTAGTCTTGAGCCTATTTCTGGATATGCTTTTTCTTAAGCATATTTGTATTTGATATCCACTTTCTTCATGTGTCATCACAACTCGTTTAAAGAACTAAGCTATATATTACTGTATACAGATATTGTTGGTATTGCAAGTAAATGTTTTATTACAATCTGTATACCTAGCAATTTATAAACCTATTAAGTTTAAATCTGAACTTTAAAGATTAATCTATCGCACACTTACCTAAAGTTAATTTATACTCATTTCAACATTAGTCTAGGTATTTTTGAGGAAAACAACAAATAATTATGATTTTAACTCAGCACTGTTAAATACTAACAGCTTATATTTCTGGGTAATGTAACAGCTTTCTTAATCTTAGTTAATGATGCTTTAAGATTTATTCAGATTCTCTCTAGGCACTCTTTCAAGTTGTGTATACATGTGTGTGTGTGTGTGTGTGTGTGTGTGTGTGTGTGTGTGTGTGAGCGTGCACTGTTCAGATCTTCCTGACAACTCAAGGATGAATGCTATGTCCTGGCCCATCACAATGGATGGTTCCAGGTGCACTTTTCTTGTGTTGGGGAAAAGAAGAAAAGTCTGGCTCTAACTCCGGGTAGATGACGCCAGGGTTTTTCCTCCCGCCATTACACAGTGCTCTCTTGATGAACTAGCGATATTCTTTCATTATTATTAAGCACAGGATCTGCTGGTTTGTCTATGATGTGTGTGGCATGAGCAGACCCTGCTCACTGAAGGGTATGGAAGCTTTCTAGACGAAAGAGTCACACGGTCTTGCTCAACTTTCTGAGTTTGTCAATATCATTTTCTTGTTCTGGGCTTTCTTCAAAGGTAGTTGCCTCTTGTATTTTGTGTGCTTATTTTGGTACAACACTGATTTTGGTGTGCAGTTTAGTTCTTTAAGCAATAAGGTTGTGTGTGAGCAGGTGTGTGAGTGTGTGTGTGTTTGTTTGTGTGTGTGTGTGTGTGTGTGTGTGTGTGAGTGTGGTGTAGATCTAACAATGTAAATGAGATACGAAAAATACTCCCTGTCTGTGCCAGCGCTTTGATGGAATCGTGTGCTCAGTTGCTCCTCCAGGCGGATGGCCGTGAACCCGAGTGCCCATGTGAAGAACAGATATTCTCTGACTGGGAGGAGACCGTCAATGTCACCGGTGAGCATCCTCGTCTCTGATATCTCCAATCTATCAGAAGACCACAATTGAGAGTGCTTTTTCTTATTTGCCACATCTGCCTATATTTCCTATACTTTTACTCAACATTTAGTTTACTTGATCATTTTTCTATTCTGCATGTTTGAAAACTTAGGTTGAATTTTCTACAGTTGCCCTTTACAGTTAATATATTCCTTTGTAGGTACATGTGGCTTGATTCTTCTAAAAGACTTCTGTGTAAAGGCCTCAAGTCACTTAATACAAAACAACAAAAGCTTTTCTTGCTGATGTGGTTTCCCTTAAATATAACTGAATATCTTTAATTCAGATGAAAATCATATTTTATTCTATATAATATATTAAGAGAAGGGAACACAGGAAAAAAGTAGTGTTGTAATATCTCCATTAAATGTTAACATTTCATCATCCTGAAGTTGATGTCCATACCATAGCCTATACCCTTCTTTTTAATATTCTAGGTATCTGCATCATGGTCATTGTGCTTGTTACGATTGTTACCAGTATTGGAGCTGCATTATTAATTCGTCACCAAAAATGTGTTAAGTTGAAGCAAGTTCAGAGGTATGTCTGCATTTTATGTTTCAGGGGACAGTTACTCAGAATATATAAGTATGGTGGCCATGAAGGATCCTTAATGTAGGAAAATATTAAGTCTTTTGCTAAGGACCAGATAAAAGCATGCATACAAGTGCTTATCTGACTGGTTATTAAATGTTGCTGCCCTTTGAATCACTTAAGTATCTTTCAAAAACTATTGTCCAAGACATTGTGATTTAGTTTTTATAGGATACCACCTGATTGTTTAAAAACTCTTTAAACACCTCTGTTCTCAGTAATTTGAGAGGTTGAGGTAGGAGGGCTGCAAGTGACAGCATAGTGTGGGTAACGTAGTGACTTAGTCAGATCCCATATCAAAACAAATAGAAGGGCTGGGAAGGTAGCTCATTGTGCAGGCCCTATGTTCAATTGCTGGTATGCCAAATTTTTTTTTAAAGCTCAGATTTTATATTTAACCACAATCCTACCCCATGGCTTGGACTCACTTTTATTTTTTCTCCTGACAGCTCCCCTGGAGATACACTCGGAGTGGAGAATAAAGGATACCTGGGGGAAGAGCAGCCCAGGAGAATGGAGGCAATGTCACCAGAGGTCCCTCCCCCACACGTAAGCAACTAACTTCAAAGTGGGTTCATGGATGATCCAGACAGAGCTGTGTGTGTTTTGCAGTGGATCTGGCCCTATGTGACGTGAAGCAGGAGACACTAAGAAGCAGTGTAATGAGGCTTCATGCTCATCAAACTCTCAGCCTACAGAGCAGGCTAAGGGAGTAGAACTGTCTCAGACATGGAGCAGTAGACATGACTTACTTCAGTGCAGAACATATTAACAAACTATGACACAATGGTGCATTCTCATGGAAACGTGAAATCACAAACCTCAATCTAAGCCATAAAAATCCTAATAATTTTAGAATAAGCAGTCATACAAAATACGTTCTCAAAATAAAATTTTATTAGGAATCACTAACAAAAGGATCAGGAGAATAATTCCCAAATGGAAATCAGGTTTTCAAATTCTAAAAGAACTTCTATGCCAAACAACAGTCAAAGGATGATTAAAGTATTTTAAAGTAAATAATAAGTAAACACATATCAGGTATGTGAAATGTAGTGAAATTAGGAATTAAAGGAAAGTTTGGAACTTTAAAATCTTGTGGTGGTAAAGACAAATGTCATTTATAATCTCAGCTTTCATTTTAAGAAACTAGAAAAATGCAAACAAATAAACCCAGCATATGTGACAAGAAGAAATTATTAACAACTAGGTGGCAAATGGAGTAGAAAACATTAAAATAATGGACAAAAATCACTAAAAGCAGAAGCCAATTTCTTCAGAAGATAAATAATTCTACAAACCTGTAGTCAGAATGATCAGGAAAAAACAGAGGAAGGGGAGAGGAAGAGGAGAGGGAGAAAGAGAGAAAATCAACATAGATTATTAATGTCAGAATCTCCATCACTGGAGATTCTATACATATTTCACTGGTAATTAGAAAGCATTATGAAGGGCTGGGGAGTTAGCTCAGTGGTTCCAGCTCCTGTCTTGCAAGCGCAAGGACCTGGGTTTGATCCCCTGTAACCGCATAGGATACTGGGCGTGGAGACTCATGCCCAGCAACAACCAGTACCACATACCACAGTGCTGGGCGTGGTGGCTCACGCCTGTAATCCCAGCACTCGGGAGGCAGAGGCAGGAGGATTGCTGTGATGTGAGTTTGAGGCTGAGCTCAGGGCCGCCTGAACTACAAAGCGAGACCCTGTCTCAAAAAACCTTAAAAAAAAAAAAAAAAGAAAGAAAGAAAGCACTATGAAAATCAGTTCAATATATTTCAGAATATAATGAAATGGAAAACTCTCAAAGCTACGAATTAATCTAGCCTACTCATGAAAAAAATAGATGATTTGAATATCTCTATATCTAATACATTTATAGACAATGGAAAGATAAAATGATCTACAGAAAAGTACTGTCTAATCTATGGCTGGATGTGGTGTACCACTCTGGGAGGCTGAGGCAGAAGAGCCACAAATTTGAGCCCACCTGGTTAATTTAGTGACTTAGCAAATGTCTTATTTGTGTTCTTTATTGATGGGGAAAAGTACCTGATACCCACAACTTAAGGAAGGAGAGGTTTATTTTGGTTCACAATTTGCAGTTTCCAGCCCATTCTGGACTTGTTGAAAGATAGGGTAGTTTGACAGAGGGGTCTGGCAGAGGAGAAGCAGGTTGTGGCATGGCAACAGCCAGAAATGAGATGGAGGGAGGAGGTGAGGAGGCAGGTGCTTCCAGCTTCTCTCCAAGAGACTTGGTCCTAGGAACAGGCTTTGCCTCTCAGCATGCTACTTAGACATAAGCTCACCAGTAGATTACTTCACAAGTAAGTGTCAGGCCCTATGATCCAACACCTCCACATCTATGACTGCATGAAACTTTGGGGGCATTGGAGCTATAAACCAAACAGCAAAGCTCTGTCTCAGAATAAAAGAAGAAGAGGGTTGGGGATGTAGCTCAGTATCGAGGCTCTCAGTTTATTTCTCAGTACAGGAGGAAGAAATGAGAGAGAAAAGAAGAAAAGTTCTGTGGAATTTATGAAAAAAGTGAAACTATAAGATTTTCAGGATACATGATTAGTAAACCAAAGTTTAGTCCATCTTCAGTGACTACCAAGAACAACTCCCAAAACAAAAGGAAATAACAAAGTACAGTTTACAGCCACATAAAAATACCAAAATCTCTAACAACTTAGGGATTACTATAGTGAAAGAGGTATGTAGAGAACTTCAAAGTTAATAAGAAAAATCAGAAAACCAAGTAAATGTGAGTGTGTGTCAGTCTACTGTGGTGGCAGATGTACCTAAATCATTCTATAGTTCAAAACGATCCCAATCAAAATATCAGCAGGACATTTTTGCAAATCTACTAAGTGAATTAACAAAGTTATGGATTTTTAAAAAATATATAAACAAGTATTCATTGTATTTCCACATACTGAAACAAAGAATGAGAATAAAACAAAACTATCATGTGAAATAGCACCAAAAGCATGACATTTCTAGGGATAAATCTAACAAAGTGTGATGCAGAATCCAAATGTAAAGTAATCATATATTTGTGAGGAAAATTTAAAGGACCTAAATTGGGTAAAGGGTGCAAGATGTACTCAACATATGTTATATGCATGTAAGAAAATGTTGAAATAAAATGCATTAATCTATATATTTAATATAGAGTTTTTAATAAAAGACCTAACTAAATTAAGGTATACATCTGGTTGAACAAAAAAATCTATAATACATGAGTTTTCATCAATTGTGCTATGTGTTCAAAGTAATCATAATTGAAAGTAAAGAGCTCTTTCAACTAAAAATTGACCTGTGGATTCTGAAATGTATATGGAAATATAAGTTACCCAAAGTATCTGAAGAGTAACTGAAGAAGTTTGAAAAAGCAGAAGGGAGTTTGTGATTTACACTATTTGACTTTAAAACATGATAAGACTGGGCCAGGGATTTAGGTCAGTGGTTCCTGCACCTGCCTTGCAAGTGCAAGGTCTGAGTTCGATCTCCGATAACCACATACAATAATGCTGGAACGTACGTGTTACATTTCAGGACAGTAGGGATCTGTAGAGGTTTCGGTTTGAGACCCTTTCAGAAGAGAAGTTCAATAAACATTTGGTGAATATCCACAGAGATTTCACTCATTACTGGTGTCACAGGCCTTACAACAAACTAGGTTTACAACACATATTTCACATGAGAGTTTGAGGCCTCTGATCTCACATATCAGGTTTCTGTATTTGTCACTATATTATTCAAACAGTAATTATTTAGCAACATACTTTTTTGGCACACAAATTCCCATCCAAAACTGATCTTCAGCGGATGAAAAAAGAAAAAAAAAAAAAACGGAAAACCAAAACTGATCTTCAGCAAAACTGTGCTCTGAGAAAGTTCATTGGCATGATTTTGGTCACACGAATGAATGTCTGGTGTGTCTTGTCTGGCGTTCAGTGCCTGTCCTGGGCCCCATTGGCATTGAGCAATACCTTCCAGGGGTCCTGCCATCTTCTGGGAGTTAAAAGCTATATCACAAAGGGGTTGACTTCAGTGCATTTCAACAGGCAGTTCTGGAGATTCTGAAAGACTTTCCAAAGCCAAAATAATGTGGCTGACTGTGGAATTTCAGGATGCAGATAATTAGAGCTATTAAGATTTGAAAGCTAGAAACTGCACCTGCTGCTAAGAAAATCACAATATGTAAGAAATGCCCACGCTTCTCCTTTGTCAGTTTGCTTTTTAGTCAGATCTTAGACCCATCTGTTACAATTAAGAATCTAAGGAATAATACTGTTTCCCTGTCCTTCGGTATCTGTGTATTTACTAGGAATATATTCCAAGGCTGGGAAATGCATGCTGTGGGCTTGGGAAATAGTTGTACTTGCTAAGTACAATTTGCATGGTAATGATGTCTTTTTTTTTTTTGCTAGCAGAGGACTGCAGAATCCTTGGAGAGCCTGCCGTCAAGCTTTGCAAGCCCCCACTACATCAGTCTGGTACGTCCTGGCCCCACTCTGTTGCCTGTAGTAGTCTGAGTCAATTTCATTAATGACTTTAATACCTCTTACTCACCTGCTGGTTTCTTGCCAAGGCTCAAAAATGTCACACAGCTCTTTGGCTGGAGGTGAAAGTATAACAGGACACTATGGCACAGAAACAAACTTTTTACAAACTTCTAGAGGTGAGGAGAGTCAGGTGAGCCACAAAGAACGTGGGCAGGCTCATTTTTGTTAGAATGGTGGCATTTTACTCATCATGAATCCTTGCTGATTAATTTTAATTTTAAAATAAACTCAATGTTATTCATCATGTTTAAGTTTGTTTTTACCCCTAACATGCTACCCTCCAAGATGAGTGCCAGAACTCCTTACCCTAGTCCTGGCACCAGATCTGATGGTTTTTAATGAGGCTTGATTAGCTAAAAACCTTTGGAACATTCAGCCAATGTGATTTTTAAAAATTACAAGTTCCCTTAGAATTAGGCAATTTTAAAATTTCTTTCTGACTTCTACATCACCTACTAGAGGATCCCTCAGAACTTGGCCAAGGGAGCACCCACATTCTTAATTTGTACTGTAAAATCGGCGATGCCCTTTCTAGGGGACTGCATACACTGGAGAGTACCCTACCCTTTTTAAAAATTTTGTTTTTTAAAATTTGAGACAGGATCTCACCAATTTTCCCAGGCTGGGCTCAAATGTAGGATCCTCCTGCCTTCAGAGTGCGGGGATTATGGGCCTGTGCCACTGTGCTTAGGGTGTTAAGCTTTGGGTGACCGAAAGGCTGCAATTCAAGTAGCTTTCAGCAGGGGGTCCTCAGAAACTGCACATCACACTAAAGATTCGGAATTGTGCCGGAAAGTACTTCTGAGCTGTGAAATCGGATCAGCCAGCTTTCCGTGGAACCATCTTTCAAAGTAGGTTTTACTGGGGTCCTAGAAAAGACAGTACCTGCATGAAAGTACTTATGCTTAAAAAATGATTGTAAACTCCTGCCTAATATAGTCTAGGATAGATTTATAAGTTTTATATGGATTCATGTGGTTTCTGATAAAACTTTACCTAACAAGAACTACCCACTCCATCACCATCCCATAGCGACTTACAATCATCTTGAGTTTTTCACAGAGCAAGAAGTGATCTTCGTGTGTTGTTTTCGTGTGTGCTCATAATGTATTGTACACAGGTTGGTGCATGTGATTCCAGTATGTGGTGCAATTCCTAATACACATTATTTATTACAGAAATCTGTGAGTAAAGATCCAAGAGGAATTGCAGATTCCAAACAAAATGCCAACATGGTATGTTCTTAGGGGTAGGAAGAACCTCTCTCTCTCTCTCTCTCTCTCTCCTCTCTCTCTCAAATGCTGTACCTTTTTATGTTCTCTTTGCTAACTGACTGACTGGGGTTGGGTCTCTGTAGTAAAGAGAATAAGAATAAGATCGCAAAGACCATTCTCATCCTATGATGACATATCGAATGGACAATTCTGTCAAGCGTGTTTTAGTCCAAAGTTTTTGTACTTGGCCAAAGGAAGAAGCTAGTAGTATTCAAGAGTTTCAAAGTCTCAGTAAATACTAGAAATAAGAAAAGCAGCACTTATCTCTTAGATTTACTTTAGCCAGAGTATATGTCTTCATAAATTCTAGAAGTATTTAAGGGACATAATAATGTTGGTAATTGCAGAAAATTATTTTCCATGCCTGCCTGAGTATATTTTTCACTTACCAAATCAATAAATGACTGAAGGTAAAAGGTGATTTTACATTTAAATTTCTATGACTAATTTGGAAAATAGATGAAAAAGTTAGGAATTGTATCAAAGAGAGACAGATGATTATTATTTGCCTACATTTCTAAGTTTTCATTTTCCTACCACCCTTCATTCCTTTGAGTTTTGATAATGTCCTTGGTTCTAGATCAGTGTGAAGTTTTCCTCCACAGTTGTTCTTAGAAGGTCCCCTGTCTAGTGTGGATTCCCTGCTTCCATTGGACAGAGAAAGCAGGAAATTTCCTAAGGTCCTTCCCCTGCACAACGGCAAAATTGTCCCCAAGGTGTGGAAAGTGGAGACACTCCTTAGTCTAAGCAAAGTGCTTGGCAACTTGCACTGGAAAAATTTCTTTTTTCGTTGCATAATATGGGTCAGGGATTTAGCTCAGTGGTTTCAACATCTGCCTGGCAAGTGCAAGGTCCAGAGTTCTACATACCACAGTGTTGGGTGTGGTGACTCAGACCTGTAATGCCCGCACTTGGGAGGCAGAGGCAGGAGGATTGTTAAGAGTCTGAGGCTGGCCTGGGTTACATAGTGAGTTCAGGGCCAACCTGAACTACAAAGCAAGACTCTGTCTCAAAAAAAAGTGCATAATTAGCTATGGCTAAGGGGATCTTTATATATATAACAACAGAATCCAGGAAAGTTATTATAATTAATAGACAGAGATGAATAACTAAGATATGTGGTTATGGAATTTATAGATAGCAACTTATTTTTAACCATCTGTTTCTATTTAGAGCTTGAAATTGGATTTCCAGAATGGTTGTGAAAGCCTGGGTTGAGGACCTTGGATATGAAATCTTCAGTCTTCTCTAGATATTTCCTACACACGTTTCAGTCATTTCTCAAGTGATCTTTACCAAGTCAAGAAATGTTTAAGAGAAACAAATTTTTTCCTGCTAATATTTACTTGTAGAATTCACAACCTATGACATAGACATATGCTACATAAAAACAAATAGCTTGTGGCTTTTCAAATGCTTAATACAAATATAAGCAGTCTTCTTGCTCTTGTGTTCTGCTGCAAAATGCTCATCTAGTTAATTTTTAAAAGTCAAATCTTGGAGGATGCCTTATAACCCTGAATTTAGGAAGTAAAATATCACTTGTAGAAGGTCACTTTGTTGGGAGCAGAAAAGTACTCTTGTTAATTTGAATGTGACATCATTAGCATGAAATCTGGTTCTAATGCAATTGTTTCCTGCAGAAATGCCAAGGAGGGCGGTGCCACGGGCTGAGGGCATAGCTGTCAGGAGTGTAGTTAACAGTGGAGGAGGCAGAAGAGTGATTACTGTGACTACAAAATAGGCCTTCGAGTCACCCCACTCTAAGCAGGGGACACTGAAGATGCCTGGGGCCTTTGAATTCCTGGGTTTGCCTTTCTATAATTCCCTAAGAGGCTGACAAGAAAGAAGTCAGAGGGTTGGAATAATTTAGAAAATGAACTCTAGCTTGGAGAACATGCTGATAGGACTTCAAAGGTCTTCACAGGATTTCTTCATTTCCTGTGAAGTTTCCATGGTCCCAATCCCTAGGATTTCTGTCATTCAGGGTGGTGTCTGGGGCTACCTTGGGAATGATTCAGCTCTTTCCAGCCTGTGGCTTTCCATCTGTGTTCTTTTTTCTCTGTGAACAGATAAGCCTATGGCTGCCATTTTTTCACCTACTGAACTAAAGTTCAGTGCTAAATGGAAATGTCTTGACTCAGGGTAGTGAACGCAGACCCGGAAGAGAGGTGGCTGCCCTCGGTGACACTCCGGGCCCTATAGTGTTAGGAGCCGTGTCCAACAATGCCATGGCTGTCTTCTCTTCCTGTCATCAGGCCTGGCAGTCTGCTCCGGGCGGACGTTGTCCTGGTAACTCAGGAAGTCTGCACCTAAATGGAAGCTGCACAGTGCCTGCGAGGGAGAGAGGGGGTTAAACTGGTTCCTGGATTGGAGCCTAGTACTGTTCACCTCCTTCAAAATAAATGCTGCTTTCTACAGAAAAACAACTTAAAACAGTCTCTGTACTGTGACCTTAAAAACAGACCTACACAGTGATAGCTACCTGTTCTTTTAACCTTAGACAAGTAAAAAAAAAAAAAAAAAACAGCTATTCATTAAATAGATAATAGAAAACTAAAAATAACTTCAAAATGATAAAAGAATGATATATTGACTATTATATATAACCACATTGATTCTGCTTTTTTTTAACTTTTATACACATAAACAAAACTAACCAACACATAATCACTGCCTAAAAGATATATAAAAAGAGGCTAAAAGATAAATGCGACACTCGTTCAATATTGACTGAAGAGTCCTCCTGATCCCTAACTTTTCTATCTCGTGTTTTTCTTATCTCCCAATCCTCACCACTTGGCCTTGCGACCCCGTTGTGTTGCCAGACAGGTCCCGCCACTATAGTTCATTCCTTTCAGTGCAGAGCAGAGCAGCTGTGACCCAGCCCTCCACACCTGTTAGTTTCCCACACATGTGGGGTTCTAATCCAAACCACCACTTTCATATAGAACTGGCAAATGCGTTCCCAATCAAAAAACGCTCATTTAAATATTTATGTAAATCTGCGGGAAGAAAACAAGAGAAATTCCATGTCTACCAGAGAGCAGCTTCGCAAAGGCAGACAATAAGTCTCTGATGTCTACAACTGAGGGGCAGTCATATCTTCTTATTCCCCTGACCATGACATATGCTGATGAACAATATTCAGAATATTCATTTTCAGTATCATAATTTCATATATGCATATAACATAACATTTTGATCAGATTCACCTTTTGCCTCAAATAATAGTCCTTTGGGTAATATCTTAGAACTTTGTAAAAAAAAATCATCATCTTGATTTAATTTTTGGTTTTATATGTTTATTCCCATAGATTTCCTGGAAAACTTAACCAGCACCATCCACTTCTGCTTTGGGATCCATCTACCAATTTCTTATTAGTATTTTTCTCAAATTTCTTCTTCCCAGTTATAAATATGTCAGCTAACATCTAAATTCTCCTGCCTTATAGCTTTCTGGATAGATAATCTTGGGATTTCTTCAATAACCCTGGGCTTCCTGACAGGTTAGATGCATTTGATTTTAGGTTGTGCTGTCTAGGCCTGCCCAGGCTTCTTACAGTGGCCCTAAGGGTTTTGTCTAACCTTCTCCAGTGTTGCTGCTCTTCTCTGTTCTGACAGATCCGCTGTCCTTCCAGGGCCATGTACAGATTAGGATGCAGTCCTCATAGCTCCTCTGTACCAGTGGTTCTGCCCCCATGAGGTTTGTGGTGAGGTCAGAACATGCGTTGGGAGTTCTAGCCCCACCCTCTAGGACAGAGGTGTAGCAAGAGTCAAATTCCTCCTGAAAACCAGATTCTGAAGTCAGTTTTTCTTATTATGTCTCCATGAATTCCACAAGCCCCACTGGTCTCTAGTCCTGGGCTTTCCCCCAGTCTGATAGCTGCATTCCTTCATGTAACCCAGTTGCCTGAGCCAGGCTGTCCAGGTTCTACTCAATGCAGCTCTAACCTAGTGCTTTCGGCCTCTCTGTGAATCCTGTCCCTCGAGCCCAGCCTTCCTGGCAGGAGTACTTCTGGCGACTGTGGTCGCCACATGCTCAGTCCTGCGGCCGGACCCCACCTACACTCACACCACCTGTCACCTTTGGGGCCCTGGGCAGACTCTGAAGCTTGGGTTGCGCCTGCTTTGTTGTGTTCAGAGGCACGTTTATCGAGAAGAGAAAGAAATTGAGCTTCAGAGCTCATTATATGTATGATGATTATATGTATACATACATTACATTATATGTATGTATGATTCCCTTTTTTCCTTCTTTTACATTCATTTTGATGCTAGGAATAGAATGTAGGACCTACTTCATGCTAATAGTATTCTCTAGTATTGAGCCATAACCCATGCCTTACAGCTTTTTTATGACTTCATTGGGCTAGATTTGTGTTGAGTATGGAAAACCAAATAGGCCACAATAGGACAATGATGCATCTTTGCCAGCTTGAGTTTGTAGTCTCAGCTGAGGTGAGGAGTAGACCAGCCAGAGATGGACACATGGCAGAAATAGTGTCACATTTCAACTTCTTCTCCACATAGTCCTGAGAAGTATGTGCCAGAGGCTAGGGAACCCAGAAAGTAAAACACACCACAAGACTGACCGCAGCTGAGCTCTGGCCATGGGCCCTAGGCCCCTTTCCTGCCTATGTGCAAAGCAGTGGCCTAACACTTGGGGTTCCACAGGCCCTTGGGTTTAAGTAAAACATCTGCCCCAACCACTGAATAGTAAACAAAGCAGACTGAGGGGAAATTCAAAGAAAAGCAGAATAGGTCTGGCAAGCAAAGGTTCAAAGCTGAGCAGAGACATCAGCTTCTACCTACAGCAGGGAAGAGGTCAGTGAGGGCCTGAGGGAGGGCCAATAAATAAATGCTGCAATTGAAATCAGCAGGTCACCTTCAGAAACATTCAGAACAATTACTAGTACTCATACCTGTTACAATAAACTGTATATATGATATTTGCAAAAGAATCTCTTCATTATTTCCTTCAAGAATATACAACGGTGGCCCAACACACAACAGAAACCTTTGCCTTTCTTGATCTGCCACCAATACACCAGGGTTGGGTCAAGTATTCTCAGGTACTAGCCATCTTCTCACAGCCTCTTTGTTTTTCTTTCATGAAAACTGTCCTGTCACTGACTATAGCATTCACAGTGAATGTGTTCAAATTGGAAAGTCCCACCCCCCAAAAAGATAGTAGCTTCCTTACTGGCATGTCAAAGTCTCTGTAGCTGATAATTCATGAGTGACATTCATGGGACCACTAGGGGGCCACATAGTTAACTAAATTTCACAGTAGCTGGGAAATCACTGAGAATAGTGCTTTCCCAGAAATCACTGGGAAAATTGCCTCCATCAACTTGACTTTAAAGTTATGAGGAAATTTGTTAATTTTTTTCTTGAATATCTGTAGAGAAAAGCTAGATAAATTTTACCTGATACATTCTGCTCTGGGGTGTGGGCCAAAGTAAACAAGGGTAACCCACATCTAAACAAAAGGAGAACAAGCTGACAACCTGAAACCTTTGGGGGGAGATTTTTGGATTAGAGAAGCAAATCCTCCCACTCTTAAAGTCAAGCCCTCTTGATGCTGGGAAGTCAACAGGCACAAGCAACTGAGTGTCCTGGAAACTATTTTAAGGGTCTAGTTTTTGGCTTTTTCGACTGTGTATTATATTTGTTGGCTCCTTTGAAAGCTAGTGTATTAGCAAGCCCCATGCTGCCATGGCAACCCGAAGAACTTCCCCCTCCCCAAGGATGTATAATGGATAGCGCATGTCAAGGGGAGCCAGCAGCCTATGAGTCTTATCTTTAGAGGTGGCTCCTCGATGACTATCGATGTCCCTCTGCTAATCATCACCAGAGAGTGAGAAGTATTGATTAGATTCTGGGACATATTGGATGTTTCCTGATCACTTTAATAGAAGGTCAGTCTTTTAGAAAACTCAAGAGCCTTTATACAAGGAAGTGGCTGTGCTGTGGGCTTGACAGAATCCATTAACATCTTTCTCCAAGAAAAGCTGCAATCATGGGCTACATGTAATGGGCATTGATTGCAATTATATATATATATAGAGAGAGATTAAACATCAGGGTTCCTCAGGGATAAAAGACTTAGAAACGGGTCTTGGAGATCACAGGAGCGCTAGCTGAGGAGAAATGGTGTCAGAATTGTCTTAAAGAATCTCCGAGAAGTGGAATGGAAAGACAGAGCTGGCTGTTTGCACAAGGATGTTGATGATTCAAGACACCAAGGAGAAAGCATTTTCATTTGCTACCCACCAAATTTTCCAGACTTCATAGCAGCAGTAACAGTGACCTACGGGTTTGCATAGCAAGGAAGGAAAAGGCAAAGCCAAGCAGTGGAGACAGGTTGCTGAGACCCTGTTGCAAGAGGCAGAGCTTTGTGTGGGAATCGGGGACTTCCACATCTCCTGTAGCTGTCAGAAGCCACACCCTATCAGGTGTGCTTTTGTGATCTCAAAATCTTTGTTTTGCAAAGTCTGCATTTCTGAAAGATGTTTCCAGAGAGAACAGGGCTATCGCGGGGTGGCTTTTAATTCCATTCAGTGTAGCTGGGCAACCGTTACTGCCTCTGCTGTCCCTGTGGGGGAGGGAAAGCGACAGCGGTATTGAGAGCCTCAAGCAGGGGACCGGAGCACAGCACTGGTTAGTAGAGAGACAGAGCCCTCCCCACAGCTTTCTTCCTGGCTTTAATAGATACAGAATGCACCCAACGAGTGGTTCCTTTGAACACATAGGGAAAAGGAAAGTGTTTACACAGCACCTCCATGATTCTAGGCCCCTGCTGGACCTTTCTACATTTCTGTGAAATAATTATTTTGTAGATGAAGGAACTAGGAACAAGAAATCTTCAGACACACAACTGGGAAACAGAAAAACAGAAATGTGAGAAAACCTCCCACCGAAGTTGTGATCTGAATTGTCACGCTCCAGCTCTGAGCTGACTACAGAGTCAAGGGGCCAATTGCCTGGCCTCAGATCTTACTAGAAGGGGCAGCTTTGATCCCGAGAGAGACTGGCCATTGGAGACCAATTAGTGTCTCCTGTTAGACCAAACCCTCAGTCATGTTTTCTCTTCAAAGTAGCAGTGTATCAATTTCACCTTCACCTGTTCCTGAGTTCATCAAAATCATAACGAGGGGGCAGGAAAATTTCAAAGGTCAATTATTAGGCTAATAAAACTCAAGAGATAAATCACTGCCTTTTAGAAAAATGTGAATGGTTTGAGACAAACCCCTCAGCATTTAGAATTATTCTCACTCAGATTTAAACTGTTTTTTTCTCCCTCATTATGAGCATCACCCTCCTGCTATCAGTGCGGATGCCAATGATCCGAGGGGGAGGAGTAACAAGTTTAGCATCGTCCTGCATCTCAGAATCAGGCTGCGCCTCGGCATCACCAGGGAGAGTGGCGGGAGGTTAATTCGATCTTCTCTGAAATGACCCTGGTGTTCTTTCTGAAGAAAGACGTTGCCGACGTGCAAGATGTCATCCTCTATTGCAGAGTGTGGGAGGCTGAGGGAAGGAGGGGCTAATGTCCCCAGCAGCACTCGAGCAAATCTGATGTCTCGATCGTGAGGCTCCGCTCCACAATTGAGAAGAAAAATGAGTCAATCCACTCCATCTCGTTAATGCCGCCTGGGCTGTGTAACTGATTTCTGTGCTGAAAATATCACCAGCTGGACACTGTGACACTCAATATCCCCACTTCGGAAATGAGTTATCGGCCACAAGCCCTGTGGAATGGTGTGAGGTCGCTGTGGTTCATTCGGGGCTTGAGTGCGAGAACACTCTCGCCTAGAAGCACAGGTGAGAAAGTGGTGGTCAGAGCGCAATCCAATGATGGTCTTCACACAGATCTCCGGGGCCCTCTTCTAAAAACAAAGGAAAACAGACAGAGGCTAAGAATACTGACAGATTTCAGGGAGAAGAGAAGCAAAAATAGTAAACTAAATAATACATACAGATTGACAGCATTTCGGTTTTGTTTATTCATTCAGTCCATCCTTCGCAGTTCTCACTGTGTTCCTGTTGTAATTGAGCTATTCTTCTTGACAGGTGAAAATGGGAGGCTGTAGAAAGATTTTCCCTAATGAACTTTAGCTTTACAAGAAAACAAAATGGACTTGTGGAAAGACAGAACATAATGCAGTGGAGGCCACAGAGGAAGAAAATGGGTGTTGATTGCTCAGGGGAAGAAAGAGGAGGCAAATGTTGTTTTTAGAATAAAGAAGACATTAGATAGGCAGATTTTTATCAAGATTTTCACAAAGCCCCCCAATTTTCCCAGTAAAGAATCAACATTCCAAGGAGGGGTGGGGGAGTTTGTGCGTTAAGCTGATTGGTGGAGTCACGTGTTGTGAGTAGTGTGACGTCACTGGGCGCTGAGGCCCGAGAAGGTGGATGTGGAAGTGGATTACAGTGGACTCTGCGTGGTGTTCTGGGCTGGAGTTATCTTAAGGGCAATGGACTCAGTGCGTGATTTAGTTGAAAGCAGCACAGTCAAGTGTGGGTTTCAGGGGAAAAAAAGAGTCAAGGCTTTGAGGAGTAGATTAGGGGAAGTCCACTGTGGAGGCCAAGCCGGAAGCTGACAACCTCACAGAGCGCAGGCTGGGAGGCACAGACGGAAGCTGGCTGCAGGAGGCTCTTTCCGTAAACATGTGCGATCAGAAGTACAAACTGGGAAAAGGAGCGTTTTCTTGATTTCATTAGGGAGCAGGAAGCAGGGGAGGGAAGACATGAAGCACCTTGTAGGTTTCTGACTTGCCCGGACGGAACTGTATCGCTTCCTTCACCAAGAAACAAGGGCCAAGGGGAAAAGCTAATTGGATTGGAGGTCATGACAGAGCTCAAGCTTAAGGTGTTCTGAGCTGATTTTCTCATAAATAAGTTTACAAAAGTAATACAATGATAAAAACACATTAGCACACGGGCCTTATTTACATTTTTCTTGCAAAAACTATTTAAAAATATATGCTCAATTTTGTTCAGTTACTGCATTGTCTGCTGTGTAGCTAAGACCTTGGTTGAGGAACGCCGTGCGTGGTACAGAGTAAATTCTTCAGATTTAAACGAAACCCTTTCTTTCGCAGGTAGTGAAAGTTCAATGAGATGTGGGAAATAACTGATCTACTGATTCTCAGAGGTGTCGTTAGCATGGAGGAGGCTCTGAGACTCCTCCAAAAAGTGTCCTGCAACTGCAAAGATCTGACAATTCTCCCCTAAGCCCTGCTGTTGCTGTCACTCGAGGCCCCAGGGAAGGTGCCACAGGGGAGAAAGGTGATTGATTTTAAAAGACAGAGTGACACATTGATCCGATTGTGTCCACTGTAGTCTTTAGAGTCTGAGAACACTAAGTTCCATGAAATCGTTAATATTTTTTTATTTTCTTTGCTTCTATTTAAACTTCTGAATATATTAAATATTGTTCTAGAAACTGTTATAGTATCTTAAGTTTGTTGATTCAAAAATCTGTGAGATTTCTGGATTGATTTTAACAAAGTTTTCTTTTGATTATGGGTTATATTTCCCTCATTTACATGCCTGGTCATTTTTTATTAGATATCACACGTTGTGAATACCACCCTTGCTGGTTCTAGGTAGTTTTGTACTGCTATGCATGTTTCTGAATATTTCTCTGAGAAGCAGTGACATAATTTGGAAACAATTTGTTTTCTTATTTGGAAACAATTTTTATTTTTTTGAGACAGTTTACATTGGCCTTGAACTCACCATACAGTGGGTAGCCTATGTTAACTTTGAACTCATGCTGATCTTCCTGCCTCAGCCTCAAGAGTGCTGAGATTACACGTATGCACCACTATACCCAGCTAACAAGTTGTTCTTTTCAGGTCGTGATTTTAAGATTTATTATGTAGGACTTGACAAGTGTTGAGTTTGAGGTTATTTATTCCCCACTACTGAGGAAACACCTTTCTGACTACTAAATGTCCCAGAAATTATGAGGTTTCCCATCTTGGTAAAGGATTGCTCGCACATGCACACACACACACACACACACACACACACACACACACACACACACACACACTCTCTGTCTCATAACCTTCCCAGTGGTGCTTTTCCTGTACTTTAGCAGTTCCCTCTCACTCCCCTGTCAGGTACCCTCAGGGATGGCTGCAGATCTCTGCCATTCTCAGTTCTACTTCTGGGCAGCTCTCTCTTCAGTCTTAAAGAAAAGAAGGAAGAAAGAAAAGGAAAGAAAGAGGAAGAGGAAAGAAAGAAGGAAGGAAGGGAGTGGGAGAGGTTGAGGAAGACAAGGGAGGCACAAAGGAAGAAAATCATAATATCGGATGGAAGGGAAGAGGAAAGGCAGACATGAAGAGAAATTAGAGTTTTGCTACATATAAATGAGAAATTTAAATAATCTTCATGAAAATTGACTATATTTCCCAGTTGAAACATCAAAAGGTGCATTTTTTCTAGGTTTTAATCAAATTAATTTTCTTATTATTTAGAAGTCCATGTGCTAAAGTCAATGGAGATGGCTTAGGGCGAAGAGCTGACTGGAAGGAAAGAGATGAGTAGAAAGGGCCTGCTGATTCCAGAGGTGGAGTCCACGCTGCCACCTGGACTGTGTGGATTTTCCCTAACATTTATTCACACATGTGAGTCCGTCCAGTTCTAGGGAAGGAGTTTGAAAAGGAACTTAGATCTACAACATAAGAGAGGACCATAAAGTTGAACAAATACATAACCACACAAAGGACAAACTAACCTCTTGTTTTGAAAGTTAACCCTGGCCACTGTGAGGCACCCCTAAGTGAAGAAATACAGGAAAACACAGGCATGGTGGAAGCCTGAGGCAGGTTGAACACATGTTAAAGCCCAGCCTGGGTGACTTAGCGGCTTAGACAGACCATGTCTTGGACTACAGTGGAAAGGACTGGGGCTGAAGCTTGATGCAAAGGCCCTGGGTTCCATCCTCACTGTTGTGGGAGAGAGAGAGAGAAAAAAAAAAAAAAAACATAGATGAGATGAGCAGCTTGCAGGGGAGGAGGACAAAATCTTCCCTTGCTGCAGTGTTGAGAAAGCATTCCAGGTACCAACATTCCCGAGGAAGCTAGTTAGCCACTGAATTCCGCAGATGCCTACATCCTGCTTTGGTCTGGAGAGTTGGGCAAGGAGGGCTTGTGTCTCCTGGGCAGCAGGTGCATGCCTTTGCTTAAGGAGGCTTCTAATGTAGGACTGCTATACTGTCAACAACATTTCCCAGTAACCTAAGGATTTTCCAACGTGATTGATTCTCACAATTACAGGCAGTGCTGTGAGGATCCTGCGTTTCATTACAGTACTTTGAAGATGACAGTGCAATTTTCTGTCATTAATATGGTAATTTTATGAGTGGACTCATTTTACATATGCATGAGGGAAGCTGAGGAGGGTTTTGAAAACACTTCTGACCATAATCTTAAGTGAAATAAATCAGACATAGAAGCCTAAATATGCATGAAAACTCCAGAGTATATATCATTTTAAGAGCAAAATAAAAGAGAAATAATAGGAAATGGGGAGATAGATCTTTTGCAAATAAGAAGAAGATCAAGACGTGGAGGGAGGGAGAAAGAAATAAATTAAAATGTGTTATGTGCATGTGCGAGCTCCCTACAATGAAATTGATCATAATGTACTACAAACATGTACTAATAAAAATAAATTTAAATAAATAGAAAAAGTTAAAAATCTACTAAGGTAATGAAGTGACTGGTTGCAAATATTTAATTAAAATGTTCCCTTTCTGTACTGAATGAATCTCTCCAAAATGCAAAAGTCAACTATTTTTTATCCCCAGTGACAAGGAGTGCAAAATTCTTCTTCAGCAGAGTTGCTTTTGGCAAGATACTAGAAATGAAAAGAATACAAATTTGACTTGGCTCTATTTGGCTTTGATCTTCATAAAGCAGCGCTGGGCTGGGAGACTTCGGTGCTCCCAAGGGATTATCAGAAAGAGGTTGGAAATATCAAGCTGGCAGCAGGGTGGATCTTGGTGCTGAGTGAGATGCACTGGCCTGAGAGGCGACATCCAGGCGGGACCCACTCAGCCCTGTTTCCCTAACTGGGGCCTTTGTATTGAATATCAACAGAGGGAGAAAGATTAATTAAAAAAAAAACTAGAAAAAACACTAAAGTAAGTAAGTACTAAGAAAGGCCATTTCTACACCCAGTTAGGGTACAGGTTTACCTCATTTTAAGTTTAGATTTTCATCATTCAAAATCATGTTACAGTGCTACTGAGCTATGCAGTAAACACTCAGTTTAGAATGTAAGATTCTCTTTAATTCATTTTACACATAATTCTGGAAATGGCTTCAATTCTGCTTGTGGTACCTTTGCATTCTTACCGGTGAGATATTCTCATCTGTTATATAGCACACTTCCACAATACTAAATCTGAATGATAACTATAAAAAGAAAAATAGTTTTTAGCTTTCTGTTTAGATTGTGAAAACAGTTTCCACCAATACAAAGTGCAAAGGAGTATGTCCTTCGAAGCCAGACATTAGGCCGGAGAGTATAACAGGTTATAGAATTCAAATGTTCCAAGTCTTCACATACTGTGCCTTCAAGATAGAGCCAGGAGGGTTGTGACTAAAACAGCAGTGCTGCAGTAAAAGCACCCCAGTTAGACCTCCAGGCTCTTACAGCTTCTTGAGGCCTCCTTTGAGCTTTCTAGAAAACAGTATCTTCTCGCCTCATTGCCCACCTTTTGTATTAGGAAGATCCCTGGAGTTCTCTGTGTCCAACCACTCTCATGGGGCTCTCGTCAGGACCAAGAGTGTCATGTGCTGCTCATGGTTCTGGATTCTCCTCTCTCCTGTTTGCTGTCGCATTCCAAGAGATACAGGAGCATGGTGGGAGTTTTACTGCCCTGAGTCTTCCTTCCATGAACCATAACACATCTAAACATCCTGGGAAGTTCTACCCTGATCATAGCATCTTCTCTTGAATATGTGTTTCACCTAGTTTTGGCCTCCACAAATTATAATACTATTTCAGGGTCCTGCTTGGCCTCTTTTTCTTTCCTCTCTTCTCCTCCCTTCTCCTCCCCTTTCCTTGCTGTACCCCATACTTTCTTTTCCAGTTCTCTACCCTGCCCTCTTCAGCATAATGGTGGTAAGGCCTAGCTGCTTTTATAGCTTTTTAAAAAAATTTAAATCTTTATTGGTATATTATGAATACACATCATCATCACATTCAACATTCAGAGTCTGTACCAGAATATGACATGACTCAATTCTCATTTTTCCCCTTTTCCCCCACCCTGCAATCCCCACCCCGTATACATAATCTTTGTTCCTTTTTTTCTTTATTACTGTCACATTCTTTTCCCCTGTTGTTTACCCCTACACCCTCATTCCTTTTAAATATTTTCTATTTCACAATATCAACTGTACATACTACAACTCATTTACAACTTCATTTTCTCATACCAAAGAAAAGACATGATATTTACACATCTGTGATCTATTTATTTCATTTATGAGGATGTTCTCAAGGTACATCCATTTGAGTATGAATGACTCAATCTTATCATTTTTAATGGCAGAGTAAGACTCCATTCTATAAAAGACCCACATCTTCTTTATCCAGTATCTAGCTGCTTTTATAGCTTTTAGATTCTTTCCCATTCCTTTTGAATTTCCTGAAAGCCTAAATACAACTTTTGGCAAGATAGTAAATACTACTCTTCTTGCTTCTCCTTTCACTTACATCTACTGTATTGTGAGCGTGGGACATCACTTGTGACCCTCTGAAACCCTGACTGCCATGACGTGAAAATCCTGCCAAGCATTTCATGCCATAATACCTTTTACTTCATCCCACATTTGATACTACACACAAATACAAAACGTGATCAAAACATACAGTAAAAGGTTTCTTAAACCTTCAGTGTAAGACACGTTGCCAGTCAGCACCACCCAAATACTCTCCTTTACCTCCTGTTTCTCCTGCCATTTCTTGAAACAGTTCCGGAAGTCCTTCTCATGGGTGTCTTCAGTTGCATTATTGGTGTTGCCTACACGGCCTGAGCTCACTCAAAATATTTACAACAGTTTCTGTGAAGGAACTGAGTCTCCTCTACCTCATTCATCAGATCTGGCACCGGGCAACTTCTGACACTTCCTCAAAGTCAAAATTTACCTGAAAGGTAAACACTTTGAATCAATGCAGGACATCAAGGCACCTGGGATAATCCAACCAAATACAGGAGGAAGAACTTCTGAAACTGCCTCTGGAAGCACCAGGAATGTTGGGACAAGTGCATTGGAAGAGTGGGAAGATATTTTCAGGGATGTGGCAGCACCGCCCTGTGATCCCAGAGCTCTGAGAGGCTGAGGCAGGAGGACTGCAAACAGAGCCCAGGTTGGGCAATTTAACAACTTGCTGAGACTGTCTTTAAATTTAAAAAATAAGTAAACAGAAATAGCGTGAGGATGTAGGGAAATGTGATAGACTTTATCTCAGTCCTCATTAACAACATACATGTGCGTGCTTGCATACATGCTCATACACATACATGAAGAAGTATAGAAAGTGTTTCTGGAAAAAGCCACACTTGTACCAAGATAACAAGAAAAGCATTAATGGACTGTAAAGTTTAGTTCTAGGAAGCAGTGGGAGATGAAGTGAGATGGGCAGAAGTCACTCGGTTCAAGATCTTAAAGGTCATCAGGAAATGTTAAGATTTACTGTATTCAAAAATAAAATACTCATGGAAGTTATAAAAGCAACCCACAGAGGCAAGTTATGGGCCACTAGAAGATATCCAGTTCTGGTAACTTGGGTTAATTTGAAAGGATGTAGGGACTGGTCACACTCTTATTACTCATGAACCTAGTAGGCTTCCAAGACAATGTGGAGATCAATAGAAGATAACCCACTTTCTCCATCATAGCACACAGAAATCCTCACATCTGACCTGAGGAATCTTGGTCCTTTGTTAAAGCTCTGCTCAGCCAGGTGAGATGACAGATAAATAGGCGTTGGATCCAGCTCTGCTCTTGGAGACTGCAAAGCTGTCAAAGTACCATAAACTCCCCCAGAAGTGGTTGCCACACAGGAAAGTCTCTGATTTCCATTTCTTGAAAAATGAATTGATAGTAATTCTTTAAGTCCATGCCACAACTGTAATGTAATATTGTTTGATTTGTAGTATAAAAAGAACATAAATATAGAAAAAGGGCAAAGAGATAAAAATGATCAGAAATGACTGCAAAGAAAGTTTTGCTGCCAAGGGCATCGATACCATAGGAAGTGGTGAGGTGGTCTATGCCTTCCGATCACTTACATTGTTTATATGTGAACTTTTCTTTTTATTTCCATAAAGAAAGGTGAAAAAAAATCTTTAGAAGAATAAAAAAAACAGGCTTTGAGTTTTTGAAAGGACAAAATTATGTGGTATGCTCTTTGGATTTCCTCATTTAACACCAAATTTATTAAGTCTATGAGTGTTACATAATCTGCCCAGAATGACACAGGCTAAATTTTAAATAAAGACACTCAGTAAGGTGAAAGGGGACAATGTTGAGATTGTAACAAAAAAGTAAGGAAACAAATTTTATGTATATGGGGGGGAGGTAGGGTGGGTAGGGCTATGGGAAAAAATGAGAATTAAGTTGTGTCTTATACTGGCACAAATCCCCATTATGGAGTGCAATCATGATGTGTATATTTAATGTACCAATAAAGATTTAAAAAATAAAAATAAAAATAAAGACACTCAGTCTAACAATTGATGGTTTTTATGTCTTCATTTTGTGCAAGTCTACACACATGCACTATTATCAATCTGCCTTCTATTGTAGTAACAATATACTTGAGGCTGGGTTTATAAACAAAAAATGAAGTTTCTCATGATGGGAGCCCAGATGACAAATAGAGATCACAGAGTAAGACACAAAGCCATAGACTTTCAAGCACCAAACATATTCTGTTTTATAACTCCTTGCTCTCAAGGGAACTAACTGAAGCCCACAAGAACTACATACATCAATCCTCTGTAAAGAGTGACAACACCCAATGGCCTACCCACCTTTAGGTGCCACCTCTTAAAGGTTCCCCCTACCTCAACATTGCCACTTTGAAGACCGTTTCTAGACGCTGACCTTTGCAGCACATGTTTAGAAGAATATCCAAGCCTTAGCATGTGCTCAACCCCGCAGAGCTGAGAAGTTCTCCAGTAGTGATCGGCAGATGTTCTGTAAAGCAAAGCTCCTATCTTCTTCAAGTCTCTTCTGTGTCTCTCTGACTTAAATCATGCCTCTAGATAAGGAAGATGAGCACTGTATCAATGCCTATTTCTTTCACTGGATTTTATTGTTTAGGATGATTGCATCAGTGTGGGTATTTAAAATAAAATAAGATTTTATAGCATTCATTCATTTATGTTTTCATAAACTTTAGCATCTTATATGTAAGACATTAATAGAGACCAAAAGAAAACCATAATACTTTATTTAAGGACTATAAAAGAGTGGACAAGCATAATAAGTACTATTGATCCTCTAATGTACACGGTATATTTAATGTTGCTCTTTGAAAGTGACTACTAAATGTGCCACACTGAAAGTGTGTCTACACTTGGAAAGGATCTGAGCATCAGGTTTAAGAAACTTGACATTTACTTAGGTATTGGAGAGCCATTTTGTAGTTCCCAATCTTATTTTTATTGGTTAATATTTCCAGTACATAATGATTACATTCCCTGTGGGGAGTTAGTGCATCTTCATAACACATCTTAACTCTTTTTTCTCTCCTCCCCCATCTTCCATCTCTTAGTCTCTCTTCGTTTCACCAAAAGCCTGTCTTCCTATATTTCATTAACTATTTTTTATTTTGCTCTTTAATTATTCATGTTTGGGTTTCCCATATAAGAGAATCCATGCAATATTTAAGCTTCTATGTATTTTTTTAGCACTAGAGCCATTTTAGTATCTCCTAAATCTGTTCAGCTTCCAAGTATAGTGTTGAGCTTATCTATACTTTCAATTTATAGGTAGAATAAAACTGCAAGGTGAGGAGGGGAAATGATTCTGTAAAATTACCTGGTTCCGTGTTGCTGTCTGACAAGGAAGATGCTCATGTCCATGGAGGTAAAAATTACTCACATGGGTCTGACAGAACCTGAACAGGTCTGCTTTCTAAATTGAAATTTCCCTGGAAAATTATCATTGCACTGAGTGTCTGCTCACTCACAAACCAGTCCTTCATGGGAGCTTTGTTAGCACGGACTCATTGTCATATTAACTATGTAAAGAGTAGCAAGGGCACCCATGCTATGTGCTGGACAAAAGAGGAAAGCAACCTACAGCCTCTGCCATAGAAATATTTCATTAATGTGGCTCACTTAATACACAAAACTTTGTTAAAACCCACAAGACCTCAAGTATCGGCATAGATGATTCTGTGAGGAAAGAGCTCCAGCCTCTGTAGATGGCATTGCTGTTTGCAATCAGCTCCTTGGTGTCCTCCCCAGCAATGGAGCCTTGGCTTTGTCATTAGCTCGTGCTCCAGAAACTACTACAGCAAAATTTCCACCCAGGGAAGGATAAAGAGAGGCTCGTCACTGCCTCTCAACACTTTCAACTCTTGCACAGTATCTACCCCCTTGCTGAGCCATAGATGCCTCTCATCCATGTGAGATTTGGGTTCACAGATTCAGAGTGGTTCAAGTGAAGAAACAGATACCGGAGGGGCTGATACCCGTGCCCAGAACAGCTGTCCCTGCCCAATATCTCTTCTACTGGAACAAGTTTCCTTTCTGCATCCTCCAGTTTAATTGTCTCCTCAGTGAGCCCACAGTAGCCCCTTATGGAGTGCATTTCAAGAAAGTTTCATCTCTTCATTCAATGCTCATCCACACCCACATGGACATTTAGTCCCCGCAGAGGACTAGGGTGATGAAGAATCACACTGACAGCATTTGCACCAGTTGGCGCTTTTCCTGGAGTGGACTAATCCTGCGTCTTTTCTGTTGGATACCATCTTCCCAGTGATTTATATACAAACCTTGACTAACTGTGACAGATATTCCACTACGCCCTTCACTCGGGTAACCTCATCGGCTCTTGTGTGTGGTCATCTAGATTTTGTAGATTAGAAAGCCAAGGCTTGATAGGACATTTCTCCCGATCACTTATCTCATAGCTAGTACGTGGGTGGGTAAATTCAGGTCACTGAACTCAAGTCCACACTCTTTACTCTGCTGCTGTTACCCATCAAATACATCAACTTTGTCCCTAAATTAAGGAAAGGTAACAGTTGTTCACATACAAGGTAATGTCATACCCAAGTACTTCTTGGTTTAGAATGAACAGACCTATGTGTAAATTGAGATGAGATTTTATACTTGCCAAGTGGTGTGCATTTCTTTTTTATTGTTTGTTCAATGGAGAAATCTTTGAAAATGATTTTTGCAAGTCATAGTAGTACAAATTAAAACCAGAAAAAAGATCAAGGCTGAGGCCTGAGCAGCCAAGACTCTAGCACCCAGTGGCCTCGGAAGCAGGGAGGAATGACAGCTTTCAAAGTTTCCCAAATGCTATTAATGTCCCAGATTAACAAGCCCATGTGCTTAGTTACAGAATTCCCATGGCCCTTGAGAACTATTCTCTAAAATATCAGGTTTGTCTGATAAGAAGCAAAAGAAAAAACATGACCGAGATAGATATGGGAGTCACAAAAACTGATACTAGTGATCTGTGGCCATCTCTTTACCATCACTGAAATGTCAGTGCCTCCGTACAGCCTAATGAACCATCAGCCCTAAGCCACCTGATGCTAAGTAATGTAGAAAAATCCACAGGGCTCAGGGGAGCAGGAGATGATGCCTGGTAGCACTACACCTCTAGACAGTGGCCAGCCCAGTGGCTGCTCTGGTACTTGCATCCTTTGGCCTCGGTGATTTTGCAGCATAACTTTGCATAAGCACAGCCTGGATGACAACCTGGCCTGTGTAGTGATGACTTCTAGTTAGTGCCACAAGTTTTGCTGGAACTCCACCCTCAGAGATCCCAGAGTTGCGTACTGGAGTTGGCAGACTGAGGCAAAGCGGAGGTGCTGCAAGGTTGATCTAAAGTGTGGGAGTTAGTCCTCTCATCTACCTCCAGCTACAGAAATAGATAGGCTGTGGGAAACTAGATCAGGGGCAGAGTGAAAACAAGAAATGGAATTGTGATGAAGGAATGGCATCTGCAGGTATGAAAAAGTTATGGGGACAAATGTTTATTGGAACACTGGCACTGTCTAAATCCACAGAGACACCTTTAAAATTCCACCCGATCAGCTGCTAAAAGGCCTGAAATTGCCTGTAGATTTTCACTGACTCTGAATGATCTCAGACACAAAATTTGAAGTTGACTACTTGGTTACACACCTATACTTTATGATATTTATTTATCCTACTGTCACATATTTACCCATACTTATCAAAGGTAAAGCATATCAATATTCAATTCATAGAGGTGACTAAATTAAAGTTATTACCTAAATTAGGATCTATTTGTTTTATTTATTGCCTGTACTGTTCCTACCTCATTAAGAAATAGCATGATATGATGAAGAGGACAATTTGGATCCAGAAAGCTTGTTAAAGTTTCTTGATATATATATATTATATATATAATATATATACTTGTATATATATATTATATATATAATATATATACTTGTATATATATATTATATATATACTTGTGTATATATATTATATATAATATATATTAATAATATATATTAATATATATTATAATATATATTGTATATATACTTGTATATACACACATATATATGTATATATATACATATATATACTTGTACATATATATACATATATATATATATATTTGTATATGCAAAGTCAAGTTCCATGAGAGTGAAGACAAAGAAGACAATCAAAGGGAAATGATAACTATTTCTCAAACCCCAGACAGATCCCCAAGATGTGCTGTTGCTCTAGAGGGAAAGTAAAACATTTTAAGGGAAACACACTGCATTGCTTCCTAACTTAGGACTTTAAAAATGAAAGATGTTTTCTCACAACTGCAAAATTTAACCAGGAGCTGGTGTGTCATCTACTTCTCTTTTTTAAATTCAGTTGTATAGCTGGCACTGTTTTTGATGAGGCAGAAACATTTGTTGCAAGTCCCCTCTCCCACTACACACTCCCAGAAAGATGGCAATAAAACTTCACACCTTGTCTTTAAAACACATAGATAATTTATTCAGAATGAGACCTCGTTGAATATATAGCACTGGGGCACTTTACAGGAAAAGGCTATGAGTCTATTTTAATGCCGGCCATCAGGCTTACTATAGCTCTACAGCCTATTATTTGAAGACTTAGTCCTGAATCAATTTGGATTAAACCAAAGGTGGCCAATAAGAAAACCGGCATCGATTAAGAATTGATCTCACTTCAACCAGGCCTGGGTCTGTGTTGTAGTGACTCATAGCTATCAGTTTGCCAACTGAGCTCTCTTCTTCCACTACTCTCTGTCCTAAGTTTTTCAAGCCCAAGTGTGGTCTTCTGCCCCTGTTTCCTTTCTGGCAGCGCCCATCAGCAGTACCTAGGAGCATTCTTATTTATTTCAACATCATTCTGTGGCATTCGCTTTAGGACATGGCCCTTTTTTCTGTCCTTCTGATTGGTTTCTACTTTGCTTTAAATCAAATGGACCTCCTGGAACCATGATGCTGATTTTATTTGAAGAGGTCTCTTCACCACTTGGAAGTTTTCTTATTTTATACCACCACTGAAACATATAGAAGTAACAGCCCAAGTTAAGAGAGAACTAACATTAAGTTTAGATTTCCCCATTCAGACTCACTTATACTCTAGATATTACCACTGCATTTGACTTTGTTCCTTCTGGCCTGAATATGCCATGTACTCAGCCTCTAACTGAGCAGCTGTAAGTGGAGCATCATGGTCCATTATACCCCAGTAGAGACCCCATCGTAACCCTACTTCATTAGAAATTAGAATCACACTCACATGGATATGTATATCCATGGAGAATCACACACAGACACACACACACATGCATGCGCATGCACACACACACACACACACACACACGTATATAACCAGAAATAACATTCCTAGTGTTATTCCCAAGTGCATGTGAACATGCACCTACAGGCACATACAAGAATGCTCTAGTAGTATTATTTTAAACTTTAAATCATTGAACAACAGAATATATAACTCATTATGGAGTCATACAATAAAATACTGCACAAAAAGAAAGAATACGGTATATTTCTACATATGGCATTACAAATTAATTTTTCAGGCTTATTTTTAAAGAAAAAAGCCAAGTTCTAGCAAATATATAATAGCTATATGTTGACACAAAAGGGAAAGTGGGACAAAGCTAAGTGAAAATACTTTTCCTGTGAGAAGAGGTTAAGAGGCTTGGAGGGGATATAAAAGTGTCCTTCATGATGCATAGAAGATGCTGGTATGTACATTCATTCTGTAAAAAGACTTTTGCATGTGATATCTTTGCACTTTTCTCAATGTTTATCTCAACTGAAGCATGCCTAAAATAAAAAGATTTTTTTATAATAAAGCTCCATGTTAATTTGAGGGGTACTGATTTACATGCCCTTGGGCATCATCCACTTTCATTCTGGAAATGTTCTCCTGCCAACAGGTGATACCAAATCCCAGAGCTGCATCCGGGCCCACCGTGCTCCTGTCCAGGTCACTAGCACAGGTGGCCACTTCTGCACACGCTCACTTCTGACTGCCTCTGGGTCATTCTTTTAACCTCTAAACTCTATGTCCATCCCCTCCCTCCCTGACAATCCTCATTCAGCCTGTTACCTTCTACTTATCTCCAGAAAACTTGCCTCAATGCCTGGAATTTAGATAAATTTAAGCCACTCAAACTCACACATATGGCGACACCATCTTTGACTCAGAACTGTTCGATCTCACAGTTGCTGAAGGAGGCCGAAGTTCCCTGGACTTGATCTTTACAACAATGATCAGCTGTCTCACTGTAGTCTTCGGGGGCTCAGTCTGCGTATCCTGCACTTTACCTAGACTGACTTTCCCACCATTCCCTCTATCAGTCTCATTATTCTAATATTTGTTTCCTTTATAATATTCTGATATTTTGTTTCCTTCATAAGAGCTCCTATTCTTGGAGAATCGATTCCCATCTGACATCAGAGACTTAGTGCTATGCATCACAGTGACCAGTTCCAATATTACCCCTTCAGGTGCAAATTTTCCTCTTTTTCAAAGATTATTTTATTTTTATATTTTATATATGTAACTTTTCACTTCCTCCTTAAGACAAGGGTATACCTTATACAAAATTTTAAAATGTGTAAATAAAAAGCATGCGTTGGAATCCTAACTTTGCTGCTTGCTAGTTGTGTGATTTAAGTCAAATCTCTTAATTTAAACCTAAATTTCCTCTTCTGTCAACATGAGAAAGACGGATGAGAATTTCCAGGACCCACAATGACATATGCACTGACTTAAAATAAAGGCCTTCCAGATGTCTAAGGAGCCCAAGGAGTCCCATGAAAGACAGTTTCCTTGGTGACTTCTAGGGCTGCTCTTGGTTTATAAACCTGTACATTTTAAAAGCACTGGTGTACATTTTCCTCTCTTCTACAGTGCAGCTTAGGAGCTTCTGAAAGCAGAATTTGTAACTTATTCGTGGGTACTTCCTTAGCACTGCAGGTGCCTGGCACACCGGGCTCACACTAAAATGCTTTAAGTCAATGACATAAAAGACCAACATACTGTCAGGGTGGTAAGCAAGGTATTGGACCAAGAATGGTGATAAGTATGGTTTTCTGTGAAGAAATTTAGTATCTCTACCCAGGTTCTACATCCCAGACTCTAATAACTTGATGGTTCACAAGATCATAGATAAAACAATGAAAGGAACACTTGTGATCATGCAGTTCAAGAATGTCATTTTGTAGGTGAGATCCCCCAAGTGCTACAATGTGTTTTCCACTTAATGCAGCAGACAAGCTGTGCAAGAGGCCAGGTTTCCTGTCTTCCCTGGAGATTTCTCCAGCGTGTCACATTGCTTACTTCTGAAAGCTCTGTTGCTAGGCAACCGTGAGCTCTTTCAACCACTTAGGTTTTGAGTGTATTTTATGAAATTTCTCTGCTTGACATCCTTGAATGATGGCAGAGTTTGCTAACGAGAAAGAATAAGGCTGGAAGTGGCCAGCTTGTGAGCTTTCAGCAGTTAACTCAATCAGTGTTTCTAGCTGGAAAGTGGGTGGTTCTGCCCTATGAGAAGGGGCAACTTGACGGTGTCGCCATCCCGAGCCTCCAGGATACACACAGGCCCTGGGTATGCTCAGGGAAATGGTCCTGGGAGCTATTTGTTAATCTCACTATACCTCTTTATTATTTTTTGTTTTTAATTATCTTTATTGGTATATTATGAATACACATGATAATCGCATTCAACACTACCAGTTTGCAACAGAATATTACATAAATTGATTCACATTTTTTCCCTTTCCCTCCCACCCTGCATCTCCTCATGCCTTACAAACACAATCTTTGTTTTCTTTTTTCTTTATTATTTCCACATTCTTTTTCCCCTCGTTATTTATCCGTACACTCTTTCCTTTAAATATTTTCTACTTCAAAATATCAACTAAACATACTACAACTTATTTACAACTTCATATTCTCATACCAAAGAAAAGATATAATATTTACACATCTAGGACCTGATAATTTCACTTATGAGGATGTCCTCAAGGTACATCCATTTGAGTATGAATGACTCTATCTTATCATTTTTGTATACACAAACAGTAGACCCACTGAGATAGAAATTGGGAAGTTAGTCCCTTTCACAATAGCACCCCCAAAAATAAAATACCTAGGAGTCAATCTAACAAAGGAGGTGAAAGACCTCTACTCTGAAAACTTCAGCACTCTGAAAAAGGAGATAGAAGATGATATCAAAAAAATGGAAAGACATACCTTGCTCCTGGGTAGGAAGAACCAATATCATCAAAATGGCTATACTCTCCAAACTGCTATACAGATTCAAGGTAATGCCGATTGAAATCCCAACAGCATATTTCACAGATCTAGAGAAAAAAAATCCAAACTTTCATCTGGAACCACAAAAGACCTAGAATAGCAAAAGCAATTCTGAGCAACAAGGACATGGTGGGGGGTATTACAACCCCGAACCTGAAACTACACTATAAAGCCACTGTCACTATACCTCTTTAGAAGTACAGATTTTTCACTCATTACGTTTTTGGTCATTTGCTTTAATGAGATTTTCACATGGCAATGTTTAAATTTAATCTGATTTTTAGGGCAATTAAAAAGAGTACATAGGCCTTTTGGTCTCCTTTGATTTGTCAGTTTTCCCTGGAAAAGTGGCCCTTGAAACCCACTGGCCAGTTGCTGAATACTGCACTCTGGGTATTTTTGACTCCTTTATGGGGAGCAAATGAGAATTGAAACTGATTTCTACAGATGGCTTCACATTTCTCTGCAGTGCCCACAGCAGCCTCCTCCAAGCAGAGCTGCCTCCCTCCTGCAGGGTTTTCATAATTTATAGTGTGTTTCATGTTGGAAATTGCATCAAATATTTAGGAGGGTTAAATGTGCTGTTTCATAAGTGCTTGGATATGACATGCAGTTTGGAACTGACTGATCTCCTGATCCTTGTCTTTTCCCCATAGCAAACTCTGCAGACAGTTTACTGTACCAAGAGCAAGCATCCAGTCTCAATGTTAGTTTTTAACCCATACCTGTAATGATAATTAACCAGTTATTTTACAGGCAGTATAGCAACTATCAGTTACTGCTCAAAAATACTTAGAAGTTTACAAGAGCTGTATATAATTTATTAAATCATGTGTGATACAGCATGTTAACATTATAACTGATTCCCTTTCATGTAGCACTTTTTGGATGTAACATATGTGATTTGGAAATTCACAGTGTCTCTGTAGGTTGACACCACGCCATTAGCTCTAACTGAAACATGAGAAAATGAGACTCGGGAGTCTATGTGGTCTGCCAGGAGCATTCTGGGAGGAGCTGGGACCTTCAAGTGCAACATCTTTTAACATGAAATTTTATGACTACCTTGCAGTCATTGTCAACACTGTTGATCTTGATTTTTTCCTTCCTGCCTTGAATAGGGCAAAAAGAGAGACAGTGCTTGCCTGTTTTTCTTCCTTCTTTCCTTCCTTTCTTTCTGTCTTTCTTTATTTCTATCTGTCTTTCTTTCTCTCTTATGGGGCCACTTGTCTCTCTCCTTGGAGGGTACGAGTTTGGGGGGATTGCTTTCATTCATGTGCAACTCTGTGCTGTTACCTGAAGACAGAAGAATCTGCAGGCCAGAAAGAGAGTGAGGCAGAGGCCCAGGAGCCTCCTGCACTTATAGTAAACTGTCTATCCTTTGCCCTTGATGGTCTGGTAGTCAAAGTCTCAACTGGATAGCCAGGCTATATCCCTTGACTGTCTCTTGCTAAGACACACATCCCTTAATTATGAGCAAAGCATGTGTCTGAGCTGGTGACAATAGAGAAGGAATCTCCAGTCCCCTGGACTTTATTTCCTTTGCAGCACTGGAGTTTGAACCCAGGGTCTGCTTTAAAACCTTAAAGTGGACTGTGAGAATATCACCCGGGCCATGACTGCCCCCAGATCTGGCAACCAGAACATCGTTGTTTTTCTCAATCAAGTTCAAGAAACTTTTAAGAAAAGATTGTGACTTATTGCCAGTCTTCATCAGCTGGACTTTGACATGTTTCTTGATAACAAAATTTGGCTACTAAGTTCCAAACCTTGGTGGAAAATGAGCACAATTTCTCTAACATGGAAAACACCTAGGAAAGTCTTGGCCTGCAGGGCTGAGCCCACCAGGACTTTTGTACTGTTGCTCATGGGACTTTTGGTCCCACTGGAGACTGTGGAGCTTCCTGAGAGCAGTACAATCACCACATTTGTCCATCCTTCAGATGCCACAGGCTCGTCTCTTACAAAGAAACTCAGCCAATGACAATGCTATAACTTGCTAGATACTGCACACTTAAGATGTCAAATAGAGATTCACTCTTAGGCCTATGGACAGCCCTTGAACACTCCTAAGGCTGAGAGAAGGCAACTGAGTAAGGATGAACAGTGCTCACTGAGTAGGCTCACAGGTTCTCTTAGGGATGCAACTTGGCTATAAGCTTCAGTGAGGTCTGGTTTGCAAGAAAGAATTATTCCCAATCATCAGGACTACACAGCAAAAGAACACTATACTTAGGCACTGAAATCTGAGAGTGAGGTGAAGGTAACAATGGCTGGCATAACTTATTGCCATAAATTACTTCTATATCTTCCCTCTTCCCTCACTGATGAAGTTAAAATAAATTATGAAAGGTATAATCATGATACTTCTCTATTGTTTAGGTAATTTCTGTTTTATATACTTTATTTTAGGGCAGTTATTAATGATTACTCCTTTTAAACTCAGAAGGTCTCCAATATGAACAGTAGATCACATGGTAAGGAACATACATGGTTTCTGAACCATCACTGGCATTAAGTGAGAAAATTCTAGATGTTGAGCTATGACTGGAGTGTAGATTCCAGTTAATAGCTCTTTTGCTTTCATTAAATTACTAATATTTTTTCAGTTTTTTATCTGTCACCTGTGAAATGCTGAAAACAATATAAATCATAGACATTTATTGTGAGGACAGTATGGTGTGTTTGGATTGACTCTGCATCAACATTTTCTCCATTCTTTCTTGCTGGTGTCATTTACTTAACATGGAAATGCATGCTGACAGTTACATTTCTCCATTTACTCGATTTCTCTTCTGAATTAGATAAATCTGTCAGCTGTCATATCAGATGTTAAGCCACTGTGTGCCCTCAAATATTCAATATGTTCTTGAGGCTGCTTTTTCAGGTAATAAGCATGTGTTCATGGTGGACCTGCCCACAAATTGATCACACTGAAATATTTAAGCATCAGTAAGATACAATAATATCTGGATTCACTATCATTGCTAGAAAGTCATACAACTCAATCTTTTAGTTTAATAGAAGATAAAACTGACATCCAAGGAAAAACAAATGTTCCTCTTAGACATAAGCGCACCCCTCTTGGTGGTCCAATGCTTCTATAAACTAGGAGAGAATTTCTTAGTAAGCAGCTATAAAAATATTTTACATGATATGGTATATTAATGCACGAAGACTTCCCAAGGTCTGCCTATTTTTTATCCTCATATCTATAATCCTTAAATGTACCAAGAACTCTGTAAGAGTCTCCAAGCTCCTTAAAGAAATATCACATTGTATCTTAAAATGGGTGAGCTTGGTTTAGCTGTAGTGAAAGTACAGTTTCAGGGTAAGGTTTGTGGGAAGGTAGATTTGCAGGGGCCTTTGAGCCTTAGACACTGGTCTACAGAGGAGAAAACCAGATAGGACATTCTTTAAGATGTTTATAAGAGAACTCATGAAGGAAGTAGAAAATTCTCATCATACAAGGTGGAATCCTACACACCAGGCTGAATCCTGGCCCTGATGCAGACTCCTTCCCATGTGAGAAGACTCAAGGCCATCATGGCAGGGAGAGACGTTTCACAGGACTGAAAAACTCAGACCAAGGTATGTGGCTTCACCTTAAGTCTGACCAGAGAGGAGTACTGCCTCTGGCACCTGCATTCTCACTAGGGTCCACTCAGAGGACATGATTGACTCCCAAAGAGTCAGTCTGGGTCATCACAGAGAGGTCAGGGCATCTGTCCTCAGATAAGGTCATTTAAAATAGGCATTTCTGGCAGATTCGGTAAAGACTACATATTGCCTTCATTTTTTTTATTATAATTTGATGGGAAAAACCAGAGTATTGATTTTTAAAGTAAAAAGAAGAAATACTTGGAAAGGTTTTAATCATTTCCATTAACTTTATTAGGACTATCACAAATCAGCCATCGATGAAGATTAGAGCATGTTACAAAAGAGACAGAATCATATATTAAACTGTTCTGTCCCAACTCTACTCCCAAGCACAATATTCTATTTGTCTATACTTCTAAAGCATTTTCATATTCTATTATTTTGTTAATCCTTTTACTTTTATCATAAATAATTCCACTTATAAAAAAGATTATTAGTAGTGAATTAAAGATTCCCAGAAATATTCAAATTAATCACTATGCATTTAGACTGTTAACATTTCCTCCATCTCCCACTTGAATATGTTTTTCTATAAACAGTATGAGGTAGCATTTAAGGACAACTCAGGCGCGGGCATGAGTCATGCTGAGAGCAATGCAGTATGAAGTGAAGCTGAGACTTGGCCAGATGAAAACCAATGGAACTAACTCTAATATATTTAACTCTGTATCCAGGGCCTTACAGAAGGGTTCAAGGTAGGATTGGTGCTGAGAAAGTGAAAGGAAGAACGGAAGAAATGGAGAAGAGTGAGTGCGTGTAGACTAATGCTGAAGAATATGTGTATTGGTTTCAGCGAAGTGTAGCAATGTCCAAAGAGGTCAAGGCCAATGGTCACTTCGGTAGTAATCAGGTCAAAACCGTGGCTCTTGAAGTGTATGCCGAAGGTAGGAGAGGATACACGGCTTAGGATCAAGTAAAGCAGACAGTGGGAACAATGCAACTCCTAATAATGTGCACTTGAGTTGAGTTTAGGACTCTTCTCTGGCCATGGAATAAAAAAGTTAAGTAGGAAGAGAAGACACGGACAGCTGGTAAACATGAGGGCTTGCTCCAGAGCAAGGGTCAAGGCTGTGGCTTATGGATTTCAGCCTTGTGGTCCATTAGAGTCAAAGCAGATCATTGGCCATGAAGGTGACTGAAGACTCTTTATCTCACAAATTGGAACTTCTATTTTGATAAAGGTTGATGAGGGACTAGGGAAGAAGTCAAGCCAGAAGTGTACTAGCAGGAAAGAATACAGAAAAGGGCTATTCTAAAAGAGAATACATGCTCTTTCTCTCTATCCAGGATGAACAAATGCTGCTCAAATGGTAGACAGTAATGCAGGCACCAGGACGCTTAGACCTGCACACCTGCCTGGAACACCTGGGATTATTTTGTGACTTATGTTCTATTTGCCCAGTTTTGTGTAGGTAGAGAATCTGAATTTTCATAGAGGAAATGAGAGAGAGATATATATCAAATCTAGCTCTTTTCCAAGCTCACAGCATATTCCACCACCCTACAGCTCTGAGAAAATCAGTCTGTGAAGACAAATGGGTAAGAAAATAGAGCCCGTGAAAAATATTCCCAGTTCAGAAACCTTAGGGTTTGGTACACACAGCAAGGTAGCCCTGCATAGCCATCACTCTTTCTGCTTCACAGATTGATATTTCTCTGGCATCTCTGGCACTCTAGCATACAAAATGAGGCATTATGAGTCAGCAAAAACAAGAAAATCAAGTTATCTTTAAGTCAAACTGACCATTAACAGCATTTATATATTTTGAAAGAAAACATGTCATTTGCTTCTTTAATCCAACCATACATTATATGTATATCCCATAGGATGTCTTTAGTATCAAGAATTAGCTCCAGTGTTGCAGCATATGGATTCATACAGACAAGGGTTAAAGTATTAGAAACTATTTTAAAGGTATTTGGAAAGTTAAGAGCCAATCAAAATCTGTTTCAGTGAAGTAATACTCTCTGCTTAGGTTTCATTGGTTGGGTCTAAAATTCCTGTATCTAGGAGTTGGAGGACAAGTCTCTCTGCAACCAGAAAGAATTGGAGAGTCTCCAATTACTTATATAAGATATTTTATGATAACCCAATGAAAGCAAGTCGCTTCTCAGCTTGCCAAAGGCCTCCTTAAATTATTTCCCAACAACATTCAAACATAAACTAGACTACAGGGGTTTCTCTCTGTTTCTAAAGAAAACCGACATAAGAGATGAAAAAGTGCTGAGTTAAATCTGCATTAGTGGCATCATGGTCCAGTGGAAGGATGAAGGCTGAACTCTTCGTTAACCTGCCTCTTCCTCAGCCCACCTCGTTACACCCCAGGATTCAACTTCACATTGCTGCTTACTCTTCCAGAGCTTGGTTCTTTTAGTTCCTGCTCTTTTTTATTTTAAAGACTTTAATTTCTTAGCTGATAGTGGTAAGAATCATGTCCGTCCCACTTACTTCAAGAAGATTCTCATGAAGGGCATCAAGTTGAACACTGAATGTGCAGAGCTTTGTGTGATAAAAATGTCTACCTCAACTTCCAGGGTGAGCCATCATTTTAAGGAAAGATGGCATTAATGACGTCTTATTTTGGAGGCAATGTTAACACCCTTTAGAAGAAGCATGGAAAGACTCTTAGCTGGAAGCAATGCTTCCATATGTTAAAACATCTCAGGAGCTGAGAAGCCAGTCTGTGCTTTCATACTGCAGAGAAAAATGCAGACTTCCTTCTGGGAGGATTCTATGGAAGCTAAGCTGCCTCGAGGCTTAATTATCTAACTGTAATATTGCTCTTATCTTTATGAAACATAAATGGGCTATCTCCAGGCTGGAGGGTGGAGCACCCACTTCCAAGCCCCTGGCTCCACATGACATGAGTAGCCTGTGTCACCTTGCAGTGTCCAGGCATCTGAGCGTATAACCACACAGCAGGCTCATCTGCAGTGTGCGTGTCTGCCACTGTGGCAAGAAAGAAAATGCAGCAGAGTCCTTTCCTTGGGCTTGAGCTAGTTATGGATCTTAACATATCTAAAAGCAGAAATTTGATACTCTTACTATTCAATTTCCCCCTTGCAAATCTCTACCCAACCTTAATGATCAGAAAAATATTTTTGGAGCACTTTATCTCCTGTTTTTCTCTTCATTCAACTTTGAGTACATTGGCAAATTTTGTGGGGCCAACATAATAATATAGGTACAATCTCTGTGAGTCCAGGGAAGAGGACACACCCAGAATCCTTATGGCAAACTCTAATGCCCCATGAATCCCACAGCAGAAGGACTAACAAACTACAAAGTCAGAACAACTAACAAACTACAAAATCAGAAACTGGAGAAAAAGGCTGAACTGGGTTTGACTTTTGCTACTCTAAGGAGCAGCAGCCAAAGCCCAGATACTGCAGCAGCAGAAGAGGAAGCAGAAAAGCCCATAACCCAAGCTCTCTGCACCTTTATTTGGTATTAAGCCTTCAGCCAGTAAACCTAGCATGCATAAAACTAGGCAGTCCCACAATAATTCCTGTAGTTGAAGATTACATAGGGCAGGGCAGACCTCCTTAAATCCCAGTAAGTCTTAAGGCCAATAGGTAATCCTTGTAGTTTAAAATCCCACAGGGTGGGGCAGATGTCTGCAATAATCCCACTAGTTGATTCCGCAGGGCAGGGTAGACATCCTCAAGTCTAGGTAAGTAAATTCCAGTAAGTCTTAAATCTAAGTAAATTGTTTATAGTTCCCAACAACAATCTGTCCCCTTTTTTGTTATTTCTTCTGCTACCACTTGGCTTGAAACTGTCACCCTTTCCTCCCCTCAGTTATTGCAATAACCTGCTAACTATTTTCTGTTTGTGCTTTTGTCTCTGTATAATCTGTTGTCCACATAGCAATATAATTAGTCCACCCAATACAGCAAGTAAATGATGCCACTCTTTGCTCCAAATTCTCTGGTAACTGCATACCACTCAAAAGCCAGAAAATTCAAATTGGGATATTACATCATCTGACAATGTCCAGCCCCACACCCCTTTTTACATTCTCTCCTATTGACACTTTCTGCAAATTCTTTCCCTTCATTCCCCCCTGAAATATCAAACTTTTGACCTCTCATGAGGCATTAGGCATTACATTGTCTTTTCTCTTAGTTCTCAGACTGAAGAGGGAAAGTCAGCTGTGAGTGTAGAAAGATTTCTCAGCACAATGGATGAGGAGGAGTTGGAGAAGGAACCAACCAAAGGCTGATTCTCCAGCACACACATGGCAGACATTGGCCCTTTGTGACATTTAAAATTATGTTAGCCAGTTTTTACTGTAAATCTCGTATCTCCATCTCTCGTCACGTGTTACTCTGACTATAGATAATCAAATTCTGGCAAACGAACAAGTCACTCTTGGGAAGAGATGAACTCAGGTGGGTTTCAAAGAATATATTTGGTTAATTTCAAGTACACAGGATAAAAAGATATGGTCCAGAAGAAGCAGCTTTCCCCAGTGTCTTCATGAGAAACAATGTGGCCTGTATGAAAGAAAGTTATTTTTATACTTGCTAAAATGATAAAAGAATGTATTCATGACCATAGTAAAAGGCACCAAGATCACTGTGAGGAGGAGAGAGATCTTCAAATACAAAATAGTGCAGTAGTGACCACTAATGGACACAGTGAAGGAATCATGGACAGAAAGTCTCTTAGAGTTTCATCCACCACAGGAGATTCTTGCTAGACTCTCTTAGCAGGACTCTTTGCAAAATGGATTATTTGTAAAACTGAGCTGGGTCCAGGGTCTAAGGACTTGGGCACCCATAAAAGATGGCTCAAAAGAGTCTGACTAACAGGCCTTGAAAGAGAAACTCTTCTGCACATAAAAAGTCATCTAAGAGCTCATTTGTCTGTAAAAATCAATAACTAAAGAAGAATAAGCTATTGTTTAATTCAACAATTGACATTCCAAGGACCTTTTTCTAGGCACTGTGTTAAATATGGAGGAAATAAATTCAAATGGGATATAACACTGGCCTGGAAATTTCCACTCGAGGAGATCAAAGAAGAGCTAATAATGATCACATAATAAACACAGGCTTTGCCAGCAGGAAGAAGAACCCACTAGGAGGTACAAAGTAGAAACTAGACAAATGCTCTAAAGAGGAAAAACAAACAGTGTGGAAGAAGTCTTCGCCAAGGAGGATGCTCTGGTTTGGATTTTGATGTAAAGGATGAGTGCTCTCAGGTCAAGAAAAGGATTGGGGAAAATGACTCAAGGCAAGAAAGGCAACACTACACAGGTAGAGAAATGTAAGATGACAAAGGTGATAGCTCACCAGGAAGTGTGGGAAGAGGTGGACCTGGTACTGGATACCAGTGGGGATGGGAAATGGATAGAGCTGGTCACCTAGAGCCAGACCGGGGACCATGAGAGGTCAGGGGAGAGGTCAGGCTTTTAGTTTAGAAAAATCACAGCAGGAAGGAATGGAAGGGAATGCCTTGGAGAAGAAATGGATCAAAGACAAACAGGCTAATATGACAATTTCTGAAGTCTAACAGGAAAGAAAAGAATGTTTCAAGTTAGGTTCATCTCATCAGAAAGGAAACTATTGACTTAGAACTCTCATGCTAATTATAGAGGTACAGTTGAATTTCATTGTAGCTGTCAGATATCTAAGTATTTGTGAGATAGTGCTGGTATCATAAATATAAAGAAAAACAGAAAAAATAAAAGTAGGTTGTCTGTAAAGTACATAGTAATTTGCTTAGGATATATTGAACTAAAAGTGTTCTAGGTCTCCTAGGTCTGGATGCTTGCTATTTGCTCTGTGTGTGTGTGTGTGTGTGTGTGTGTGTGTGTGTGTGTGTGTGTATGTGTGTGTGTAGCAGAGAAACAGGTAGAAATGGAACAGAAATGCAATTACTGAAATAAAAATAAGATTTGAGTCATGGAGGAAGGAAAGGAGCATGAGAAGAAAACTGTGAAAAGACAATGGCAAGGTGGCCCTGGCTGCTCGCGCTTCAGAAAGAGCACTGTGAGTCCCGTAAAAAAAACTGCATGTTTCATGCTACACAACTCCTACTGCTCCTGAGGAGGGTGTGCTAATTTAATGAGAAAAGCCTTGCTTAAAAAGCACATTGATAGGCTTGGATAAGTATTTTAGGATATGCAAATTCACTGAATTACTCTGCAAATCTGAGGGAGAAGAATTGAAATTTTTAACTAAAATAGGGAGGAAGAGAGCTAAAAAGGAAACAAGATGCTTTGGAAAGGGATTAGAGAAACACCAAAGGTAAGAGTTCTAGGTGAAAAAAAAATTAGAAAGATATTTGAAGTTCTTCTGTGTTGTGGCTTAACTTCCCCTGGCCAAAGAAAAAGTCCGTGAATCCATCTATGTCAGTAAAACACTGATCCATCCATAGATTCACTGGGGAGAGAGAAAGGTCAGTTTCTGAGGAAGAAGTGATTTCTACCTTTAGCTGTTGAGTGCAATTAAATGACAACATTTGTTTACCAGGTGGAGGAGGCTGTGAGAGACAAGATCCCAAGACCTGAGCTAAAAGAAATTATGCAGATGGCTTCGTATGACCCTGGGGACAGAAAGGTCTCAGTTCACCCTGTGGCTTGGTGTGACAGAGGCACACAAATATGACACACTTGTATACAAAGTCTCACTAACTGGCTGTGTGATCTTCAGCAAGTTGTCCGTATTTATCCATATGCTGACTCACACACACATGTCTCTGTCTTCATGTATCAAATTCAAAATCAAAATGATAGTCGCATTGTGATACTCAGTGGGAACCATTGTGCCTATCTCTGAATTTCATCACCTTCTACATTCAGTGCCATGTATATCTGCAAAGTGTCATGACCGTATTGTGCATCTCAAAATAATGCAGGAGGGCACATGTATTTTTTAATGTCCACCTATCAACGTCTGATTTCAGAGAACCACAATTCTGATTTTCTAAGGGTCTCATCATAGGAAATCATGCAAAACAGACAAAAGAAGCTGAAAATTATTTCTATAATATAAAAAGTATCTAAAAGGCTTAGCTACAAAGACCGATCCAGCAAGTCAGACCTGATGCACATCTGCAGGCTGCTGGCATCCACTGCTCCTGTTGCCCTGTGCGTCTCACATCTAGGGACGCTCTTAGTCTGCAGATACTGCAGAGATAGGGTGTGGTTTCCAATGCAGAAGCCGGCTGTCTATGAATATTCATGGACTCGCTCTAGATAAAACCTCTAATGGCTTTCCGGGAATTGTTAAAATAGCAACCGTAAATCCCAAGCTAACAAGATACAAGTAGTTAAGGAAGGAAGCTGGGATCTTTAAAAATGAAAGGATGCAGCACCTCACTTCCATTCTTATCACAAAGCTAATCACTTCTGAATTAGTTCCCTTTGAGTTAAAGGACCTGTTACTTGAAATAAATCAGCAAAAAATAAGCACAATTCACAGACCACTACAAAGCAATAGTCACATTCCTTTTTTGTAGAAAAGCTGCTTACTTCATCACAAGCACTTTCACAGCCATGGACTGCAAGGCACTGCTGCTTCCTCTAAGAGGAAATGACATTAAACTAGAGCTCAAAGACTAACTCCTAAAATATGAGCAACTCTTCTCAAGAATTCATTTAATTTTTAAAACAAACAGAAGTTATCAATTCACCCTTCTTAACCTGGCATACCTGAGGTACAGCTGACAGTTAAGAAATACGTCTTTACAATTTGATAGCCCCAAGTTTTAAAATAACACCACCCAAGCCATTTCATGTAAAGTAGAGGTATAACACGAAAACAGCTCAAGAAATATATTAACAAGAACCACTACAAAAATACACAAGGGAGGAGAATGTGTAGCTTTGACTAAACTGAAGAAACCAAGAGGAGACTGGGTGCTACAGGAAAACGTGCATCCTGGAAAGTCAGGTGGGAAAGGGACCCAGTTTCCTCTCATTTCCGAACAAATCTGCTGAATCCAGTGCCCACTTATTAGGCTAATCATATTGTTGGTGACACTCATTATGTAAGAATTGCTGAACAACATCTGTATGTCTCTACCTGAGCCTCAGCCTTAAAATCAACCTCAGTGTTGGGAGGAGGAAGAAGGGTAACCAAAAGTTACAAGGGCAGATATGTCTAGGACTCTTGTCCACTTTACAAAGCAAAATCTATGCAGTCTATCTGCATTAGTCTCCAACGTCTCAACAGTTCCAATATCACTCAAAAATCCAAGTCCAAAAGCTTCTCCAAGAATCAAGGCAAACTCATCTGTGACCTCTGAAAATATAAAAAGAAAGTAAAAACAAAACTCAAAAACTAACTTACATACTTCCCAGATATAGTGACACAGAGCAAACATTTTCAATCCAAAAAGAAGGAACAGAGAGATAGAAAAAAAGAGTTGGGTCATAACAGACTGAAATCTAGCATGGTGAACACCAACTCCTATAGCTGAGTGCCTGGGGGTGCAGCGCTCCTACAGCTAGGCCTTGGGGTGCAGGACGTGAGCTCCAGGATGACAAGACAGCGCCGCCTTGAGAGTTTGCTCCCTCAGAGCACATGGCCCTCTCAGGCTAGCTTTGTTCACTGCTTTCCTTGGCAGCCCTCACACGTTCCTGGAACCTCCAGCTCCCTGGAACCTCACAACAGCTTGGTTTCACTCTCATAGCTGTGTGCATTGTCTTCTCAGAGGCTACTTCCCCAGGATTCAGTGCTGCTGCAGACTGCCTGGATTCCCAAGCTCTGCTTCTAAATCTTGTAAAAGCTTCATGACCTGCACTATGTGTTGTCTAACAAATCATACCCCCTGGTTGACACCACAAGTTGCAATCAGCAGTTGGACTCCAGGGGACAACAAATGCAGGAGTCTCTGAGTGCCTGGACAGCTAACTATTTGGGAAGCAAATCTCAAAGAAAAAGCTTTCTATGAAACAGCGAACCATTCGGCCTTTTTTACAAAGCAAAACCATTGATTCTAGGACAGTAGATCTTGCTGACCCCTAAGGTATCTCACCATTGTCCCAATACAGTGTGCTTGAGATCTTTTTAATGCCACTAAGCTCTTCAACAACCGCATCATCCTTGACAAAAATTTAAATTCCTTTATTTGGTAACCAGATTATAAGTTTTTCAAATCTTTCTGCTTTGCTTTTTGCTCCTGAGTAGCACTGTAAGTCTGGCTAAAAGCAGGCAACAGTACCCATGCCACAGCCTGAATGTTGTACTGTCTCAAAATTTCCTTTACCAGATTAAGTAGTACCTTTAAATTCATATCCACACAAGGTCTCAGGACATAGACAGAATATAAATACTTTTTCTCTGTAAGGCAACATGAATGGTATTTAGTCCCATCCCCAATAGAGTCTTCATTGCTGTTGGAAACATCCCAGGCACAACACATATGGTCTGTATTCTGGTCAGTGCTTTGGTTGTCTGAACTTGCATTAGGAGTTTCTATTAAGTTCTGTTTCCATTTTCGACCTTCTCTACCCTGTACCTCTTAACTGTGTCAAATTTTAGCTAATCAGTTCCAAAGACTTCTAAATTGCACTTTCTATATAGTCAAAGCAAAAACCCTGCTCCTGAGTATGATTTTTCTGGTATCTACCCACCGCTGTGACACAATCTCTGTGATATACAACTTCCGAGGATAAAATGTTTATTTTGGTTCATGATGCAGAGGTTTCAGTCCATGGTTGCTTGGTTGCATTTCTAAAAGATCACAGTAGAAAAAGTGCGGTGGGGCAAACTACTCATGGCACGGTGACACATGGACACACACACATGCACGCACATGCACACACACACACACACACACACACACACACACACTTTGGGAGACCAATATCTCCTTCAAGCAAATGTGTGGCTAACGCAAGTTTGTGAGAGGCTACTACTGAAGGATCAGGTATATGGCCAGAGGAGCTGCTTGAGTCCTAGACTGCATGTCTGTTGCTCTGTACTTTGAAGAGGAGGCTAGTGCTGCATTTGCTGTACGCACAAGACAGAACTCTCCAGAGGTGGGTAGTACAGGAAAACCCAGAGAGGTCTAGTGGAGAGTTCAAGGATACAAGTGAGGATGCAGCTCTGAGCCAGGTATCTGGATTTGCTCCTCTTGCCTCTTGGATTTGTATAAATGGTCAGATTCATGAATCTGAGTAGGGTTACTTCTCTCTCCTGTAATATGCAGATCATACTGAGATGTTTGACTGTTCACTTAATACATTCAATGGATTAAAACAGCATGAGGTACTTGCTGAAAAAATGTAGGCTCTTATTATGATCCAGGTTGCATTGATTTACAGCTAAAAATTCAAGGAAACTTTCACAGAATTGATGAAATTGTTTAGCATATTTATATAAGAAAAATTCCTCCATGACTAATAAAGCTAGGTTATTCTTGCAGTATACTCCAAATACATTAAAGCAATATTTTAAAATAAATACAAAAAAACTAAGAAGAAACCATCTAAAGTATTATGATATAGGAATATAAATCTTTCCTCCACAATGCGTCCTTAGCTGTCTTTTATCTTAAACATTCACATTTAGGATTTTCCTTATATAGTCATAATGCTACTTCTTTCCTTTACAAAATTATTCCTATAGGATTTATTGCCAGGAACAAGATTATAGCTCTAAAAGATAATAACATTTTTATGATTATGCTATTTATAATTATATTGTTTTATAACAAATTATAAGCCACAATTCCACAGTTACAAGATAGTATGCACAACAGTTAAGTTTTAGGGTCCTAAAATCATTTGGTTCTGCCTCAGCAACCTCTCTTGCCACTAAGAACTCTAATATACACAGGCACTTACATGTTTGAGCATTATTTACCTACTTTATAGAAATCAGATGATAGGAAGAGTTATGTTAGTTGGATGTTAGGAGAATTAATTGAGAAAAATTCATGAAGACAGAGACACGTCTGCTAGTAGATACCTCAAAAATATTAGTGATTTCTGTTAATGTTAGTTCTAAGTACACACCACATGTTTTCTGTCAGGAACTGTGCTGAGTGTGAGAAAAAAGGGATTTAACACATTCTAAGATATGGCTAACTGTCCATATGTAAAAATAAAGATACGCGTGTGTTAAAGAGCTTCTGATTCAGTAAGGAGACCAGACCTATCAGTACAGCATAGACAGAAAAGAAATCCCAGCTGGTAAACTGTCCAGTGTTGTACAACTTGTGCCTGTGTGGTGGGGAAAGGTATTCCACATAGACAATGGAGTCACCCGTCATTTTGTAAAGGTACTCTGAGCACAGAGAAGATTTAAATATCTGCTACCTGGCGATTATGGTGGGTAGAAATGAGGAGGGTTGGAGTCAAATCTTTGTCATGAAGTGAAATAACGTTCTACCCAAGCTTAATGAAAATTTTTCAGTATCTTTGTTAAAGGCAGAGTATGCAAAATTTGGACCCTCTGCCTTTAAGCTGAAATTCCTTTTAGACAGTTCTTTCAGAAGTTGAAATGAGTTGCTCTTATTGGCAGATGGTAGAGCCCGCTGCAGCTCAGGCTGTCTGGAAAGCCTGCATTTGCAATGAGATCTTCCTGATTTATGTCCTCTGCAGTAATTAAACTTGCCTTCCTTTGCAGCAATGACAAAAATTCTGGGCATTCTGGTACGCATTGAAAGTGGTTTTTTGCTGTCACTGTTAGGTTACCTGGGGACAGTTTCAATTGTGCTTAACCCCCACTGTGGCCATTTCAAATTTTCATCTGCAAACCCGAGGGGAAAGAGCTCCTTCCCGCCATGCTGAGGCTCCAGTCACGACAGCCCAAGTGCAGGAGCAACGCTCTCACTTCTTCACTCTCTTTGTGCCCAAGAAAGAACTCTGACCCCATCCTGCGGTATTCCTGTCCGTGTCTGTTCCCCAAAATAACAGAAGGGAAGCACCTCTTTGTCTAGCCATGAAGTAAATAGTATCTCATGCAATAAAGACTTTAAACCAAAAAGTACAATAGGCTTTTAATCAAACAATAAACATGCCACCAGCATTTTACTTTAGAGTCCATAGATGTTTAAGGCAAAATTTTTACTGAAGAATTAACAAGCACACTCGGAATGGTGCAGAGAAAGACAAAGGGAAGACACAGAAAGCAGATACATTCTGTGGAGATCATCGCACAGGTAAAGTTGAAAGGAGTTAACTCGGTAAATAGGTCATCAGGACATGGCTGTGGGAAAAAGAAACACCTCTCTCCAACCACCCTGTGAGATTCAATGAGATGAAAAAGAGTCTGCCTGCCGGAAGCAGTAGAAGTGAGCATCGACGGTGCCAGAGCCCACATCTTTTGTACACTTGCTGCAGGTCAGATGCTGACCTAAATCTGCTATCTGCCCTGTCTGATACAAACTTCCAGTAGATCTCTGAGGCGACTTTATTATCTTACTTTGCAAAGAAGGGAACTGAGTAGAAATAAAGGAAAGGGGGAGGATATTAACAAAGACAAGCAAAATAGAGTCAGTAGGAAGATGTTGGCCAGTATCTGAGGGTAAAGGATAAGGCTATTGTGCACCTGAAGAGAACAGTACTGATCTGTTAGAGAGAATGTAAAAGAGTTTCTAGCAGTCCATCAGGGGTGACCCAGGAGTTAAAGCAATGAACCAAAACAGTTATTAAAGACATTATATTATCTTATATTCCCCCAAGTCATGATGGGAATCTGCATAATTACACAGGTTGTATGTTTTGTAAATATTTACCTGGTGATCTAGAAAATCTGATTAGTGATTAATAGACTGACTTACTCAAACTTGTAGGCCAGAGTCATGAGGAAAGAAGAAAACTGCCTCTTTTCATGCTTAACACTTTAATTCCTAACAGGGAGACTTATTTAACAGCCTTTGTTACAGAGTTCATCAACACAGTTACAAAATCGGGCAACATAAATATAGTTTTCCTCACACACTGCATGAGTCACACAATAGGACACAAATTTCTGCAGCCCAACCCAGTAGCCAGAGCTTCTATGAAGAAATCTTTAAATATGTGGCTTGTGTCTTTAGGAGAGGAAAAAAGTGTTAACAAATGATGACAAGAGTTTCGATTTCAAACTATGAGATTTTTTGTTTGTTGTTTATTTGGTTTTTAGAGCAGTTTTAGAATTAGCTTCCTTCAGTTCCCTCCTGTGTGCCTATGAAACTGTCCAAGGGAAGTTTACTGAAATCATGGTTTTCCTCTCAAGAACTCAATCAAAATAGTATATAGTTGTGGACAATTTTCTAGGGAAAATGAGGCCAGTTTTCCTGACTCCAGGACAGTTTTAAGCATACACACACACACACACACACACACACACACACACGGACGCACACACGCATGCACACATGCACACATACACGCATGCTCATGCACACTCATGCACACTCACGCGCATGCACACTCACACACGCATGCGCACACACACATGCACAGACATACACAGGCCCAGACGCATCGTGGGAAGCTATGTCTCTAAGTTAAATGACTCAGTGTTTTTCCGCAAAGGCCATCTAAAAGTTAAGGTCCTACTAAATTCTATTATTTTTTATATCATACATAGATTTATTGTGTGTGATGAAATTTTACAAATAAAGCATCAAGTTTGAAAGTCTGGATAACTGAAAGACAAGGCAAATAAACCTACTCATTCTATCTAAGAGAGAAAAAGTCATAAAAATTGATATGAATTACCTTAGGATGTCTCTTAAGTCTAAAAGGAAATAAGAAAATAAAGGTTCATCTGTATACATATACTTATATAGAGATAGACAGATAGATAGACATAGATAATGTCATGTAGATTGAGCAATTTGGTTTGAACATACACATCAATGTGGCCACATATCTTAAGAGTACAAGTCAAAGCATTTTCACAAAGTGTTGACATCCATGGTGCAGTAACCAATCTGAGAAACAACTTATCCAGCAGCGTTCTGGACCATTTCAAGTCTGTATTATCTAAGTAACGTTGATGTCATGATCTGAGTGTTTTTGTTCTGCTTCTAAGTTCATCCATGGAACCTTTCACAAGCAATAAAATGGGATTGGGGAGGAGCTTTTCTGCTGGAGTTAACCAGGCTTAGTTTTCTCAGAAAGGTGGAGTCCTCATGGTGGGCTGAGGGCCTTTACATGATGGGATCTAGAGATTCTGGCTCCACTTCCCTACACAAGAACCAAGAAGAGGTTTTGTGAATCAAGAACAAAATGTTGGCCACCTGTGGGGCAAAAGCACAGGACTCGAAATAAAATCTACTTTTCTGACAACTTGATGGTTGGCTTCTCAGTCTCTCCAGAATGACAAGAAAGAAATTCCTGATGCTGAAGCCAGCCAATAGAGATTTTGTTGATAGCTCAGGATGACAATGAATGTAACCATTGTTCTGATTTTTAATGGTATCAATCCCTTTTCCTTAGTTTTGAATTTTTTATCAATATGACACTGTATCAGTTTTATTTGCCTCCTTTTCTTTTATATTAAGTAAAGTTTATCCATATTTACCAGATTAAGTAAACATTTTTCCACTTCCAACTTGCTGATTTTTCTTATATTTGTTTTCTGCTGTTTTATTTGTTTTAACCTGAATTATGTTGAAATTTCTCATTATTTGTGTTCTTATAAATGTCATCCCCACCTCCATTTCTGTTTTATGTTTTTTGATCATTATTGGATTTTTAAAACTTTCTTCTTCCAAGTGCTATCATTTCTGTATTATTAAGAACTGATAATATGGAGATGTCTTTTCGTGTTTCTATTTCAAAACACAGACTCTTACTCTCTGATATCTAACATCTCTCCCTTTTTCAATTTTTTCTTTTGCAGATTCTTTGGCTTTCCATCCTATTCCATCTCAGTGTCTCAAATGTGTCAATTTTGTAAGGCCAAAGAATATCATTGAGTTCTGCAGAGGTAGAAAACTTATCCCTATATATTGTGAAATAGAAAATGCTCAATGTAAAATAGGAAAAAGGGGGAAAATGTTGAGATTGTAACAAAAAAGTAAGGAAACAAATTTTATGTATATGGGGGGGTGATAGGGTGGGTAGGGCTATGGGAAAAAATGAGAATTAAGTTGTGTCTTATACTGGTACAAGTCCCCATTATGGAGTGCAATCATGATGTGTACATGTAATGTACCAATAAAGATTAAAAAATTTTAAAAAAAGAAAACTTATCCCTAATGTACTTACAATAAGTTTATAGGTTGTTGCACAAAATTATAGGTTCTTTCACAAATAAACATGAGTCCGTAAAGGAAAACAACTAGATCATATTTTAAAATTTAATTAAAATCAAACCATAAAGGTGATATAACATTCTAAATTTAAAAAGTATGCAGAAAGTAGTTGATGTAAAACAGACAATTATATATGAGCATATCTTATTCAGGGAAAAATCAGCTGGCTGAAACGACACCTGTGCAAAGAACCCTGGGGGAGTCCACACAAGGACACATGCACTGGCCCAGTGCTACTCAGGCAAGCTCTTGTGTGGTCAGTCGCCCATTGCACACACAAGTTTAAAATTTGCCATTATCTTGAAGAAGAGAGCAGCTATGTTTAAAGGCTCTTTGTTTTACAATCTAATTGGCCCCATTCTGAGCAGGTGTCAAAAGCTGCGCCGATGTCTTTACCTACAGCAATGGCCCACTCCTTCTAGAGCCCAGGCCAGAAATCTTGGCTGTGAGTCCACTCAGATCTATAAGAGCCCCAGGCAAAAGGACTTCTAGCTTTGCACCAGCCAAGTTCACCACACTTGGAACATCTCAGCTCTCATCTTTTGTTTTCAGGAATCCTGTATTTAGTAAATATTTGTTTCCTAGAGAACGGGAGTCTATGGAAAATTCCATGTAGCTGTTGTGAGATTTAGGCTGAGAGCTTTAGTCTTCTGTCCTGTGTAGATTTGCAGAGCATCAGATGTATTCAAGGGTAATTAATGATGTTTCACAGGATGTTCACATCCTGAAATCTGTTGCTCAAACTTTGTGACAGCTAAGAGCGTGAGTGCTGCTTGTCCTGTATCTCAGAAGATATTCACATGCTCTGATCCCACCATGCCTGAGCTAGATACGTCCAGGGAAAAAGCTGAACATCCAGGTTTTCATCTTCCCGTATTTCATCTTGTGCTGTGTTCTCTAATGCTATTATATCTATAAAAAGAATTGTATTTTATGTGATTTCTCTAGTTGGTCTAAAGGGAAACATTAGTGTGTTATGAAATTCTATATCCCAGCCCAGAATAGGAGTCCTGACTGGGCCATTTGTGCAGATAAAATAAATGCCATTCTTCACTTTTTAAAACTTCTACATAGAATTTGCTTACATATTTTCTGAATATGCATCTAGTGAGTTTTGCTTGGGGTATCTCTTCACATAGACAAAAACTAACACAATAATTTTATTTCAAAGGGAAGGACATTTTATTTCCATATCCTATATTTTATTTTATTGCCTCTAGTAGATTTTAGGTATTTTTATTCTATAACCAATGGGAAGAAATGATATGAAAGCTATTTTTCTATAAGTGTTACAACATGACAGCTGTATTTCTGAATAGGAACTTTTTTACTGATGTTTTATGAATGAATTTTCTAATTTTTCATCAAGAGATTAGAAATATTAAGCTACAGCACATGCTTTCTATGGCTCCTGCCTCCACGAGGGTAACTATGGTTAACTATATCCTTGACCCACACTGGAATCCAGTCATTCCATGCTTCTGTTTCATTCATAGAAAATTTTGATACCTTTGTGTCTCATAATGTAACATGAATTAGGAATATATTGCTAAAAGAATTTGAAAATTCACAGACATTTGATATCAGTACTTGCCTGGTAACATGGGATAAAGAGATTTTTCTAGCTCTTTACTTTCACAGAAAATAAAATGGATAATAAACAATGTAGCATTTTCTGCTTACACAGTGGTTTTATTTAATGCATAGTTTCATCTCACTATTTACATAACAAAGTTGTCATTTTTTATTTTGTTACATATTTACTTTATGACACTGGTGATCAAACCCAGGTATACTGTAACACTAAGTTATATCTCCAGATATATTTTTTTGGTCTCACTTTATAGTTCAGGCTGGCCCTGAACTTACTATGTAGCCCAAGCGAGCCTCAAACTCACAGCAATCTTCCTGCCTCTGCCTCCCGAGTTCTGGGATTATAGACATGAGACACCATGCCCAACACTGTGGTAGGTGGTACTGATTGCTGATGGGCATGAGTTACCATGCCCAGTATTGTTGTGTGTGGTTACTGGAGATCTTACTCAGGACCTTGTGCTTGCAAAGCAGGCACCAGAACCACTGAGATAAACCCACAGCCCCTTTCCAGATATTTTTAATGTATATATTTTTCTGTGTATAACAATTATCTCACTAAAATGCCCAGGTGCTCTTCCATTTCAGCAAAGCTGTCATTGTTACTCTCATTTCAAAACTGATGGTCTGAGAGAATAATTAGTTCCCTCAAATTTTGACAGGTAGAACTGACTTAACTGGAGCTTAACTCCAGGTCTTCAGGTTAGAAATTCTAGCCGGGTTTGGTGGCGCATGCCTGTAGTCCTAGCTACTCGAGAGGCTGAGGTGAGAGGATCCCTTGAGTCCAGGAGTTCTGGGCTGCAGTGTGCTATGCTGATCGGGTGTCTGCACTAAGTTGGGCATCAATATGGTGACCTCCTGGGAGTGGGGGAACCACCAAGTTGCCTAACAAAAGGTGAACGGGCCCAGGTCTGAAACGGAGCAGGTCAAAACTCCAGTGCTGATCAGAAATTCCATCATTTTCTCATTACTTTTAGTGATTGAGCCTACATAACTAGCATGCCTGATATACTACTAGGAACTAGAAAAACATAATCATATAATATCCAGCTTTTATGGCCAAATAGTCTATGGCATGACACAGAATAATGAGCTATTATTTCCAGACAGTGTAATGAGTACTAAGCTATGCACACCTTAGTGTATGAATGTAAAGGATTTGCATTTAAGTAAAAAGGAAGAAGTCAGTAAAGCTTTATCTGAGCAATGACACTGTGCTGACTTTTAAATATGAGATGAGCAGAGGAAGAACACCTGTTTGGAGGCAGCAGTATGTAGAAAAACAAAGAGGTGCAGGTTCCATATGTCTATGTTTTCTAAGTAGAATCTGTGTGGGGCTGGTTGAGGAAGCAGTCATTAACCTATGTTCTCTTAAAGATTCCTGGAGCCAGACGGATCCCCCAGAGCCTGTAAAATCAACCCACTTGCTGGCTGGCTTGTGGTATTTTCATAGTATGAACCATGTTGGTCATCAGTGAACTGAGTAAACTTCACAACCTCTTCAGTAATACTTTCCACTAGCTCACAGTTCTTACATTTCTTAATTATTTTATGAAATAGTCTTCAGAGTTCATATACTACTTGTTTCTGTAGAGGGTACGATTTTCCCCCTAAATCATCACAAACGTGAGAACACACAGAATACTGGGAAGATGTTTTGATTTTTTGAACTCACTCATATTTTACCAACTATCCTTGAAAACATCACTGCAGCATTTGTAGGTATCGGTCGCTCTCCATCTGACCGTCACGAACTTTCACCGCAATTGATGTTATTTTTTCAGAGGCCAGTCAATGTATTCATGAGGTTTTGTTTCCCCTGCTTCTATTTCTTTCAATTTCACTTAGTGACAATTTTCTCATCTTAAAAAAGGTACAATAGCATGCTGTCTTTTTATATCTGGGATATTGTGTTAAATGGGAATAATGCATCAGCCATCACTGGCAAATGTTTATTACAAGGAATGCTTTTCAAAGAGGAGTCACCTATCTGACCTGATTTTATATTTTCCCATTTCATGACAGGTTGGGAGCCACAAGTAGGCACTGTACCTGCTTTGTCCTTGGTCGGCCCTGAGCCTGAATTGAACCTGGTTTCCAAGACAGTGATTTTCCCACAGTATCATGCAGTTTAGTCACTGGACTCTCTTTCTTCCTTTTTTTTTTTTTCTCACTGACTGCACTTCAAATATCTGATCATATTTTACACATTCTACAGTGAACAGGATGGAGTAACCTTCCCTGGGGTTTATGTGGCTGATTAGAGTTCCCAATTCCACAACCAAAGGACAAAAGACTGACCTCAGGGATCCCTCTCTTTGTGGCAATTACTGAATATTTCCCTTTTGAATCTAGATTCATTTTTTGTTCCTGACACAGAAGTAGGACCTGACCTACTTTCTAAATTTATATTACATCGTACTTTACCCTCACTTCTATCGACTAAGTATTTCACTACTATGAAGGGGGAAAAATGATGTGAACATATATCTGAGAAACTTTTAACTGAAACTGTTAGTGAGTCCATCAGCTCAGGATGAAATGGGTGAAACTACTGGAAAGATAGTTAGAGGAAAAGAAATTAAAACTTAGAGCAGGTCATTTAATTGGAAGGGTAAGTATGTTAAAATGGCCCCTGAAGTGAAACTCATTAAAGCCTCTTCCTTACAAGCTAGCTGGGGAAATAACTTCTAGCAAATCATTTTATCTTCCTGGAGAAGACATTGGTGGGATGGAAATTAAAATTAATATATAAGAAAACTAAAGGTCCAATTAGTTAGAATTTAAGCACAGAGGGGAAAAAAAAAGGCAGAAATCAGTAAGACAATAATAAAATTGCCATGTATGCGATGATTTTCCAAACTTAGATAGATCACAGAGTTACAGCATGGTTCAAAAGAAAATCCTAGGCACTTCCAGCAACAACAACAACAATAACAACAACAACAACATCAGCTGAGCCACAAAGAAGGAAAAATTGTCATTTGAGTCCCTAATGCTAAGTGGAATATGTTAGACACGGTATGTTAAGTATCTCATGGTTTCTCTTACCTGAGAAACCCGAACTGTAAATAGTTTAAAGAGCAAAATAAAAGGTAGGTGATAGGAAAGAGGAAGGTCTTTGTGGAGATTGGAAGAGAATCCGAGGAGAGGGAGACCAGAGGACAGGAAGGGGGAAGCAAAAGTCAAAATGTTTTAGGATCAATGCATAAGTACCAACTTCCCAAAGACAAAATGTCATCATTATGTATCACAAGCATGTTATTTTAAAAAAGAAATTCAAATTATTCAAACACCTAGAATTTAAATATTTTCAAACTTTTAAGCCAGAATAATTTCATATTAATAAATGACATATCTGATTTATGATTTTTTAAATGTCACTAGATGCTATAATCAGGGGATTAATATGAAAGTAGAGAGGGAAATTAGGAAGCTGCTGCACTTTTTCCAACAAATGCATAGATGAGAGTGAGGATGGGGACCTGCGTGAAAGTTTGAGACAGAGAACAGAGTCATGAGAATAAGGAATTCCTCCCACAGTTGACTGAGACTTATCAGTTTCCATAATCCTTGGATATTCATTGCTAGTATCTTTGTCACTTTAAGAGGTGCACAGATTGGTTATGCAGATAGTTATGCATTTTTTTAGGACCCTAAGGCATTTTACTCTTTTATCCCTCTGTGCGACACATACACTTACTCAGCTGAGCTAAATCTTCCAAGCAGATAGTTTTCTATTTTATTTATTTTCTCTCCTCCTCCCATGTTACCCAAGAAAATGAGAAAAGAGAAATTATAAATGTTGTGATCTAAAAAGCTTGGTACTTGTCCTCATACATTCAAAATTCCAAATATCATACAAGGCTAATTGTATAAACTTATATAATTGTATAAATTTGGATTAAGTATACAGTAATGATATCTCTCCGGTAGTGAAGATAGTGACGACAGAGGCAGGTAGTCAGGCAGAACCTTGGAGTGTAAGTATCTGAGAGGCAGAGAATTAAGAGTCATTAGAGATTATAACATAAATAATTGGGAGATGATAGCAGTTATATTTAGTAGAGAGTTATAGAAGGCTGTTTGGAGAATGCGATAGGAGGAATTCTGAGGTAATCCTAGAACTCTAGAGACTTTGTGTGTTTCCTCTTTTCCTCTTAGACTATTACATCTACAAAGGACAGGACAGAAAGTAAAGAACTAAGGTGCATCATGCATATGCACCAATTATGTACAATAGGCTGGACATTAGAAGAAGGAGGAGGAAGAGAACAAGAAGTAGGAGAAGAAAGAGAGGGAAAGGGGAGGTTTAGGAAAAAGGGAGAAGGAGGAGGTTATTTTGTACAGCAAGCATATCAAGAAACAAAAAGAATAAATATACTAAGAATATATGAAAAGCATAAACAGAAGTTTGAAAGCTGAGATGTTTTCCTAGTTTCATTATATCTAGTTCAACTGTACATTAAATATAAATGGAGAACTTGATTCATGTATTTGGAATATATTTTGTTATATATGTTTCTCTGTTTCAGGGATAACTTTTAGGGGATGCACACTTTTCAGTAGTAATTTTGGCTATTCTTAAGGGATTCTACCATATCTGAATTTTAGAAGTGAGTATATGTTATATCTAAGGCTCTGTTGGCGTGACTGTCAGCTAAGAACACCTGCAAGTGAAATCAACAGACATCAACAAATAAGCACTTTTAATTTTTTATTTGTATGGTAGAAAGTGTCTAGAACCTGGAACTGGCTGAGCAATTCCATAATATCAGCTCTAGGGTACCTGAGATCTCTTGGATGCTCAGGAACCCAAAATGACTATTGTCAATACACATGCTTCTGCAAGGCAGCAAGAAGAGGGAAAATAGCCCCCAAGTTACTATCATCATCAACATCATCACCGTCATCAACATCATCATCACCACTGTCACCAAGCCCAGAAGATTTGGCTTCCTGTCATTGCTTGGAATTGTGCCTTATAGCTGCTGCTGATTCAGTAACCTTGTACATGAATATGTATCAAAGCAAAGACTACAATTGAGTAAACCAGAAGGATTTGTTTAATCTAAACAGGACTTATGCGAACATGCATTTGTAGTGCTTTTGAAAAATGGTAAATAGAGATTTTCATAAAGAGCCTTAGCATGGTAGTAATATTTGGGAAGGGGTGTATTGTTGCTGAGGAGCTTCACAAGAGCATGAGAATACTGAGTCTAACAGAAGACCAGAATAGGTATACTGAACCAGCCCTACATCTTTCAGTGTTTCCAATCTGAATGAACCTGTCCTCTCTGCACCTTGACATTTTTTCTTCTTTATCCTCAATATCTGTCAATCTTCAAATATGAGAGACTCCACCACCAGTATATAACCCAAACCCGTCTTTCTCTGAGTCCATCAGATTTTGTAGTAGGGAAGCTTATTATCTACCTGTAGTACTACAATGGGACCTATACCTTCTTCTTGTCTAAACTATACATAACAATAAGGATGAAGTGAGAGATCTAGATACACATTGAAATGTTGTAGCCGGTGATGGTTTTTACTATGTGCCCTGAAATCAGTTTCTACTGAGGGTAAAATCAGGAAGCTATGTTGCAAGATTTCAAAGGTCCCTTATGATCTGAGCTTCGCCATTTTCTCTCTTAACCCTGTTGCCCTTTCCCAAAGTATATAGCACCTTCAAATAACTGATGTACCCTTGGGGGTCAGACGCACCACACACCATGAGGTAGTTTCTTCTCATGCTTGGTCAAAGTCTCTACACTGGAATAGCTTTGGACACCATTGTTCACCTGTCCCACTTCTTATCCAGGCCTAGCACACCTAGCATCTCTGCAATACCCTCTCCCCTTCCACGTACTTCACTTAAGAGATCTTGGAGAAGTGGGGTACTTTCCCACTCTTCCTAGGCTCACACTATTACTTATCATTACAAATGTTTGTGTGTGAGTGTGGGGGGTGTCTGTCTTTGGTCTTCTTAAATTCATGACTACTTAAGCTAGTAGAGTCCACTGGTGGGAATGTTATACTGGCTCCTGTATGCTACCATTGCCCTGCACTTACTCCCAAAGAGCGTCCACAGGAAGATCTATGACCTTTAGCATGTTTCTTGGGATTGTTTGTGCAGAGCTTCAAGTAAACATAGTTTCCTTATCACAGTCACAAGATGTCTCTAACACATCAGAGAGTCTTATGTTACTGAATCTTACAAAGGAGGTTCTGTAAACAGGCTGTGGTTTAAGGGTGATCAGGAAGTACTGCGTAACTTGTTCTAGGAACTGCTCAAGGTAGCAGATAATTTGCTGTCCTTTTCATTCTTGTTACTTTTGTATCCCCTGCATAATAAAAGTTGTTAGAAGACAGTTCAAGATTCAGTCCTTGGAGGCTGTTTGTCTTGCCATTTCTCTTGAACTCATCCCAGAGTGCCTCCATTCCTCCAGTGACCCCAGAGTTACACCAACAGCTCACTTTGCAGCAACTCCAAACTTTTCTAAACTCCTATGTACAGTTTCAAAGATATCTGAACCACACAGTCAGGTATATTCATAGCAATGATGCCACTCCTGGTACCAGAATCTGTCCTCGTCATTGCTGAGGCATACCCAGCACCCACCACTTAAAGAAGGAGGGCACTTGGCCCTAGTCCATTGTTGGCTGGCTCCAAAGCCCACACAGGATGGCAGAGAGGCAGATGGAGAAGCTGCTAACATCCAGGCTGCCTGGAGACAGAGAAAGGAAGAGTCAGGGAGGGGTGTATTCCCCTCCTGGTCATGCCCACCATGACCATCCCACCTCCAATTAGCACAATGGTGATGAGCTGTTGGAGAACCCATTCAGCCTTGAGTGTGGCACCGTGTGATCCAGTCCTTCCCAGAGGCTCAACCTAACTGGGTGATATTTGGTGGTAGTGGGGTTTCATCCCAATGTAACACTATGCGTAATATACCTCAGTTATATCTCAAGAGAGTTGATAATATAATACAAAATGCTACAGTTACCAACCTTATACTAACATATTAACAGTACAAAAATATAGTCATGTTTATAATATATTTAGAGATCCTGACCTCATTTGAATTAGCATAGCAAAAAGCAACTACTTTTCATGAGTATCCAAAATCTGGGAAATACTCAAGGTTTTAGCAGGCACTAGAATCAGAAGGAATAATTCTGTTAATTTTGACTCACCTTATGATAAAATGCATTTGTTTGTCTGGATGTAGATTAATTTGGACACACATTGTAATGTGCTAGTGGTGAGTTGGGGGCTAAGGTGCCCAAGGTCTCCCACGCTCTCAGCAAGGGTGAGAGATGGAATCCACACTTATTTTACCACAGCACCTAATTTTCTCTTCTCTTTCTTACTCTAAGCATTTTCTTCTGCATCTTATGACCCTAAAATGCAAGAATAAAGTTCTTTCAACACTGTAATTTCATCTTTAAAGAGATAGAAACTTCGGGCCTCATGCTAAATTGCATTCTTTAGTTCAGGGCCTGCCTCATTTCACAGCCTCTACTCTTTCCACTCCTCTCCAGGTTAGTCCTTCTGTGGGGGTCGAGGCTCACTGCTGAGCTCCTGATGATCCTGAAGCCTGAGTCCCTCCCTCCCGCAGGTGATGCCCCTTTGCTTTCTTTCATTTCTTCACTCCTCAATAAGTGTTGGGGCTTATTTTCAACCCCCTTGAATAGATTTATTGTATGAACTTCATAAAACTCAAGATACACCTCTCTCTATCCAGTACTATCTACATTACAACATTTTAACATAATAAAGTTCCTACCCATCATTGCACACCTTCTCTCTTTGTACTGTTGTCTAATATGAACTTCAAAACTCTTTGAATGGACATTATCCTCATTTTACATGGAAAATGTGGGCCAGGGAGGTAATTTAGAAAATGGCTTGCACAGAAATTTTCCAAATGGATCAGGTAAGAAGTAATAAAGCTCCAATTCAATTTCTTTAAAGCCTGGCTTCAAAGTCAAGGTCGCCTTTATGCTGCACAGCCTGTGAACAAAGACATCGATATAACCTGCCATGCACCCAGACGTAGTAGTTACCGACCCGATGGCAACAGTGCTTCATTCTCTTAATAGTCTCCAGTGGCATGTTTGTTTTTTAACCTTTCATTATATCTAAATTATGCCATCTGTTTTCAAGGCCCTTTGGAATCTGAGCTCAAATTTCATTTCAGTTACAACAATGGCTCAGAGTAGGCCTATTCTTAGTACTTACAGAGCTACTAATGAAATAGCATTTCTAATTTCCACTGCCTAACACTATTGACCAAAGCCATATCACTGTGAGTTTAGGGCAAAAAAGACATTTGAGTTAGGACATTTCAGACTTTCTTATCAATTTTCTCCAATGACTAATATCTATTTATATACAAAACATATTTATAAGGAGCCTTTTCTTCCTTTCAGGTCATCTGATTGGGTGACAGAGGATGACAAAGTCCTATAGCATCTCCTGTACCAAATTCACATCTCCGGTCAGATGACAACATGACATCAAAATATCTTCATCATGACCAGTCTCAAATCTCTAACAAACTTTCCCCTATTTCTTTGAACTCCAATCTCACAAATTTTCTTGTTTTAACTCTCACACATAAAGAGCTTGAAGATTTTACTCCTGTCCGCAAAATGAGAAAGACTTGAGCCATCTGAAAAGCCATTACCTTTCTTAGACACATCAGAGAACACTATTCAGAGCCAACCCTTGAATCTGTTAAGACAAAGACATCAGGGAAGACACAGAGGCTGCCATCTGCTTGCTAGAGCAAAAATGACTGCAGCCTTGAGCTGGTAGGGAAGCACAACACTGAGGAAGTTCTGGAAGCTGAGTGTGGACTCATGAACATAAGCGAGAAATTCCTACAGCCTCAGTCTTAGGTAGCCGAGCTCATCGTTTTTAAGCTTTCCTGTCAAGAATTTCATCAGGTTTTCACAGTGAAGATCCAAGACAGCCCCACTCTCTAATTGTGGAAAAGAGGACAAGATTAACCAAAGCAAAATGCTCTATGAATATCCTCTGTAATAAAGGCTTACTCTCCCAAAGATGAAAACTTAATTCTGTGATCTAACTCCATCTAGGAGAAGGAACTTCCTTACCACCCCAGTCTCTTCTGTTGCAGGATTTATCTTAAGGAGAAAAACCATATTCATCAGAGGTCAAGACTCTAAGAAAACAGTTTGGAAACTCTGCAGCCAGGAAATGAAGGTATAGGAAACAGAGGTAATATTTCCTGCAACTGAAAAAATACTTAGGAAAGTTACAGAACAGGGACATGTGCGTACTGCAATGTTGAGATTTAATTATTGTATTAGTGAGTCTTCCTCCTCCTCAGTGCTTTCTTATTGAACCCAACAACCTCCAGGATAACTTGGAGCACAGCTAAAAGAGCTGCTAGGCTGAGATTCCTAAGAAGGGGCTTTGCTTATGATGCTCAAAACTAAAAATGAGAACAGAAGCGAGAAAAGCAGAGGAATTCAAAGCCTCTAGCACTAGAGCCAAAGAACCAAAGCTACTTCGATTTCTAGCCACGTTAACACAACACTTCACCTTAGAGGATCATTTCCTTCTTAACATCACCCAGTGGAACATAATTAAAAGTTATAGAGAAAGCCAGAAAATACAGGGAAGAAACAAAACAAACAATGGAAACAATGTTGAAATTATCAGGGAAATTGTTTAAACTATGGTTTACATGCAAGAGTTTGCCGTGATCTTAAGAGTTTGCTGCTCTAAAAATGTAACAAATTGGTTAGGTTACAAACAACTGAAATTGAGATGTTCCAGCTTCGCAAACTGAGAACTTGACAACCAAAGACAGATTCCAAGATGGCGCTGTGAGTGCTCCTGCATGAAGGAAGAACATTGTGTCCTCACACTGCGAAAGAGAGAGGAGGGAAGAGGGCTCCATGATGTGCTGATCACTGCAGTTCGAGTCTCTCCTCTCCCCTGAGTCTTTCCCTGACTTAGTCCACAAGGATCCCCAGCTCTTCTGACCACTAACTGGAAAGCGATGACACTTCTTGCAATTTAGCCTTGAATTATAAACCTTCAGCCACATTCTCATTTTTTTTCATGTGTTTCATGTTTCTCTGTCATAGTACAAGGTGCCAGAGCACAGGGATGATGTTTTATACTCTTCAGCCAAGATTTAAACCCCCAAGGGATGGAGAATATAGCCCTGTGGTAGAGCACTTTCCTAGTATTTGCAAGGGCCTAAGATTTGAGACCCAACCTCACAGAGAAAACTGTGAAACTTATTGTGTGCCCTCAATGCATTTGTGTAGGATAATAATTCAAACCTCCAAACCAAATAAAAAAGGAAAAATGACTTCTCAATATTTCAAATACAACTATCATCGGTATATTATTATTCATATTTTATTACTGAGTTTTACTTACAAATTGTTATTTCCAAGGCAAATTTGTTATTATCAATAGTGTTTTTTTCCTATTTTCTTCTGTTTTGATCAGTTCATGCTATGATTTGAGTGTCCTGTAAGAGTCCATTCTGATTTGAGTTGTAATCCCTAGGTTAATAATGTTGGGAAGTGGCTGAACCTTTGGAAAATGGGACCTAAGAGGAATTCCCTGGCTCACTGGGGGAGATCAAGATTTACTTTCTGATGCTTTCAAATTTATTTAGAAGATGGAATGATGTTTTGTGTTAGGTTTTGTATAGGAGGATTCCTGAGAAAGCTTTAGCCACCTACTATTACTACTACTACTACGAGAGATCCCGTTTCAAGACACAATGTGAAGTCTGCAACACAAGTCAAATCAAAGACTCCTATCTTCAAAGATAAAAAGTCACTAAAGATGCGATCATTCACCTGATGGCTAAGAAACATGAGACACAAAATGTTCAACTAGAGAGGATTGTTTTCTGTTAAAATTCAGATCAAATATCCATGTCTGTATTTACCCAGTCATGGAAATTCTTCCATCATAACATGTTTCTCTGTTAAAGAAAAAGCCTCAGACAGTAGCAGTGTTTATACTATCTACTTTTTCACCTGCTGTGTTGGGGGTCTGGACAACCTGGCAATATATTGTGGTAGAACATAACCTCTTGCTATTAATGGATGACAGCTTGAACTTACCAATTGTCAAAGTTTCACAAATTTAAAGCCAAGAAATAAAGACATTTTAGGCAGGAAATTCAGTCTTGGGAGCTGCCGTATCCATGAGATGGGAAAAAATTCAAAGTCAGCTGCATCCAGCGGTGATCCAAGTAAAAAAGAATCGATTTCCAAGTCAGCACAGATTTATTTCCTTCAGGCTTTCATCTAAAAATATGTTAAAAGGGAAAATGATAAGAAGCCAATGTGATGATTTACACATTTTACATTAGCAATTATATATTTGGCATGGACTCTATCAGAAAAAAATAGCGTTATGTTTGTCAAAATGACTTTGGTATATGTGGCCACAAAATTACATCAAAAATCAGTATGGCGTGCCGGGCGTGGTGGCTCACGCCTGTAATCCCAGCACTCGGGAGGCAGAGGCAGGAGGATTGTGATGTGAGTTTGAGGCTGAGCTCAGGGCCAGCCTGAACCACAAAGCGAGACCCTGTCTCAAAAAATCAAAAAAAAAAAAAAAATCAGTATGGCACCGTCAGTATGTAGGTGACAGGGATATCCAGGAGTCACTATAATTTTACAGTTGCTGTACTTTCTCAGTGCTAAATCCATCACAGCAATTTGTTTCTTATTGTAGAAGATATTTTTCAGTCAATAGCAAAAGAGCCCCTATTATACCCATTCGAATTTTTTCATGGAAGTTGAATGTTCACAGAGAATATATCAAACATGGATTCATGAGAAAAGCTTTTGTTTGTTTTATTTTTTAGAAACCTGTGGCTACTGGAGAAATTAATAGTGCTACAGATATGTAAATACCTTGCCTAAAAATCACAGCCTTTTTGAGCTCTAGTGGAGAGTGTGAACCATGTGATCCTTTCAAGACTCATCCTGGAGACAGAGTTTGATTTGGAAATCTACTACATTCAAAGGCCTCTGTGTGGCTGCTCGGTGCTACAGGCTTCCAGAGTCCAGTGTCCACAAGCTTCTCGGGTGAGTCCTTGCAAAAGAATGAGTTTCTTGGGACAGAGGGACACAGAGAGCAGGTTGAAGGATTCTTCTGTGCCATTTTCTTTTTTTCTTTTTTTTTTTTTTTTTTAGGTTTTTGGAGACAGGGTCTCACTTTGTGGTTCAGGCTGGCCCTGAGCTCAGCCTCAAACTCACGTCACAATCCTCCTGCCTCTGCCTCCCGAGTGCTGGGATTACAGGCGTGAGCCGCCACGCCCGGCACTGTGGTATGTGGTACTGGTTGCTGCTGGGTGTGGGTCTCCACACCCAGTATTGTTATGTGGTTACCGGGGAATCGAACCCAGGTCCTTGCGCTTGCGAGACAGGCGCCGGAACCACTGAGCTAACTCCCCGGCCCCTTCTGTGCCATTTTCTAATGAGTCTTGAAAACAAGGGAGACTTTGGCTGAGGGTCCCTTCCTTTGTGACTTGTAGTAAGGATGTAAGAAGAAGCCTAACCTCCTCCCTAGTACTCTATACAAACCTCCACCAAACCTCTCTCTAATCTGTAAAATAGCACTCCTGGCTATGCTGACTTCTTAGAGTTTGTACTTGTACATATTATATCTTGATTTCCCATTCCCTTGTCTTCCTTTCAACCTCTAGCCCTTTAGATACTAAACTTTGTTTCCGTTTTTTCCTTTTCACCTTCAAATTTTTTCCTTCCTTTCTTCCTTTTCCCTGAAACCACTCTTCCGGTTCCGCTTCCTCTTTGAACATTTCCTTCCTACTTCACAATACCTGCTGTACATTTTGGACCTCATCTACACTTTCAGTTTCTCATATCTGAGAAACAGTATTTATGCATATTTCTCCCACTTATTTCACTTATGAGTATGGTTTCAAGGTGCATCTATTTAGCTATCATTGCCTCAAGTTTATATTTCTTTATGGCTGTGTAGAAACCATATCCTATTTATTCACTCACCAGTTGGTGGGCTTTTGGCCTGTTACCAAGATTTACCTATTACAAATCGTGCTGCTGTAAACATGCATGTGCTAGAATATATAAAGAACTTAAAAAATCAGCCCCCTCCCCAATTAAAAAACTCAGTCCAAAAATGGGCACCTAAAATGAACAAACATTTTTCAGATGAATAAATAGAAGCAGCAAATAAACATACGAAAAAATGTTCAACATTATTGGTCATTCAAGAGATGCAGAAAAAAAATTAAGATTCATTTCACTCTACAAAGGATAGCTAGCTGTTATCAAGGAATCAAGCAACTAAATGAGAATCAAGTCATTTTATATTCTGGTACAAACTCTCAATGTTGAATGTGGTTGTATTGGCGTGTATTCATAATACACCAATAAAGATTTGAATTTTTAAAAAAAGAAATCAACCAACTACAAATGCTAGCAGTGCTTTGGGGGGGAAAGGAGCTTTCCTCACTGTTGCTGGGAATGTAGACTGGTGCAACCACTGTGGAGATCAGTATGGAGATTCCTCAAAAATCTAGGATTAGAGGTCATATTGGACCTTGCTATTTTCCTGCTGGGTATAGTCATGAAAGAATTAAAAGCATCATACCACAGCTTTCATTTCTAACAAAAACAATGCATGTTTTAGGTAAAACCCACAAGCCTTGTAGTACTTCAGTTTCTCAGAGTAAAATGCATAGTAAATGAGAGTGGAAGTATTTCTCACTGTTCTTTCCACACATACTGGTGAGCTGCTCAGTCAGTTCCATGCTGGGGACTCCAGAGCAGCATCGACAAGAGAAACAGTGCACCAGGCAATAAGAGATCTGGATTCCAGACCTGTTCTTGATGCCAAGAATCCATATTCTGAAAAAACTTGCCAAATTTTTTAACCTTGCTTTGACACATCTATAAAATATACTAGTTTGTGTGAAATAAAGTCTAGGTTCTCTCGTGTTTTTGTAAAGTGACAAGAAACTGGGATGTGGCCTAAAACAGAAAGGAAACTGGGTAATGAGAGGCACAGAAGTTAGAAATCTCCTTCCCTGGGCTAGAATAGTCAGCTAAACATCTGCATTACCAAAGCAAAGACGGGCTTTTACAAATAAAATAACATTCCAATATGTGAAATGAGTACGAGGAATCTCAAACTGCCAATGAAATTTCACACCCATCAGCAATCAGTACCACATAGTACTGATCAGTACCATGCCTGTAATCCTATCACTTGGGAGGCAGAGGCAGGAGGATTGCTGTGAATTCGAGACTGAGCTCAGGACCAGCCTGAACTACAGGGCAAGACCCTGTCTCAAACACACACCCACCCACCCACACACACACACACACACACACACACACACACACAGTGTGCTGAAGCTACACTGACCACGATTTTAGATTACCACCCTCCAAACAGAGCAAATGATTTCATCATTTGTTGCTTTGCCAGTCATTGTATATTAACGCACAAGTCTCAATTCACTGTGATGCATCTGAGTCTCAGTAATAATGTTTTAAATATAAGGGACTAAAACAGAAAAAAATAATAGAAATGAATAGAAAATAAATTATAACAAAGTTTGTGAAACTCTGCTTTCAAACACTGCATCATCTATACATTCACAGCATGCAGTAATGAATGCATCGATGCCAATGTAGCGTAAGTATAAAGCTTGGATAGTGTACTGAAGACAGGGGTCACTGTGGTGCTCAACATCAATGTGATTGGCTTTGTTGCTGCCTAGGGAATCAGGAAAGTGTACTTCCTGCTGTCTGGAAGTGTCATAAAGATGGGACTATGGGTGTATATCTAGTTCCTACTCCCTTATTTTTCTGTCTGCTCTGTTTCTCAGTCACTGTGAACTAAGCAACTTTGCTTCACACACCCATCCCCATCATGGCCCTGCCTTGGAATCAGCCTACCCTGGACTGAATCCCTTGAACCCCTGAGCCAAAGTAAACCCCTCTCCTCTTTTAAGTCATGGATGTCAGGTATTGTATCCAAACAATAGAGAAGCTGCCTACACCTTTTTTTACTCTTAGTCATCACAGAACAAAACTATGAAAATCAATGTGTTGGGGGCAGTTCTAGTCTTGCTGTCTCATTCCTACCTACAGCATAGACAAGAAGAATTCAGGCTCCGTACGTTCTAACTGTCTTTGCACCTCTTGACCCCTGAACTTTTGCTCTTTTGTGAAAGCTCCGTTGTAACATTTTTAAATTTCCAGGCTTTTAAAATTCCGATTCTTTTCCATGTGGTTGATATAGGAACAGATATCCTGACTTTTGCCTTCTCGGTATCAATCCTGTTCTCTGCCTCACTGGCAGTCGGAAATGAAGTCTAATCATCGTGGACCCATTACTGGTGACTGCCATGTGCGTGGGCTGGAGGAACTGAGCAGTGAGAGGAGAAGGGTAGGAAATTAAACTACAGACAAAAAAGGAAGTGCTATGCATGCATGCTACCAAGTGTGGAAATTATGCTTTGCAAAATGGGAATATAAAAGGTAAGGTCACAAAGAGAGGTCTTCAGAAGCTTAACTGAGAAGGCAGAGATATATTTGTACTTAAAGAAGTGTTCTGAATGCCAAGCAGAGACCCAGATATAACTGAAGGCATCGCTTCCTTCGCCCAGGCAAAATAATTAAAGTAATGAAACTGAGACCCATAACTCCAGCAGTAAGGATTGAGAGGACAATGAGGTCAACTTCAGACTTGTAAGAAATACAAAATTTGGCCACATATCTTCAATATATTTGTCCCATTTTCCTTTTTACCACATACTCAAAGTGTCTGAAGCTAAACATTTTTAAGGAAAAAAAAAAAAGCGCTTTTCCTTTCTGTTTTGCTTTCTCTCTAATCATTAAGCATCATCTAGTCACTAAAGAAAATTACATTCATTTTGCTTCTGCATTTCCCTCAGCCTTCCTCATTTATTACGCTCCTCAAATTCATATTTTTCTTGCTCTTTCCAATCTCTTTTCTGATCTTCCTTTTGATCAAGCCACATCCTAAGCACAGGAAAACAATAAAATCATTTTCCTATGGAGTTATTCACACTTTCTCATATTTTTTCCTCCCATTTTGTGCCTTTCCTTCAGCTGATCTTCCTATGATAGAATGTTTATTCTGTCTCTCTATTGATAGTCAGAACGGTCCCAGGGACCAAGAAGATAAAGTCAAATGCTCTCTGCTCAAAAATCACTCTTGTTAGCTGATAACTTTTGCATCTAACTTCCTTGATCAATTGAAAGTGTGGAATTTTTTTTTTTATCCTTGGTTCTCAGGAACAATTTTACTCAACTGTGGAAAATACCATTATTAGCCTTTATTTTCCAAACCCTCTTTTATAGACACCTCATGTTTCGTTATTCAATAATCTTTGAACACCTACAATTCCCCATGCAGAATTTAAATTGTAGGCAGAAGTTTGGTAAAACTAAATGACTCTGTTTCAATGTGTGGTGGGAAGCTATCAGACTTATTTGGTTTTTCTAAATTTTAATTGTGCTTACCTGCATTTTACTTTTAATTAATCTTTTTCTTCCTTCCTTGCTTCCTTCTTTCTCACCTTTACTCCTTCCTCTTTCCCTTTCTTTTCTTTTTCTTTTTTTCAGTATTAGGGAATGAGATTTGGATCTTCACAGTGAGCGACATTTCCAGCTCTTTTTAATCTTTTATTTTTTAAATTTTCAGACAGGATTTAAATTCCCTAGACTGATCTTGAACTTGCAACCTTCCAGTCTCATCCTCCCAGGCTTCTGGGATTACAAGGCTACACTGCCACATTCAAGGTTAATTTGGCTTTTTAAAATAGGGTCTGAAATAATTTGCTTCCACTTTGCATCTTTTAAGGCTTGGTCAGGATGCTGCACAGAGAACAGATTCCCAAGAAGCGAAGATTGCTGTATTAGTGTTTGGATATGATTACCGCCACTTAGACTATGACGGTCATGGGAAGTCAGGTGCTCTATTCATTCTAAGAGAACCTGGCTGGTGTATTGAACATGGGAAATGTACAGTTGATATTATTAAATAGAAAATATTTAAAAGGAAAGAGGATGTAGGGGTAAATAACAAGGTGGGAAAAGATTGTGACAGTAATAAAGAAAAAAGGAAACAAAGATTATGTATATAGGGGGTAGGGGTTGCAGGGAAGGTGGAAAGGGGAAAAATAAGAATTAAGTCATGTCATATTCTGGTACAAACTCTCAATGTTGAATGCAAAGATTATGTGTATTCATAATGTACCAACAAAGATTGAAAGTTTTTAAAAAATTACTTAGTGGGAGTTTTGCAGACAGATGTAATTATTTGATCCTGAGTAAGTTGTTTAAGAGCTCTGAGATTAGTTCTACTTAGTAAGGAGAAGAATGTTTGTTTGGGCCTCATATAGTTGCCAGTTTTGATTCCGAGTAACCTACAATTTACACAGATCAACCTAGTTCAAAACTCATAAAATTATTGTGAAAAGGAAAAGGGATGAAATGTGGGAAGATCTCAACCTAAGAAGATCTACACTCCATGCTACTTTCTTTCTCTCCTTGTCCTTTCCTTCTAATTCAAAATCTTTTTATTGTAATCTTGGACTATCTTGTGCCTATTGCTATTCTCATCGTCAAGACTCTAATTTATACTTCAGTATATTTTAATTTTTTTCCATATCTGCTTTGTTTGCAAGAGTTTAGACAGATGGAAAGTTTTCCTGATGTTACATAGTAAGGTAATGATAGACTCATGCTGAAACGTAATTATCTACCCACATTGACACATTTTTGGTATGTTTTGATAAAGGGATGTATTTTATCTCTTCAAGTAGATTTTAAGCTCCTAGATGACAATATAGGCCTCCAAATGTTTGGAAACCAATATTGTTTTTGCATCATTGAGTATTTAGTAAATATTTTCTGATGTAACTCATAGTAGGTATCACAGTTATAGCAGTAAAAGAAAGAAAAAGGTGGAAAGGCATATAAAGTTGATTATTAAATTCATGCAGACAAAATGATTTGACTCTAAAATGGAAGAAATAAAAGATTTAGAATAAAATGGGGTTAATTACAGAAAATCTTCCCACAGAGAAAGATCTTAACATGGCTATGAGTTGCAGCAGTTCTCCTGAGTTCTTGAGGAAGTGTGTTATTTATTAAAAATATTTCAGACACAGCTTGAGGACATGATGACTCAAAAGCCATTGTGAGCACTGGTTCCACTTTGTAACTGGCATCTGCTGAAGCATCTGGGATCTGCAATTACCTGGTCGATTACTGACAACATGGTCTTACACAGCATTGTAGAATTGAAGAGATTAATGTTTTAGTTAGGCTTCACTTGTTTGCATGTAGCCCTAGTTTTCTAATCCAAGCTGCCTGTAATTTTACGCACAACTAGATCAACCACTTTGATCAAAATGATTGGACGAAATCAGGCAAAATACTCAGGAAACTGATGTGAATTAGCATATGTTTTACTTTAAAATTTATAAATCTTAATAGAAGCAGTGAAATAACCAGCATGCAAAACCCATTAGATAATTTTTCTTTACTATTTCTAGGAAATCTGAGAAAACTAATGAATAAGACATCAGCTAACAATTGCTCTTGAGTGTTATAGACTATAAAATATAGGCTTCACAGTCACTTGACCCCCACCAGCTTTAAGATTTCCATTATATTTTTCCATTTTGCAGGTGGGAAAATTAACATGCAAGCCAGTGACTGTGGTGCACACCTGAAATTGCAGCACTTTGGGAAGCTGAGGCAGAAGGATCACACTCGGCCACTCTGGGCACCTTGGCAATTTAGACCGACCATATGTCTAAAGAAAAGGTACAGAAAATGTAGGGAAGGTCGATCAGTGCGAAGGTCCTGGATTCAAGTAAGTATTGCAAAATGAAAAAAAGAAAACAAACAAGAGGTGGAGAAAGAGAAAGAGGAGAAGCAGAAGGGGGAGCAAGAGAAAATTAAATATCAGAAAAATTAGGCAGCTTTCTCAATATTACATCACCAGTACATTAAGAAGTTTGATTTCAGAGCTGAGTCATTTGACTACAAAAACCATTGTACTCATGTTTCTCTTATTTTGTAACATTACTGCATATTCAAATCACCTGAATTTTATTATGTGCAAGCACATGAATTAAGAACAGGCTGATATTGCAGCCAATGTTATGACCACTATACCCTGAGCACCACTATGTTATGCAGCATATTGTCTAATATACTAAAAATCAAAGCAGATTAGAAAGATCTGGAAAGGTAGCAAATGAAAACAAACAGGAGGTAGAGAAAGAGGAAGAGAAGAAGCAGAAGGGGGAGTAGAAGAAAATTAAATGTCAGAAAAATTAGGCACTGTACTTGGTTCTTTTAAGTAAATGTACAAGCATATTTGCAATGTAGGCACTGATTCACTACAAAAGCACTGCTGAGAACACCAATGCCCTCCGAGAAAAATGAAAGTTAGGGAAGATCCAGAGCAGAGGTGAGTCAGTGACTTCACTGTGATAAAGCCATATATCTTCCCGACACAAAACTAGCAGCTGGCCTTTCACCACTCAGATGAAGCTGACACGGACAGGTCGTCAGTCGGTGCCAGAAATAGGGATCCAGCTTTCAGGACTAAGTTATCCTGTGTTTGGTTTTACTGAATTATTTTATAATAAATGACAACAACCACTACAGTGAATAAAATCATTATGTGAAATACACATACAGAATATAGCTATATTTTCAACTCTTTAAAAGACACTAGAGTCTACTAAGATTAATGTGATCGGCTGTACAAATTTGCTTAAGAACAAGTCCTTTCTTCAGACACAGGGCTTTAGGTTTTAAAACAGAGAGAGTCCCAAACTAGTCTCTCTCGAACATAGAGTGACCAACTCTACAATATCTCAAGGTATACTTTGGTAATTCCCGAATAACCTATCAGCTTGGAATTCTCAGAAAATGTTCCTCACATATACTTTCTGGATAATTTTAAAACATCTTACTAACAACAGGAGGCAGTGATTCTCAGTTCTGGGGAGTTACACATGCAGAGCCTAATGGCCTTCAACAGGTCTAGGGAGCCTGTTCACCTAGCTCCGAGTTGCTGTCCTAGGAGCTGGAGACAAAAGATGACCAGGGATGGTCCTTGAACTGGAATAATTGACAGGAAGTAGCACAGCCACTAGAAGCAAATATTTGTTTAAAACTAATTTCAAACAATAGCAGCTCCCATCCTGCCAAAATGCAGCGCGAGGGAAAAGGATAAAGGATAACGGAAGTGGGTGTTACTTTGCAATAAGTGCTATTGTGCAGAAATAAAAAGCAGAGGTAATTTTGCACCGATGCACAACAGACATACAATGTTAGAAGACACCCTACAGAAAATCTAATGGAAATAACTGAGTGCATGCACGTCCTTGGATTGCAGGAATGCTTTTCTTTTCTCGGCGTACACACCAACTGCTCCAGGCTACTTTTTTTAATCCTTCTTTTTCAGAAAAAAAAATCCCAGTTAATATAATACAATTGATTGAGAATTTTAAAATGAGGAGACATAACAGAGGAAGAGGCAAAAACAAAGAATGAACCCTAAAGAACCACTTTTCATAACAGGATGAAAGATGTAATTTTTTTTTCCTTAAAGACTGGATGGGCTTGACAGGAAAAGGATCCAAAATAGGAGTAAACAATGAGTGTGAGATGTTAAATAGAGAATGAGGTAAAGTCAGGGAGGTGAAGAATGGAGGCCTGGGAAGCCAGAGACAGAAATACGATAGGAGGAGCCTTTAGGAACCTTCACTGAGGAAGACCACCGCATGTTATCATATTTGAACTGGATGTTGCAACTCAACATCTTAAATGGAATCAGGTAAGGGTGAGCATCAAGCTTGTAATCAGAGTACTAGGTACTAAGTACAGTGACCAATATGCGACAAACTGAAATCTATAATTGAAAACGGCAGTAGAATAACAACAGGAAATAAGCAGGATAGGAGGAGGCTGGCATTCATGAGAAGTACAAAGCCATTCTGACAGCAAAAAGAAAAAGTGCAAACTAGACAGGCAGCTCAAATAAGCCTCCAAGGCAAAATTAAGGTGGTTGAATACGATTCTAATGAAGTTTAATGACAGCAGAAGGGGGATGGAGTTAAGTTACAGAAGGCACAATGGATGGCATGAAAAGAAAGGTGAGGACTGAGTTGGGATAAAGCAGGAGGACAAATAAAGTAATATCTGAACAGTATGTATGATGAGTCAAAGACTGGACAGGAAATGAGCATTTCTGTCTGGGCCATGAGGAGGAGTCACTGAGAAGTGGGCTTCTGAAAGGAGCACTCCTGGGAAATGCTTTCGGGTGCGCTGTGCTCCTAAGGAGAGGTGAGCTGCTGGTTTCAGGGCTTAACATGCATTCCTGTCCACTTCTACACTCAGGATGGTTTCACAGGAAGTGAGAATCTAAAACACTCTTGGTTTCTATTGCAACTTCAGGTTTGGATAAGATCTGTGAGTGTGATAAAATTTGAAGACTGTTTCAATTTTTTTGAACCATGGCAGTAAGAGATATGTTGCTATAAACCTCCCTCGAAGCCCTCTGCCGCTTCAGTCACATTTATCCCTTTATTCTTGCCATTTACGGAAGCAGTTCTGGGAGGTTTTTTTTGTAAGCATCTTTTGTCCTAATGAGTCAGATCAAAATATGCATCTTTAATGGTTATTTTGACTTTGAGGAGGAGCTAGAAGTTGCACAGCATCAGACCTAGTGAATAACGTGGATGTGGACCCACCATAATGATTCCTTTTGACAGAAATCGCTGTAAACATTATGAGTGAATTTGGGACACTGAGGCAGCTATGATATGGCAGATAAAATCATTCAGACAATGGACTTTCAGAACTGTTCAGAAATGATAAGATAAATGCAGCGGAAGCACAGGCTGCTTTGAGGGAGATTAATGCCAACGTGTCTTTTACTGTTGTAATTACTTAAAACTTTTAAATTGGGGCTGGGGATTTAGCTCAGTGGTTCTGGCACCTGTCTTGCAAGCACAAGGACCCGGGTTCGATCCTCAGTAACCACATACAATACTGGGCGTGGAGACTCATGTCTAGCAGCAACCAGTACCACATACCATAGTGCCGGGCGTGGTGGCTCACACCTGTAATCCCAGCACTCGGGAGGCAGAGGCAGGAGGATTGCTGTGATGTGAGTTTGAGGCTGAGCTCAGGGCCAGCCTGAACTACAAAGTGAAACCTTGTCTCAAAAAAACTATAAATAAATAAAACTTTTAAGCATTCACTGCATTTGGTGATCATATTTATAAGTTCCAGTAATCAAATGTACTTGAGGAAGTGCCGGAGACTAACAGGGGCCACAAGCCATAACCTTGGCAATGGTGACATGGACATAAGTTCCCACAGAGATATTTGGGAGAGGTGGATCTCACATTCTCCATTATCAGACAAGAGGCAGCAGTAGCGTATGTGTTATTTAAGCTTCTGGTGATAGTTCTGTGTTTTTGCTCAGCCAGTTCTCTCTATCAGTTGTAAACGTTGAATTTTCTGTGTTATATCCTGTTGCAGGCCCTTCACTGTGTTTCTTTTTCTTTTACTCATTTCAGTCTTTTCAACTTTATTTTTTATTTTGAAGTAGTTATGGAGTCATATGAGGTTGCAAACTCTCCTGGGTGGTGCTCCTCAAGTCAGAGGTAACATTTTCACACTCCACCTGGTATAACCTGCAGGCCTGGTGAGCATCCTCAGATAACATGTGTATCTTCACAGTCTTTCCACACACATACCCTCCTACCCAGCACCCAAAGCAGAATCAGTTGTGCCACCAATGCAGTTATCCCCATTGTTATCCTCCACAACCATGCTCATGTCCACCCCACCCATAATCCTGGCGACCATTATTACATTCTCCATCTTTAGAATGATGTCATCTCACAAAGGTTACGTATGTGAAATCTTATAGAATGAATTCTGCAAAGCAGTCTTTTGTTAATAAAAAAACTATCTGCACTTTAGAATACTCTTTTGAATATTTTAGATACTAAATATTTTGAAAAGTGATTGATATGAGACAAAGACTTTGGTGTCTGCATACAAAAAAACACCTTAAATAGAAAGTATTTGTCATTTTAGCTATAGATTTATTATATTTTAGGAATGACTTCCAGTAACTCAACAGATTTTAAAAGCAAAAGATGACCAAAATAACTTTAAAAAGAAAAGTATCTTTGCAGGATGCTGCTTCACATTCTACAGTAAGTAAATGTACAGATTCAATTAAATAGACCTATAAATACATCATCTCATGTTTTCAGTATTCCCACTTTCAGGTAAATGCAGTTCTAATTATCAATACAGTCTTAACATTTATGAACTTCGAGAGTACTTCTTTCTAAAAGCAGTATATTCCACCCACATCGCTTTAAAAATGGGGTAAAACCCACAGAATTCAGCAAACTTTGTATTCATGTGGGTAATGTGGAAATTAAAATAGAAACCTTAAGGAAAACATTTATAACACTGATTTGATTCAGAGGAATTCAGAGAATTACTGCAGTAAATTGAATTATTAGAAGGGGCATTCAAAGGCCAGAGTTTCATCTCTGAAGCTATTTCTCTTCAGTCAAAGCCCTTGGAAAGGCTCACAAGACTCCCACTTCACCTGAGGTAGACCAGCAGGACACTATGTGGGTAGTCATCACAGCACTGAAAGAGAGCTCCTTGAACCCACGACAAAAGTGATGGCAGATGTGATTCAGGATCCACTATTTACTTTTCACCCAGAATTTGCAATAAATAAGGTCTCTGGTGAATTTTCAGGCAGATCAGAGGATGAGTGCTTATGGCTTTAATGCAGTGACTCTTTGAAAACAGGATCCAAGATATCATAATAATTTTGATATGTGAAGTTGATAATATGCTTATTTTCCTTATATGATTTCATTTACATGACAAAATGAGTGTGAAGAGGTGTTATTGTTGTTCTAAATACTTTCTTCTCCATAGGAAGAATATACTTTTCCACCATTCTACCACCAGGCTTGATCTTATGGCTGCTTTAAATATAATAAAATACCAGCATAAGGAATTGCTGGTTAATAAAACTGAAAAGACCAGAAGTCATTGTATTCCAGATGTCCACTTATATCTCTAAGGCTTTGCGATTTTCTCCATATTCTTTCTTATCAGCCTCTTCTCCATCCAGTCTCCCCTCAGATAAGCAAGGGGGCTTAGAGTAAGAAAATCCACCTTGGGTTCAGCTAGTCAGATGTTCAAAGCTTCCATCAATTAATTAATTTTTGAATTTTTGTATGCTTTATTTTTCTTCTGAGTTCATGCCAATTAATTTATGGTCTGGGGTAGGAGCGGAGGTCAGACATCATTGAATACACTGTGAATTAAGAAATCTGAATTAAGATCTCAACACGATCCTGGCGCAGGTCGGAGTTTATTATATCGGGCAAGAAAACATTCTGTCCTTGTGATCACAATGATTGTCACTGTTCTGTGCTTTTTTCTGTGATCTTGGGGAGGAAGTTCTCTGGCCTTCACTTATTTCATGGCTAGGACAGAAATGAGGACTTTAAACATCACTCCAACGCTGCTCTCTGGGCTCGCATGTGCGTGCAGTCCACAGCTTGGGTAATTACACCCCCGGGTTGAAGGGCAGAACCTCCGCCTAGAGCCAGGGCGCATGCGCCCCCAGAGCCCTTCCGCCTTGGTTTTCAATCACTACTCTCAGAGCTCATCCATCGCATCTGCCTTCTGACCGTTTGACTCTCTTTTTAAAATCTCCATACATTGAAATTCACGATAGTTTATCTAGTGATTATTAATGCTTTGCTCAAAAGAGATGCTTCTACATTTGCTCTAACTGTGAGGCCTTGGGGGCTTTTTAATTTGTTAGTAGTATTTGTTAACCTTGGTCCATTATGAGATGTGTTCAAAATACATGGTGAATGTTTTATTACTGTACAAGACACATAGCCATCCATACTCTCCGTTATTTCAAACACACTTGTCCCGTCTTTATTGTCACTTGCTCAATCAGTTCTGGAAGTCTCTTTCCAGAGTATCTCAGTTGTGATGTTATGGCCGCTTTCCAGAACTGCTTCAAAGAATAGTAAGAACAATGGAATAAGAGTATCCAAAAGAAAGAGGAGTAGTTTGTCTTTTACTGTAAATTTTATTTAGACATTCACCACAGTTTTTATCACATCTCATAAGATTACTATTGCACCTCTCTTGTTTATTCTAGAACATGGTGCAGAGTTGAGCACACAGAATGTACTCTACAGGTTTTTCCAAGGATGAGACCTCAGCCACTAATGGTCTACCTGAAGCTAGGCCCCCTGCCTTCAGGCCTTACTCTGTCATTAGCATTAGCTGTGTGAATTTGGGCACAGCAATGGCTATGACAAGGTTTTCTTAACACTGAGTTTATTAAAAACAAAGTTCCCTTGAAAGTAGGTAAACCTATTAGTGAGTGTAAACCTGTAGTATAAACTTCTGTCGCCCATGCCTAGGTGTCAAGCTGGCCCCGGGACCAAACTGTGAAGAATGCTCGTGCAAAAGGCAGTGCAGAAGCGCAACCTGAGATTCGAAATCAGATGTGGTAGATGACCCAGGTTTAGAGCTGTGCTGCTTCATCCCCTCTCTAGTGGCCCTCTGGGGCTGGAGGAGGCCAAGGCATGAGGACACTAGAACTGAGAGCAGAAAAGATGTCCCAGGACCTTGAGTGAAGCCCAGAAACGTCTCCTGCTGAATGCAGAATACACTGTTCAGAAGTAATCTATTTGCATCCAAATTGAGTTTCAGAATTTCTCTAGGGAATGTGTTGGCAGAATCATCTTTGTAGATTTTTTAAAAGGAATACAAAGAGAAATTTGATGTACAAAAGGGCGTTTCTGTCCCAAGTCATCTCCAAACACAAAAAGAAAACTGCATTTGGTTGTTGGATCATCAATACCAGTAGTGGAATTCCTACATCCAATATCAGCTGAATATAAGCTCGATGTTGCACATAAATGTTGGCTTCTGGCTGTTTTCTCTCTTTTATATACTTATGAAGATAAATATTATCATCTTCCTTAGGCTATGATATGGAATCAAAAACTGCACTACACTCTATGTATTTAATGCTTGAAGAAAAACCCAGTGTCTCTGTTATGGTTTGTGTCTAGCTGTCCCCTAAGGCCTCATACAGTTATAAGTGAGGCTTTTTCAGAAATGGCTGAATCTAGGGTGTGATCTTGGTGCAGTGCTGAGATCAAGAGCACTAGGACTAAGGGTGTACAGTTTCTAAATCAGGTCGATGACTGGTTTGGTACCACCCTAATCCCAGTACGCCAGGTAGAAGGATTATAAAAGGGGCAGAAAGAAATGCTCAGGTCCTTTGCTTGCTTTGCTACCTTCTGCCCACCGTGTTTCTCCTCTGAGATGCTTGTCTGCTGTCCACTCTGCTTTGGAACCAGCCAGCTATGGACTGAAATCCCTACAAACTCTGTTCCCGATAAACCTCTCCTCCCTTAACTTTGGGTGTTAGGTATTTTATCTCCACAAGAGTAAAATAACTAAGACAGCCTCTATTTCTTCTTTTAGCAGGGAGGGGAATTGCATAGAAATAAAGCAACTTTTCCCATAACTAATTTAGTTTATGCCTTTTTACTTCTAGGGGACAAATAGTATAATGGATTTTTTTTTTTTTTTACAACCAGTATCACTGAGGTCACATGTTTTTAAAAATAGACATGTGAGAGTGGCAGAATCAGGAATAAAAATATGAACATACTTAATACACTCTTTTATTAGATTCAGTCTTCGCTTCACTTAGGCAAATATTAACATAATAATTACTTGTGTTTGCTGAATATGATCTTGTAGATTATATTCTTCTCTATAAGTCATTAGTAGAGAAAAATTACCCACATGTTGATTATCTGGGCTATATTTAATTACTTCTCCAATTTAAATACATTACATTTTTAGATGCTATCAAATGTATTTATAACAGGTAATACAAAATTAGAATAATTTGTGACTATCAACTTTTATTATTTAACCACAAGGAAATTTACCATTACATTATAAATCAAGGTTAAAGATATAAATATAATTTGAAGAAATCCTGATATTTTGATATTTTGAAGGTTATGTTTTAAAGTTAATGTAATTGGAGGCACACAAAATCTCTCGAAATAAATGTAAACTTCTTTTCCTGTAAGTTATATTTAAATTGGAATAGGTGGTATAAAAAAAGCATTTGAATTCTATTCAGGTGACACTTTCTAAATCACACACGTTATTGTGTGTGCTTCCTATACCTCTATCCTACTACATTGGTCCATTATCTGAATTTTTCCAGCCCAATGCTGTCTTACTTGATTTACTTGTGTGATAAATCTTGATTCTGACAATGAAATTCTAGCCAGGGTGCTATTTTTAAAAATTGGTTTAACTATCCTTGTCTACGGAATATTCATATAAATTTCAAAATAAGCCTGTCAATTTCACTGCTGAAGTTTTGATTTAGATTGCATCTATTCTATGGATCAATTTGTGAGACTAGATATCCTTATAGGATTTTGATGAATAAGAATGTTTTTGCCATCACCTTTGGGATTTAAAGAAAAATCTCAATGTTATTTTAGAGTTTCTAATGAAAGAGATCATTCAGATTTCCTTTGATATTTTTATCTATATCAGATACTTATAAAACCAATATTAATTATATCCTTTTTAAGAAAAAATCTTTATTTACATGTACAAACAAAAATTATTTTAATTGATTTGTAGTTAGCGATCTCAGTAAGTCCATTTATGAATTCTGTATTATCTATAGATTCTTCCTATATATCAATGTCATCTGTAAACAGGATTTTTCTCCTTGTCCGAGATACAACTTGTACTTCTTTTCCCTGTTGCATAGCAGTGTGTAACAATGTTATGTGGTGTTGACTAGAAACCTAGTCAACCTTCACCTAATGCTGAAGTGAAGAGGGAGTGAGTTTAACACTGTTCTCATTCATTGCAATGTTTATTATATAACTTCAGTTGATTAGTTGCATTTTTGTTATTAGTTTCCGGAAGGTTTCCTGGTTCTTAGTTTGCCAATATCCTGAGTATATTTTGAATCATATTATAAGATTTTCCCATGCTTATAAATGAGTCTACGATATTTTCCTTGGCTTTCTGTTAATTCACGAGGTCTACAGGAAGGAACATGGTGGTCATCAAATGATCAACGACATGAAATTGGTTACACTTGAGAGCAGATGGTCTGTCACTATCAGAGTGACAGATAATGTATGGAAATTGCCACAAAAGGCACATATGAAAGGCATTGCAGAGCTGCCAACTGGACCTGATGTCTCCAACCAATGATTAAGCTTCACTCACAGTTGTGAACTCATGCCTCGAGGGACACAGATGCTCCAAGACCCCTGAGGGACGGCGGGCTCTCCCAGCCCGACTCTAATGGGACCAGTTCTGTCTCTGTTCAGGGGGTGACTGGTACTCCATTCTGTATCATACTCATATGAGCAACCAGAATCAGGGCCTGATGCCTGTGTACATGTGTCCTGTGGAGTGAGGGTTTCTGGGGACTGATGTGTGAATAAACACTGTGCTTGAAAGATGTACCTGATATCTAGCTGCTGACATTCTCTACCTCTTCTGTAAGGTGCTTGTGACACACACTGACAAATACTAGCTTCTTTACATGCTGCTAGATAAATTATTTGTTCATGAGGGGATCAGCCTATAATTTTTAGATGTGCAAGAAAATCACCAATCCAAAGGTAGTTCATTAAAAAGTCTAAGAAATATTGATAAATCTTTACCAAGACGCATGAGAAAGAAGAGAGAAGACACAGGTGATTTGACAGCATGAAAGTGAAAAGTGTTAACAAGTCCTTAAGAAATTAAAGCTACAGTAAACATTTGTAAACAATTTAAGAGAATACATTTTTAAATGTGATGAAAAAGACAAATACTTTAAAAATACAATCCACCAAAACTGAAATAAGGGTATAGCGATGACTTGAGAAATCCTATATCAATCAAAGAATTTAAGAGTTTCATTAACAAGCTTCCCACAAAACTCTCTAAGGCTACACTTCAACAGGCATTTGAGAAAAAAATCTCTATGGGGATAAAGCCAGTCAAAAGGTCATTTCCCTGCTTATTTTATAAAACCACTGTATATTCAATGCCAAAATATGAAACCTCAGGAAAATAAATCACTGAATATTGCAGATTGAATTCTCTGTACACCTGATCTTCCCCTCCCACTTCTTTCCTTATACAAAGGATTTTTTTTTCTAAGAAAATGGTAAAGAATTGGAATGACTGCTATTGAGGAGATAAGATAAATATTTATGAAAATACTGAATAATTGGTCATGATATTAAAGTTCCATCCCAGAGGACAGATTTCAATCTGTCATTGAAACAATTTATTATCTGGTATTTTTTCCCATCTTAGTCCCTGGCAACCTAGATGAAATTGAAGAAGACAGACATTTGGACTGATCCACAATTGAGACAATGCCACGCAAGTATGAGAAGAGGGGGAGGTGGGAAAAGGAGAGAGGGAGATGGGAAGAACTGGAAGGAAAGGAAGAGAAGGGGAAAAGGAAAGAGGGTGAGGGAAAATGAAGACAGGAAGAAGGAAGTCCAGACGAGGCAGAAAAACTAAAAAGTGTGTACACCTGACACTGGAAATACTTTGAGACCAAAGGGTAGAGGTAAATGGAATGAGCAGGTGCTATCACCCGTGAAAGGTGACAATTGACATATCAGCTGCACAGTGGCTTTGCATGTGGACAGTGCACATCCAGGCAGGGTGTTCAGGACTTGGGGAGCCAGCACCATAAAGACCTGTGTGGGGCGGGTGACCCAAGGAGCTGTCAGGCTCGGAGGAAGCAGAACCGCCGCACGCTCCAATCCACTGCCACTCAGGAGCACAGGGCAGGCCTTTCCTTGGCAAGGCTTGAGGATAAGTAGCCACCTCTGGGAAGATTCGTACTAGTCATAAAAATATGTCCAACAAGTTTCCACTATTAAACTTTATGTGATTCTAGCCAATGGAATTGGGGGGAAATAATGGTGAAATTTGTGAAAATATATTCCTGGACTTATCTAGACTTATTTTGTCGAATCGTTATACAGTAAAATATATACTTGATTTGCCTTATGTTATTCTTACGATCAGAAATGCATAGAAATTATTGGGAAAATGGACAATATGGAGAATTTTATTTGATCAGTGAGGCATCGAGCTTTTCTAAGGGTAACTGAGCAGATGCAGCAAGTGCCGCCTGCTCCATACTGACTTGCAGCCTCTTTCGTCCCTGACATCTGAAGCACTTTCATTGTGTCCAGACTTCACAGGCTTCATCCTTGCTCTGCAGGAACCAGGAGCTGAGGGGGGCACACACAGCAGCATGAGGCAAGTGTACTAAGATGATGGCGTTTGTTTAAAAAAAATTAAAACTTCACAGGAACTCAGTAGGGCCCTCTGATTCTGCAGCGGGAGTCAAGAGAAGGTTTCTTATAAGAAATACATTTAATTGAAATTTTGCTAGAGCACAGGGAATTTGTACAAGGGGGCAAAAGGAAAATCATTTCAGGTAAAATTAGTGTGTACAGATAGATATTAGCAGAGTAGGAATAAGGTTTTTGTTGTTTAAATTTTATTTCGTTCTGAGTTGAATTGTCTTGAATCCCCAACGGGACTGTATTTGAAAAGTCTTTGCAGAAGGAGTCGAGTCAGTACGAGATCATCAGGGTGGGGGCTGTAATCCAACATGTCTCACGTCCTTATAAAAAGGAGAAACTTAGATGCAGATAAGAACAGGCACAGAGGGAACAGCGCGAAGACACACAGAGAAGAAGCGTGTCTTCACCACCCCGGGTCAGTCCTGGATCTGGCTCTGGCTTCTAGCTGCTTCTGGAACGCACCGACCCTACTGATGCTTTGTCCTCGGACTTCCAGCCTCCACATGGGTCAGATTGGAACTTCTGGCTGTACACCCACTCAGTTTGTGAGTTTTTCTTCTGACCATCGTGACGCTAACACACATTCTGCCAAAAACAGAATGAAATAAAAGTAGGAAGTGTAATGGAGCAAGAAGAGGCTTCACATCTTCTGTCAACTCCAGATCCAGACTCACGTGGCCTGAGACTGGACTGTACTCCTGTACCTCTTGAGTATTATTGGAAGATCAAAATGTTGTTGTAATTTGGAATAAACGTGACTAAAGCCATCATGTGACAATGATGAATTATGGTATAAGTGGATTGTAGAGATTAACAATGTGCAAACCTTTACCAAAATAGGTATGTTCAGTAGTCCACAACTCTGCCTCCATCCTGACTGTGTAGTGATGTGGTCACTATTTCTGAACAGACGATCACTCTAGGTGATCCCAGACAAGGGGACCTGTCTAGACCCAATTCCTGAAAATGCATCCTTCTGACTTGTGAAGACAAAAGGATAATTTTAAATAACTTTCTTGTTGATCCTGTGCAGTCAAAATGCACACTGTTTCTCACAGACCCTCCTTGTGAAACAACAGTAGGATAGTCTCATTTTCTACCAGGTCCTGCAGTTTTGGATACGAATGCAGCTTTGAGCACCTGCACTTTTCCGTATTTAGCTACTTATTCCTGGGTGCATCTATTCACTTCTGCTATGGCTGAACCTAAGAAGACTCAAACAGTGCATTTTCCCAATAAGCATTCTGCAAAGGTGCTCGCTTCAGCTACGCCTACTAATGTGCAGGTGGCTTCTCATTACAGACTCTGCGAGGGGGGCTCTTCCAGCTGGTCCTGGCCTTTGGCAGCAGCTGAGCAAGAGGTACTGCAGTAACTCAAAAGCCGACTGTTAAAGGCAAACAAGTGAAAAAATCAGAACAACAGTAAAGAAACAAAAAATCCTCCACGTTTATTTCCTATATTGCACTGAAAACCATGCTCTGTTCAGTGCTCTGCTAGGATGTTGGGGTGCTTTGGCTTTATTCACTGTTTCATAATCTTTCAGTATATAATCTTCACAATGCATTAAACAGTAGAAGTGTGTAGTGTGCTCAGGAAAGAAGGAGGGTCATCTAAGTGTAATTGGACTGAAATAGGCCTTAAGGAAGAACATGAATTATTGACACAAGCAACAAAGCAAAGTCATACTTAGGCTGTAAAAATACTGTTGCTACAATAGGACATTTTAAATTTATTTTAAAAATTATTTTCATTGGTACATTATGAATACACATCATAATTGCATTCAACATTAAGAGCTGTTACCAGAATATGACATGACTTGATTCTCATTTTTTCCTTTTTCCCACCCTGCATCCTCCCACCCCCTATATACACAATCTTTGTTTTCTTTTTTCTTTATTATTACCGCATTCGTTTTCCCTTCGTTATTTACCCTTACACTCTTTCCTTTTAAATATTTTCTACTTCACAATGTCAATGATACATACTACAACTCATTTACAACTTCATTTTCTCATACCAGAGAAAAGATATGATATTTATACATCGTGACCTGTTTATTTTGCTTATGAGGATGTTCTCAAGGTACACCCATTTGTGTATGAATGACTCAATTTATCATTTTTGATGGCAGAGTAATACTCTATTCTATGAAAGAACCACATCTTCTTTATCCAGTCTCCAGTCGAAAATTTATGCTATAATAAAATAGAAAATGTAGAAGAAATGGATAGATTTCTAGACACATATGAACTTAAATTTATTTTTAAAAAATACTTGAAGTAGTTTTGGATCTGAGGACTTTACCCAAAGGAGTAACTGGATTGGCTCTCTTCCTTCCTTCTTTCCTTTTTTACTTTCTTGTATTTGTTAAGGTAATGTTAACAGCAATTTAATTTATTGAAATACCAGTCTTTAGGAAACTTTTGCAAAAATCCAGATAAGAGTTGCTGAAAGTTTGTGCTAAAACAATGACCACGGAAAGTGGAAAATGAATAAATGAAGAAATGCTCATCAGGACGAAGTCATGGGAGCTGGGCATTGACTGCTATAAGGAGGAAGAGATACGCCATGACACTCAGTTGTACGCTCTCTCCGGTCACTCTGGCTTCCCCGCTCACAATCCTGTGAACTAGGACATATCATTTGAATGCCAGAAGATGATGCATGAAAATACATTGCAGAGCACTAGGTCTAGCATTAAAAGTCCTTAAACTCAGCTTCAGGAAGGATGTTGTGAATAACATCTTCAGGAGGAAACTGAAAGTTCCCACTGGGGTCCTTTCAAGCAGATTAGATCAAGGAGATTAACATATTGATATTGTTAAGAGTCCATGATTCAATGGTTAGAAGCAAATATAATTTCTCGGACAGATGAAGTAGCTTACACAGCAGTATTTTATTGTCTTTTGGATCAGCCAACTCAAGCAGAATCCCTGCTTTCTGGTCTCACTCTGGGCAACCTGTCTTGCTTCCTTGGCTGAATTGATTCTTGCAGCATTCTAGGAGAAGGCATTTGACTCTGCAGCCTTGTAAGCAATCCTGTATTCGATCAACTGGTCATTGCAGGGCCTCTTCAGCTTCAGGTCAAGCCCTTGTCAGGTCACCTCAGCTCCTTCTCAGCAGGAAGCTCTGGTTACCATGGTAACAGTCATCCGAAGACAGACCCCCACCCCTCTCTGACCTTTTGACTACCCTTGGTAAAACCACCACTCCTTCTTGTTTTAATATTCTAAATTGGACACTCAGAAGATCTTCCAGGCCAGGGAGAATACCACATGCTCAAGATGCCAGCGGCCTAATATCAATCGAAACAAGATAAAAATGGTAAAATGCTGTTCTAACATAATTTGGGCCAAAAAGCAATGAGTCCTTTATCTGGAGCAGACAGCCAACATTTTTCAATACCTATGTCTTTCTGGGATTTGGAGTGTCTGCTTAGTATTTTTAAAATTCTGTATGAAGGATATACATTTAATGTTGTTATGAGAGGAACAGAAGATATGCAGAAAATCTGAGTGACACCATAATTAAAACTGACTGTAATGGATTTTTCAGTTCTTTTACCTAATTTTAAAAACAAAGAAACTACTTTTAAAAGAAAGTAACTGAAGCACTAAAAATTAGAAATAACCAAACCAATGATCCAAGACTTTAAAGGGACATATTAGTACTTTAAATGTACGTTTTGTTCCCTTTATGGGACCTCTGCTACTGAGTGCTATAGCGAGAAAAGAGATGACACACTATATCATCATATTTATAACTTGGTGTTTGGTTTGTAAAGATCCAGAGCAGACAAAGTCTACTGTAGTAGGAAAAGAAGGCCTTTATGTTCAAATTCAGCTCCTGCTACTGCTACTACCTGTGAAGCAGTTCATAATTTTTCTAGTTTTCAGTTTTCTCCTATGTGAAATAGGAAAACAGTTTTACATTGATAGGGAAATCTTGAGAATTAAGACTATTTATTAAAATGTTTGGCAATGCCGGGCTGGTGGCTCACACCTGTAATCCCAGCACTAAGGAGGCAGAGGCAGGAGGATTGCTGTGAGTTCAAGGCTCATGTGGGCTACATGGTGAGTTCAAGGCCAGCTTGAACTACAAAATGAGATCGTGTCTCAAATAAAAAAATAAAATAAAATAAGATAAAATAGAATAAAATAAAATAATGTTTGGCATTCAGGCAGGTCACCATAAATAGTCAAACCTCTTTCCAGGTTTCTTACATTTTGTACTAACCTTTTAGAAATTAGGAATGGCATGCATCTAAATGTAATAAAGAGGAACACAGGGAAAGAGAGGATTAGTTCATTTTCTTTTCCTCTTCAGGGCGAGAAAGTCAGTGTTGTCTTCTTGGCAGTTCCATCACACACGCATGTTGCACACAGTGTACGACATCCTTTCACACGAGATGATCACAGTGAACTGAAAACCCAAGCTCTGCAGGCACCGACCACATGTCATACAGGCAGTCCCTCAGGTGACTGAAAATTTTTTTAAAAATATTTTCCTTTTAAGCCGCTTTTTCCAATGAAAGGAGAATAAAACTTTGTCCAAGAAGGAGAAGAAAAGAAACATATCGCTTCTAGGCAAAGGAGAATAACAACAATAATTTTTAAATTGCTACTGCAGATTAACACAACTAAAAGCCAAAGTTTGGATACATCCAAAATTCACAGTCAAGAAAAATAATGCTAGTTACTAATCAGCAGGAAAGATAAAGTTATATATACAAGAAATCCTACTTAAAATGATTAAAATAAGTTTCTGTTCATAAAATAAAGACATATACTGATAGAGAAAGAAAATGTAAGTGACACCTCTAAGCTGACCCCTCTCTGTCTCCGAATTCAGAGCACCAGCCAAGCGCAGGATTGTGGGGCACAGCACACAGTCCACCTGCCCCTAGTCATGTCTACTCTCCACCGCACTCAACATTCATACTAGAGCTACGGGCTTCCACGAGAAAGCTGCTGGGAGAACGGTGAGTTTGAAATATATTCTCTCAGATCACAAGCATCTACTGCATTTTTTAAAATCAGTGGTTCCTAGTTTTCTGGGAAAGTAAAAGCTATGGCAATATATATATATTGAAATATTAGTTTTTAAATATAGTTAGCCAGTATAAAGTTGGATATTATCACTATTAAAATAACAATGAAGTATACCACATTCTTTGTCATAGATTCCACATTGCTATTCATAAGCAGAGCGTTTTCTTTGATATTCTCTGAGCTTTCATATCCGTGATAGTCTATATTTGCAATCGACAAATAAATGATAATAACAAATAATAACAACATATACATTGGCTCTGTTGTGTTTCCATTAATAAAATGAAACAATGAAAATGCCCATTAGAGCCTGATTCATAGTTGTGACTACACATTGTTTGCAGTTAATTTTCGTGTTCTAGAAGAATATTTCCTCAGATTGCTGTGGCAGCTTGACTTAATATTTTTAACATTATTAAGATAGAAATATCTTCTAAATAGTAAATTATATTGATTGGATTTTTATCATGATGTCAAGGCCCCATCCAGGCCCTCTGGGGACACCATCCTGCAGTTGCCCTTGTGATGTCATTAGGTGCATCGTGAGTGAAGATTCCTGCTTCCATTATGTAGTATTTCATTTGTACATGTATGAAATTTGTAATTATGTTTGAGGTCATATTAAGAGGAAAATTTGATGAAATATTTAGGAGCATAGTTTTGGTGTTTATCTCTTAAACTATAATTGATTTAACTATAAGTTTGCATAGCTTTATTTTAAGCAGTAGTTTTATTTAACAAGTGGCTCAGGGTTCTTGAAAGCTGAAAGATCTGTCATTTTAAACTAGTATGACCTGGTTCTAAGCCACTAACTAAATGTATAAAGTACTATATCCAATGTTGACATGGCCATTGTTTACAAAATATGCATTTTTGCAGGAAAATCAAATATGAAAATAGAAGATATTATGTTAAGTGAAATAAGCCAGGCACAGAAAAACAAAAACTCTTACTTATAAGTGGAGTCAGAATAAACTAAATTAAAATAAGTAGAGATTAGAACAGTCTTTGCCAAAAGGTAGAGTGTGTGTGTTGGGGAATTATTGGACAAAAGATACAAAAGTTAAATTAGGGGAAGTAAGTTTAAACACATCAATTCTACCACATAATGTCTATAGTGAATAATTTATTAATGTTTTAAGAGGGTAGATTATAGTTGTTCTCACCACAACCATGAGAAGTATGCAAGCCAATATCCTTAGTAACCAGCTTATAATAAGAGTACAACCTACTGAACATTTACATCTCATTTTATCTTCAAATAAATCCCATAACATAAATATGTTCAACTTTAAGATTGACTGGACAGTAAATATACTTCCCTGGTGTCATAGTGTATATGATAAAGCAGCTGTAACAAAATAGCTAAAGCTAAGTACTTTATAAAATAAGCCATTTTTTAGTTATACAATTCTGGAAGTCCAGGAATATGCTATCTATCTAAATTTCCTTAGAACCCATGCTAAAGCCATGTGTGAGAAAGATGGGTCACACTCTGAGACAGAAGACAAGGGACTATAAGGTCATTCTTGTATAAAAAACATTAGACACAATCCACTGAGACTAGAATTAATCCATTCCCAGGTCGTGCAGTCCTGATCTAATCACCTTGAATTAGGACCCTCCACTTACAAGCTCCAACATTTCCACATTGCCCTGAGGACGGAGCCTGTAGCATGTATAGCTTTGGGGAATGAGCCACATCAGAATCCTGACAACTGTGTTTAAGCAACAGACCCACCATTTCCCCTCAGACTTACCTGACCTCAAAGTTTATATTTTCACTTACTGACCCTAAAGAAAACTCTATCTTTCTGATTCTTTCTGATTCTATCCTTTCTGGAAAAATCTCTACTTTTGACCAGTATTGTCTAGTTTGTTAAAAGTCTTAGCTGTATGATAGAAAGTAAAACTAAGCTCTTTCAAAGAAGAAAATGCACAGCTTATAATATCATGATACAAGAAGATCACATAGGCAAAGTCATTTATGGCTGGGAAAGTAAATGAGTCCCATGTAGAAGTGGCTTTGCAAGTGTCTGTGTCCCTCTCACAGAACGCACCACCCTCCATGGGAAACTGCAAAATAAGCTGTCAAGTATAGCTCATCTCCACAGACTGTCAATATTACCTGAGTATATCTGAAGGGTAATAAAAGTAAATGAACTTGCCTGAGACATGGACTACAAGATCAAATTCACATAAAAGAGGAAAATGGAATACGACACAGCTGTCTATATTTGTAGGACCAGCTTGGGGTTCTATGCTAAATCCTTCCATATTATTATGCCCTCTTCATTGTCATTAGCAAAAAATTTCAGAAGGAAAAATTTTGACAGCTCTTTTCAAGAGAAAAAAACAAAAAATGTGCAATATAATCTTTAATTTAATAAAAATACAAATTTGTAACCGATGTTGACAAAGGTGTAGATTTATAAAAATACCTGGTAATAATTAACAGAGCTTGTCTTTTATGTTGTATGACTGCCAGTGTTTATTTGATTTTCTGTGCTCCTCTTCTACCCTTCAATAATTTTAATAATAAATTAAAATTTTTGAATTCTTAATAGTTTTGAATGAAGACTATATGGATCTCCTATTATTAATCCTGTTGTGAGATAATTTCAAGTTTAATAAAGTAATAACTTGGCCATATTAAATAATAAGAGATTTCATATTAAACTTTATGAGATTTCATGGAATTTTAATATCCTCCCTTTAGAATAAATTAACTTTTTAAAGTACTAAACTTTTAAGAATGGAAATCTTTATGATTCTGCTTTTTGCCAAGATGGATACATTAAATTCTGTGGCTGAAAACTACACCTTTCCTCATGCAGAACCCTAAGAAATAATATTCTAATCTCTCTGCGTCCAAATGGGAGTGTTAAACGTTCCTTGGTTTTGTTCATTATCAGGTACAAAAGTTGTATAACATGTGCTTCACACCTCTCCTTTTGAGAAATAACTTTAGCCTTATTCATAGGCTGTGATCATCAGTCTTAAGCAACAACGAATATACTAACGAGTAAACACCAAGACCCACTGTGTCACCCTCCGATGTGCATTCAGAGCACTTTATTGCATTTCATAAACTAGGGGCTCTTTAGAGATTCCAGTTCTGAATCTGGTCCAATGAGACCCCAGCCTGCTGATCACTCTTCTGAGAAGGGCAGTGTCTCTCGAGAGGGGTGATCAGACAGCCTGAGGACCCCAGGAGGAGATCGGTTCGAGACATGGTCTGCAGCACAGTCTTGTGCAGCACCACAATGGCTCTTTCACGTGGGCTCTCTGCACTCCTGTAAATGCTGGAGGTCCTCATCTACCCCTACATATAAAAATCATGAGGAAAATTTAGCCTTATAACAATGTCTTAAAGTAGAGTTGGCATACTACAGAGATAAAAGTTTTCAAGCTGAGAGCCAACAGGCCTGGCTCCTAAGCCAGTTGAACTGTTGTACGACCTTGAAGGAAGTCATGTGATCTTCAGACACCTCATTTCATTAGCAGTAAAATAAGGCTTATAATGTTTATTTTGGCTGCCATACAAGACTGTCAAAAGCCTCAGATGACCAAAAATGTACTTTGAAAAATATAAGCAAACAATGCAAATTCAAGGTAACATGGTTTTTTTTGAAACTTCAACCACCATTTATTTATAGGCCAATTATTTACATGTTAGGAAAAATAAAGTGTTTCCTTAAATAAGAGAAGATTTTTTTAATGCATGAAATCTTCTGGGATAAAACAAAATAACAGAATGACTTTTTTAACCTTATTGTTGGGTAATAATTATTTTTATGCCGGTTTCACTTATGCAGATGAAATACTTCAGCTCTGGGGTTGAAGTTCAAAATAGACACTAAGTTTTTTCTCCTTTTCGCCTGTATCAATATAGTGTTGCAAGATGACCTTCCTAGGTCTAGGATCCAATCTTGCTGGATCCTAAAAGGGACTGATACCACTGATATGATTTCAAAACAAACAGACTTGATTCAATTTGGCACCATGAAGATAGTCATTTTCATATTCACGTTCCTCAGTATTTCTTATTCTCCATGTACTGGTCACTTTTCTTGTTCCTGGGAGGAAATATGGAATAGCGACGGCTGAAAGGAGGAGAGGTTTGATTTGGTTCATAGTTTCAGAGGTTCAGTCCATGGGCGCTACTTCTGAAGCAGAAACATCATGGCGGAAGTGCATGAGGGAGTAAAGCTGCTTGCTCTGTGGTGGCCTGGAAGCAGAGCAGAGCTGCAAAAGGCACAGTCTCCAAAGGCAGAGCCCTGCAATCTCCTCCTCCAGGATGTGCCTCCTGACAGCCCCTGCAGCTAATCTGCTAATGGGCCCAGTCTCCTCAAGATGCCATCACCTCTCCAGGAAGGTCTCAGTACACACAGGCAGTTAATATTAAATCCCTCCCTAAGGCCTGACATTCCTTGTTGAGAGATGTAAATAGCCAGACATGGTGGCCCAGGAAGACGCTGAAGCAGAAAGGGTGTAAACCTGGCCAAAACCTGAACAGTTTAGCAACTCGGTCTCAAAGTGAAAAATGAAAACAGGTTTGACAGGTAGATCCATGTAATATCCCTATTGCAATTCATAGTACAAAAAAAAGGGGAAAAAATCTGTGGGTGGTTGGGGTGTTGTACTCTGGAGGCCTCTCTGCAGTCTGATTCACACTGGGATGGTCATCTTCTTGTCCTGCCACTCTCAACTATTGCCCTTCATATGTGGTTGGCTTCCCCCCAAACACAGGTCAGGATTCCTGCAGGATAACAACCATAACTTACCTTTCGTCATATTATTTTTCCCATTGAAGAGAGTCTCAGTCGTATTTTATAAAACATTGTTCAATTTCTCTCTTTATTCAACAAAAGCCATTGTTGTTAAAAAAGAACTTAGTACACAGAGCAGAAACAAAGAAGAACAGATGTGCTCATCATTATCCTATTGGGACTTTTGCCCACAATTTCACAGATGTCCCTTTCTGTATTTCTTTATTATATAAATATAATAAAATGAGTAAATGTTGCATGTATACAGACAATGTGGATTATGGTGTCAGTTCTCAAAAAACATTTTTTAAAATGTGAATACTATTTTAAACTATTTCTTTAAAGCGACTTCCAGATTTTGTCTTCTCCAATGTTGTCTTTTAACAGAGAAGAAAAGGACTATATTTCTAGCTGAAGATACAAGGTCTAAATAGCTAACCCTCAGCTGGCTTGGATTCTGTTTGAGTTCCATCCAGCCTGTGTGACTTACAGGTCCCTACACTTTTCCATAATTATCTGCGAGGTCCTGTCCAGTCGTGTCCCATCACACTACACCAAAAAGTACACGCCATTTCCATACCCAAAATGCATAGGTAAGTTTTTCAAAAGAGCAGGAGGAGTGCTTATCCTAGGGAAATTGTACATTTTGATGGTGTGGTCATCTTTTGGAATCATCTCTGCATTTAAATTTTTAATCTGCGAAATGCTAGAGGGAGCTTGACACACAGGCTCTGAGCTCCAGAGGTCCAGCCATGAAGTCTGTTGGCCTTTCTAATGGGCTCAGCAATTTGAAGGGGAAGAAAAATGCATCTATTGATTTGGCTCAGCTGTATCAATTTGGGAGCTGTCCCAGTAATCTCATTACTGTGGTCTGTATGCTTTTATTCCCTCCGCTCCAGAACGAAGTCTATATATAGAGCCAGCAGCTGCACGCTCAGCAGGACCTCGAGGTATCAAATGCACCGAGGAGCTCTCAGCATCCCGTTTTCATTAACACGAGCCACAGAAGACAAATAACTTTTTCCTGACTCACACATATTTCTAGGCCGTAGACTTTTTTCCCTTTTTGCTCCTCTGTACATCTTTGTCTACACTAATGCCTATTTTTTTTATAATTTCCAATTTTAAGCCTTCTGATTTTGGCAGAGATCTGAATACATTCTAGCAAAACTTTCTTTTGATTCAACTGCTCAAATCACCAGATTGGCTTTCAGAGTGGTCTAATATAAAGAAAACTGTGATAACTAAAAGCATATGTAGCATATTTTAATGTCTTTTGTCATAGTAATTAATTTTAAAATAAGTATACATTTTTGTCTCATTAAGAACCTCTTTTCATTGCTATTCATGTACATTTTTCTCTTTCCTGCAAAGAAAAAAAAAACATGCTTATGTACAGAAAATCTGGCTTGCTGGAGTCTCCAGTTCACCCTCACTTGCCATATGCAATGCATAAATTTATAATGTGCTAAACTCCAAGAACAGCTGACGACCAATTTCAGTTTCACATCCTAGGTTTAATTCCACCTAGACTCTCTGTCCCCTTATATCAGTTCTGTGTGTTGTGAAAATGCTTTTACGACTTATCAAATATCTTCTGCTGCAAAGACATTAAGGGCTCCTTGGGAAAATGAAAAGCTGCATTAATAAGCACTTGAAAAATGTTCAAGACTTATGTTTGCCTCAATATTCTTTTTTCCTTTTTCTTTATCCTTGAAAGGTCATGGGCTTTCAGAATTGAAGTTTCACTTGTGGTCAAATTCTGCAGTATCCAAGGGAAACGTGTTATGAAGTAATTTTTTAAAATAGTATAATTAGTATTTATACTATTATCATTTGCTACATAACTTTCCAAGCAGAAACTACGCTAAATTTATTTCAATTTACTTGAGTCAAAATCAAGTAATTTGTTGTTACTATAAAACTTAAAATTTTAAAGAAGAAAGAGATTTTCCGGTTAAATAACCTCACTATATAACAGAAAAAGCCAGAGGGAAGTCCAGAGGGTAGCAGAGCTCAAACTAGTCAAGCAGCCTCTTAAGTAACTTCCATAATAATCTGTGAAGATACTTTTGATATTCCATAAATGCTAAATGCTAATTACAGAACTTACATCACTACTTTACTTACCTTGGGTTCATTTTTAAAAAACCACCCTGAGGCCGGGGAGTTAGCTCAGTGGTTCCGGCGCCTGTCTCGCAAGCGCAAGGGGCCGGGTTCGATTCCCCGGTAACCACATAACAATACTGGGTGTGGAGACCCACACCCAGCAGCAACCAGTACCACATACCACAGTGCCGGGCGTGGTGGCTCACACCTATAATCCCAGCACTCGGGAGGCAGAGGCAGGAGGATTGCTGTGATGTGAGTTGGAGGCTGAGCTCAGGGCCAGCCTGAACCACAAAAGCAAGACCCTGTCTCCAAAAACCTAAAAAAAAAAAAAAAAAAAAAAAAAAAACCACCCTGAAAAGATCACAATAAGTAGCTCAAGCTGTACAAGTTTTTCTGGGTTTTGTTTGTTTGTTTTTGAAAATCCTTACCTCCAACTGCATGGAATTCTGAAAATGATGGATGTAAGACAGGGTTACCTGAGGCTGGAGACGAGGCTGAACAGGCACAAAACAGAAATCTATAGACAGTGGAGCAACGTGATGTCCAAGGTGGAAACATGACATTCCCCAAGTGTCCAAACCCACAGAATGCGTTTTACACCAAGAGTGAATCCAACAGGGCTCTGAATACTGCATGGTGATACTGTATCACTGTAGGTTCCTCAACCTCGTGTGCCGCTCAGGGAATCTGTGCCACTCTGGAGAATCTCTACTTTCTCCCTTCTGTAGTGAACCTAAAATTGTTCTAAAAGTCTTTTTTAAAGATCTCTTACTAATATATCAAGTTAAATGAAAGCTGAGTATCTACAAATTCAAAAAACATAAGAATCTGAAAGCAGTCAACTGATGAAGTAAACTATGACATCAAAAAGATTCTCTTTCCTTGTTGGGTCTTTTTCTGCTTTTTGAATCAATGTAATTGTTGCTTCCAGGAATTTGGGAGTTTTTGCTTCTCTTTCAGTTTCATTAAAGAGTTTGAGAAGGAGTGGCATTAACTCTTCTCTAAAAGTTTTGTAGAATTCATCAGTAAAGCCATCAAGTCCTGGACTTTTTTATACTACATTGTCAGTTTCACAGAGTCATGTTGGGGTGTTTAGCATTTCTGGGTCTTCTTTCATATGTGTCTAGGAATCTATCCATTTCTTCCACATTTTCCATCTTGTTAGAATACAGATTTTCAGAGCAGGTGATCATTATTCCCTGAACTTTTGCTGAATCTTTGGTGATCCCCCCCCCACCTTTTCATTCCTGATTGCATAGACTTGAATCTTTTCTTTTTCTTTTTGAGTAAAATTGGCTAAGCATTTGCCACTTTGGTTTATCTTTTTAAAAACCAACTGTTTGATTATTTGAATTTTTTTTTTTACCATTCTCTTAGTCTCCATTGCATTAATTTCTGCTCTGATCTTTATATCCCACTTCACAAAGAATGGCTGCTCTCAAAAACAATAAAAAACAAATGCTTGTGAGGCTACGAGTAAAAAGGAACCCTTTTCCACTGTTGGTGGAAATGTAGACTGGTGCAACCACTGTGGAGATCAGTGTGGACATTTCTCAAAAAACTAGAATCAGAGATCCATTTGACCCTGCTATTCCCCTGCTAGGTACATAGATGAAAAGCTTAAAAGATTCATATCACAGCAACATATGTGCACCCATGTTTCTAGCAGCTCAGTTTGTAACAACTAAATCTTGGCAACATCCCAAATGCCCATCAACTGGAGACTGGATAAAGAAGATGTGGGTATTTAAAAAATAAAATGGAGTATTACTCTTCCCAAAACAATGATAAATTTGAGTCATTTATACTCAAGTAGATGTACCTGGAGGACATACTCATAAGTGAAATAAATAGGCTACAGATGTGTAAATACTATATATTTTCTCTGGCATGAGAAACTGAAGGTGTAAATGAGTTCCAAAATGTGTGATAAATATTGTGAAATAGTAAAAAAAAATATTCAAAAGGAAAAAGGATGGTAGAGGTAAGTAATTGAGGGAAAGAAAAAATTTGATGGTAAAAGAAGGAAACAAAGGTTATGTATATAAGGAGCAGGAGGTTGTAGAGTGGCTAGGGGAATGGGAAAATGGTAATTAAATTGCATCATGTACCAGTACAAATTCTCAATGTTGATTGTGATTATAAGGTGTACATAAAATGTACCAATAAAATCAATTTTTTTTAAAAAAAGAAAAACATTCTGTGATTTCCAGGCACAGTAATATGCATTTTATTATTATTATTATTATTATTATTATTATTATTATTATTTGTTTGTTTGTTTTTTGAGACAGGGTCTCGCTTTGTGATTCAGGCTGGCCCTGAGCTCAGCCTCAAACTCACATCACAGCAATCCTCCTGCCTCTGCCTCCCAAGTGCTGGGATTATAGGCGTGAGCCACCATGCCCGGCACTGTGGTGTGTGGTACTGGTTGCTGCTGGGCGTGAGTCTCCACTCCCAGTATGGTATGTGGTTACCAGGGATCAAACCTGGGTCCTTGCGCTTGCAAGACAGGCGCCAGAACCACTGAGCTAACTCCCCGGCCCCCAGTAATATGCATTTTAAATAAAAATATTTTATTTCATTAAAAACAGTTTCAAGGTACCCTAAGCAACTAACCACCATGGATTAGAGTCCTTTAAATAAATAATTGACAAGGCATAGAATTCACCGAGATATCTGAAAAAGGTTTTTCAAACAGACAAATTGAATTTCCTAAGATAATGGTATCTTGAATATAAATACTTCAGCCACTTTATGTCTTAAAGTATAAAAATGACAAGAAGAATAAATAATCCTGGGAAAAAATATGTTTCGCCACCGGAAACTAAAAGATAATCCTATCCACATGCCATAAATTAGAAAATCATACTGCTAAACACAGGGCAAACCGGGATATACTGAACCACTAGTGACACACCCAAGACCAAGTCGCACCTGCTGTCCTCAGAAAGGTTTCAAATGTCCTAGCGGACAGTCTCCCCAACAGAACTTTGCTAGCAAATTTCCACTTGCAATGGGAATGATAGGATACCGATACATAACCACCTGTTCTGAAGCAAGCACGATGCTGGGAGGCCCTTGGGAACCTGGCCAGAACAAACTGGAAGGGAAGCCTCAGGGTCATTGCTACAATCTCCTCTCCATCTGACCTTAGACTAGTTAATTACTTTTTGTGTTTTTCATTTCCTTGGATGTAAAAAAGTGCTAAAACCCACCTGGTAGATTTACAGAACAGAAAAAGTGAAGCAAAATATGTGAAGCTGTCATCGTTATAAATAGCTTTTTTTTTTAAAGCAAAACATTCATTGGTACATGGTAGATACATACAATGCTACCTCTCATCATAGAGAACTGGCACCTGTACATGATAGAGCCTGTTCCCTTTTTCTTCACATCCTCACCTTCCTATATACAAAGGCATTGTTTCCATTTTTCCTTCTATTTTCAATTTTTCTTGTCCTTTCCTCCTCCCTCTTCCCTTGTTCCCCTTCCCACTTGAATATTTTTCTTTTCATTTTTAAAAAAATACTATACATTTTAGCCTATATTTCCACTTTTGTTTTCTCACACCACTGAAATACTGGGGTACTTAAACATGTGTTCCTGATTTATTTCACTTAGCAGTATAGTCTCAAGGTCCTTCCACTTAGCTATAGATGTCTCAAGCTCATCCTTTACAAAGCAGACTATTACAACACTGTATTTAAAAAAAACTACATTTTTTTTTTACCAACTCATTAATGGGTATCTGGGCAGTTTCCCAGATTTAGAGATTATAGATTGTGCACCTATAACATGTTATGATGCTTTTAACCATTTTCTTTTTTTTTTTTTGTGCATCTACCTTTTGCCCTTTAATATGAAAGACTATGGAAAATACAAAAGCCCAAAACACTGGCCTACTGTTTACCATTCACAATAATACTTCAATAAAGTGGAAAAAAAATCCAAACTAATATGAAAAGGAACACATGATAAAAACACTTCCAGAAATAATCTAGGAGTTTATTATATTACTGTTGCTTAAATTTATTTATTTTTTAAAAATCTTTATTGGTACATTACATATATGTGTCATGATTGCACTCCATAATGGGGATTTGTACCAGTATAAGACACAACTTAATTCTCATTTTTTCCCATAGCTCTACCCACCCTACCGCCCCCCTATATACATAAAATTTGTTTCCTTTCTTTTTTGTTATAATCTCATTATTTTTCCCCCTTCACCCTATTTTACTTTGAGCATTTTCTATTTCACAATATATAACATACAATTCTAGGACTCATTTACATCTTTATTTTCTCATACCAGAGAAAAGATGGGATATGTACCTATCTGTGACCTATTTATTTCACTTATGAGTTGGTGCAACTGTAGACTTGTACAACCCCTGTGGAGATCAGTTTGGAGATTCCTCAAAAAGCTAGGATTGGAGGTCCCATTTGATCTGGCCATTGCCCTGCTAGGTATATACACAAAAGAATTAAAAGACTCATATCACAGTGACATATGTGCACCCATGTTTATAGCAGCTCAATTTGTGATTGCTACATCTTGGAAACAATCCAAGTGTCCATCAATTGGAGACTGGATAAAAAAGCTGTGGTTCTTCTACAGAATGGAGCATTACTCTTCCATAAAAAATGATGTTTGAATCATTTATACTTAAATGTTGCTTAAATTTAAAAGCATCACAATTTATTCCATCTTATTTATTTCCAACGAACAGAATTGGATGCCTTTATTGTCTCTATTCTTTTTCTCCAGATACAAACTGAGTAGAAAATTTCTTTCTAGTTTAGCACCTGAGGAACAGGATGACAGATACAAATTTCCTCTCCTGAATTTTATTTGTTGATTCCCCTTGTTTTAAGCAGTGTAGGATATACATATGGAAGGCTGAGTTTCTTAGTAGGATTGGGAGACTTCATTGTGATGTATTTAAATACACCACAACCCCCGTGACACTAGTGTCAATTTGGTTTCTTTGTATCCTAAAGGTGAATTATTTCCTACTTGCCCAAGATAAACAGATTCATTCATAAAAGTAAAGACATAAATAACCTATATGCTCAAAAAGCAGTGCTCCTACCTCAAAGGCCCATTCTTTCAGGGGCCAACATGGATTGTCTGTTTATGTGGCAGTAGGAACACTGTATTTCTAAATAGTTATCATGTCCTTTCTTTGTACAAATATTTTCACCCACCTGATTCAGTTTGCTCTTATTAATTTCTTACCAATTCTGAAAGACTGTCAGTCTTAAATTCATGTTCTTAGGGGATTTCATAAAATCATGCCGTCATAGGTATTTTGGAGTGAAATTGGGTAGGATTCACCACAGTCTCCTGCTAATTCCATTTTGAGGTCGGAGTCAGCATCACTGACTTATTCAGGGGACATGAGCAATATGCAGAAGAGCCGATTAGAGCACATTAAAATACAACCTCCTTAAATAATGTATCATGTTTCTATTTTACTCCAAGCCTGTCTTCATATTGAATCATGTGCCATCAGAGATATAATCTTCATATCCAGAATGAAGACTCAATCTATTTATGCACAGTTCTCCAATACTGAGGTTTACAAATTCTTCTGGCTCCCCCATCCCTCCTATGTAATTACTTTTCCATTCCAGGAATGTAAGAATATCTTAATATTTCTGATTAATTGCAAAAAGAATATTAAAGTTGCTCATTCAATCAAAGGCCCTGGGAAACATAATGCATAGTTACATATTCCTTGCTTAAAAATGGAAATAGGTTAGTTTTGGTTTTCCTTCATTTATTCTGTATTCTTCAGCACCACGAGCCTTATCAATGCTGGATAGACTGTTTAAACCATGTGTACTACACTGACTCTGTTCAATAAAATGTACACAGATCTAATAAAAATGGGACCATTTTGTGCTCCGTTTTATCAGCTTCTACCTTTTAGTTCTGCCAAGGTGCAGAATCACTTAAATTCACATTTCCTGTGTCACGAAAGGTGAATCACGCACCAGCCCTCGGGTTCAGAATGCTTCACTGTGGGTCATGACCTTGCTTGTTTTCATGGGAGCTGAAATATGCTGTAGGTGAGGGAGTCGATGATGATTCTCTTTTCTACTTTATTCATTTGTTCCATTTTTAAGCAAATCCTTTTCAAACCTTAGCCGGTTCATTTTATGTTTTTAAAAAGGTAAACTGAGTTATGTAGATCTGATAAAAAAAAATAAGCCATAGTAGGATCATGTAACTTGGCCATGCCATTTCCAGTTGCAGATTTTTTTTTTTTGAAACAGGATCTCGCTTTGTAGTTCAGGCTGGCCTTGAACTCATTCTTGAGCTCACAGCAATCCTCCTGCCTCTGCCCCCCAAGTGGTGGGATTACAAGAGTGAGCCACCACACCCAGCACTGTGATATGTGGTTCTGATTGCTGGTGGGTGTGAGTCACCATGCCCAGCATTGTTATATGTGGTTACCAAGAATCAAACATGGGCCCTTGTGCTTGCAAGACAGGCACCAGACCACCAAGCTAAATCCGCTGCCTCCTCAGTTGCAGATTTTTACTTGGAATTACTTTTTACAAACTCATGAAATAAGCAAATACACTAAGTATCACTGGAATCATTATCAACCTTGTGAATTTGTCTTTTGTAGTTTTTCTCTGCAGTGGGCAGAAATTTTTAACATTATTCTTATACATGTTCCCTTGTTTGACCCACGTTTGTTGGGTACTTACTAAGCAATCGCCACGGGGGCTGCAAATCCACATGTGTGTTGTCTCATCCTGACTGTACAGTCTCTTGTGAACACAGAATCTCACTTCTCCATTTTGCAGGGAAGGAACAGGAGACTTAGGGAGCCTTGATAATTAATGTTCACAGGCTTAAGCCAACACAAAAGAGCAGAGGTAGAATCCAATCTTCCAAACGTGGCCTGAGGCTGCCAGTGTCAGGAATCTATGAGTTCCCAGCCAGTTAAATATGAAGGTATTTATAACTTTCATAATATTCACTGCTTCATGTGAGCATTCAGAAAACCATTTTCCACTTGTAAATTTTCTAATTATAGGTTTAATTGTACAGTAATTTTCACCTTATCAGTTCTTCTATGTTGTTTTTCTGTGTTATAATTTTCAACAGATTCAAACGTTTGGGTGGAATTCAAGTGTCGTGAACTTTGCCATTGACTCTGTTCTCCAGTGATTCTCTTGTTTTGAACCTTGCTGATTTTCTCTGCAAACACGTCTTCTCAAAGACATGTTCTCCAAATGGTGTGAAACACAACATTTGAGACCTTGTTACCTTGAAAAAAATTCACACTGGACAGATCATCTTCCAGTACATAGAAGCTATTTACTTTTTATTAACTTTCTGTTTCTATTATAAAATACCCTCTGCCTGTGCCTTGATACAAATTTTGTCAACTTCTTCACTTGTGATCATTTTCATGTGACACATCTTTATTTAATATGTCCATGATGTGCCACTAACTAATTAAACACCAGGGAGATCAGAAAAATAAATAGACAAAAACTCACGGTATTCTATAGCTTATTTTCTAGCAGAAGGAGCCAAATCAGTGTTACATGGTAGATTAAAAGTGATAAGTGCTAAAATAAAATGAGAAATTAAGAAAACAACACCATGAAGGGGTAAAAGTCTAGGGAGCATAGCTGGAGAAGATCTGACTTCAGTGGCTTAAGACCTGGGAAGAGAGAGGTGCACCTAGATATGCACTGATACAGTTGCATTTATCACCCAATGAGCCAGCGGCAGGCAGCCAACAACAAAGATCAGGAATAGCGTAAATGTAAGCGTTTCAATAAAGATCTCTCACAGCGTCTGCCTCACCTGTTCCCATTCCCAGGGGACTGGCTCTGCCGCAGCCTCATCAGGATGTTAAATCTATTTCATCTGCGACATATTTGACAAAGCACAAAACTCCTTCAGTATCTGTTTAATTCTTAATCAGCTTCCCACCGTGTATCTAATTCCCTCCTAAATGCTATTGCTAGACACGTAATGGTGCCCATAGTTAAGAGTTCAGTTTCTTCCCATAAAGAAAAAAATGAGCATTATTCTTATTTCACACATTATCTTACTCTCTCTTTATCTTTGTTCCCCTAGATGAATATTGTTTTCTTTTTACTAACAAAAACTCATCTAGCTGAAGGAACTGTTTCAAGTTAAAAGGGCAAGAAAGAGGCCAAACTGTCATTCACACATAGGTCCTGTCTGGCTATGCTCTTCAGCGCGAAGCTCACAACACTCTCTCGACTCTGCTCCTAAATACCAAGACTGATTCAGTAAAGTTGGCTGTCACTGGCATGGAAGAAGCTTTCATGAATCTAGCTACACCGAAGTGTGGGGGCCTGATGTTACTTTTGCAGCAGCTCAAACTCACTCCAAGTCTGGGGTCTTTGTGGCCAGATGGGCTATCTTTCTACTGCCTTGTGCCAAATCAATTTAGGACTTAATATAAAAATTCAAATAGAATAAAAACCTGTCCTCCCCCCCATTTTTTCTGCGCTAGAAATCCCATGACCTTTGGGCCAGTGCCCTGTTCTCCATGTAAAATAGGATCCGATGTTATATCTACTCTGCAAAGCCACTCTTGGTCCTGAAGGTTCTGTACAGTCTTCTCTTTCTGGGGAACTACTGCTACTTCGTCAGTAAATATTACTGTAATCTCTAAATTCATACTGTTATCAAATGTCACAGTGAGCCTCTCGAGGAGAACCACCATGTCATTCATTTTGGTATCCTTAGTGGATGAACTTAGATACGTAGCAAACAAATATTTCAAGAAATGAATTTCCTTAAGCAAACTACGATTAACATAAGCAAACAGAATTTTAATGAAAATTTGTCCAATGTTTTTACTCACATATGATGTTATATACAAACAAAACCATAACAATCTAAAAAGAAAATTATTTTTGGTAAAGCATGAGTTACATTTTTAGAAGACTCACACTTTTAGGAGCTCCAGGATTCTGTTTTTCCTAAGAGGAGAAGGGTCTTATCCCCACACCCACTTGCCCGCCTCCGTGGCGCCCACACTCTCAGACCTGCACTGCCCACAACCAGCTCCCCCTTCCGCAGACAGTAACATCTGTCGGGGGAAGTCTCTGTTCATCCTGGCACAGAATGAAAAACTTGAAAAGGAGCAGTATCTACCAGGACGAAAATTGATTTCAATCTTCAAATCTTTTTAATTTCTAAATGGATGTGTGTAACTCTCCAGGGGCCTTTGAACCTAGAAAAAGGACGAATTGCCTGAGTATGTTTTGTTGACAAACGTGAGCCCACCAAATCCTCTTCAGTCCTAAGTGGGCCTTTTGGAACATGACTGAATCATAGGGGAGCTACTGCTGACTCGCCCTAGCGGGGGTGGGGCTGGTCAGAAGAGGTTGGTGGCTGCGAGGTCCTGGAAGGGTCACCCCACCACACACACATCCTCCGGCTCCTCCGCCTCCCTCTGCTTCTTGGCTACCATGATGTAAACAGCTTTCCTCCACCTAGAGCTTCCACCAGGCCTTCTTGCCACAGAGCTGGACAGTTATGAAGTAAAAACATGAACCAAAAAAACCCCCACTTTTCTCGCTGAGTTGTGGTTGTCGTATTGTATCCTAGAGATGACAAAGTGACTAAGACAAAGTGAGATCAACATGTAATGCTTGCAAAAGTTCTTAGTTATCTGTTAAACACCAGCTCTGCTCTCATGACTATTTGCTTGGGGCTGGGGATGTAGCCCAGTGGCACCACACCTGCCTGCAAAGTGCAAGGTCTTAAGTATGATCTCAGTACCTCAAAAAAAAAGTATTTGCTTATATTTGTAGTTATCAGTCATTTTTGATATGTACCAAACATTTATATATTTATATATAAATATATAAATATAATTAATCAGGCTTTATCTCAAAGTTAGAAAAAAAATTTACACAACATTTTGTCCAAATTAAAGACAGGGAGAGAAATTATCTCCATGAGTGACATCTGATGAAGTTATCATGGTGAACTTAAGTAAAATTAAGTAGGTTGAATTAGTAAGGTCCTCTTCAAAGATTCTAGGTCTATAATGGTATTATATTATTTTAGTGAGTGCTGCTGGAGTTTTCGTGTTTTTTTTTTTTTTGTTGTTTTTTTTTTTTTTTTTTTTTTTTTTTTTTTTTTTTTTTTTTTTTTTTTTTTTTTTTTTTTTTTGAGACAGGGTCTTGCTTTTGTGGTTCAGGCTGGCCCTGAGCTCAGCCTCCAACTCACATCACAATCCTCCTGCCTCTGCCTCCCGAGTGCTGGGATTACAGGCGTGAGCCACCACGTCCGGCACTGTGGTATGTGGTACTGGTTGCTGCTGGGTGTGGGTCTCCACACCCAGTATTGTTATGTGGTTACCGGGGAATCGAACCCAGGCCCTTGCGCTTGCAAGACAGGCGCCAGAACCACTGAGCTAACTCCCCGGCCCCTGGAGTTTTCTGTTTTTTAATGAGGATGTGCAGAGTGATTGGATTAGAGGAAGTTAACAAGCATGGATAGGAAATTGTCCCTTATCAGCATCCATCCTTTTTCCACCTCCAGTGTAATCCACATGATGATCCTTCAGTAGGCAGCTTACAGAAGCTGGGCAAGGACAGAACAAGGAACCCCATACCACTGACCCTTCCAAAAAGTTATTTTCTCCAAATTAGTAAAGCACTGTCTCTATAAGCAATCAGAAAATAGCCCATGTAGTCTCAAAGACTTAACTCTTATTGTGATAAAATTTAATTTCCACATGTGTTTACTACTAACACTAAAATAGGGACAGATGAGATGTTGACCGTATATTTATTCTAAGTCATTCAAAGCACATAGCTTTTAAAAAATTATTCAATTTTCTAAATTGCACCCTGCATTTATGAAATCCCTCCAGGATATGAGATTGAATTTTAGACCTCCCATTAGAATACATAAAACCCCAAACAAATAAATCAGGACAGCATGGAAGAATTCCATACACCACTGTGATTTAAAAAGATGGATGTTGCACTTTTCTTCTGAATGTCAACATAATGAGAGTTACATCAGTAGTTCTCCATCTGTAACTTCCAAACTACGAACCTGGGAACACACTGATAAGGTCATCTTTATTGTGGCATCTTAATGTACCTCACCCATCTATGGGTAGACTGGAACAGCCGCAGAATTAAGTCTTCCTGCTTCCACGTTGCTTCACTTTCCGTCTCCTCCCCTGTCCCCACTGAAAAACTACCTGTCTTTACTCCGGGCTCTTAAACGGGTCTTACTTTTGCTTTTATGGAGAAAAGGATATTTGGAATCAGATCCATCTTATATAACAAGTTAATCTAAGATTCAGTATTCTTTCAAACATCGAGTATTGCACAGTGTCAAAGTGTACTTATTTTACGGGAAGAGTAACACTAAGCCCTACAATTAAATGGAAGTACATTACACTGTGGCAGACTATAGAACATAACATTTTTATTTGTAGAAGAACTTGCTACAGAGGACAATATTCTTGTGCACATCAGTGTTTGAAACACTATAGTGAATAACTGCAATCAAAAGGATAAAGAAGAGGGAACTTATATGTAAAACAAGATGAGGTCGAAGAGAACCACATTTTACCTGTGTATTTAAAGTCACTTAAAGGAAATAACAAGGATTGAGTTGAAGTCCAGAAGAGAATGAAGAAAGAGCATTTCATGCCTAGAATCATTACTAGTTACCTTGCCAATTTAATGATATTATAATTAAAGACAGAGAGAGAGAGAGAGAGAGAGAGATCTGGGGGAGATGGACAGATGTCAGACGGATGTATAGGGAGAAGTTGACATATAATGAAGCAAAACTTACTCTATTCAGAAGTATCAAGTAGTTTCTCGTTTTAGTTAAAAGGCTAGGGATGAATTTGCATAATGGAGAGCAGTTTGTTTCCTGCTGCGCCAAATGCTGTGAAGTAGTTACGGCCTCTACTAATGGAATGACTGTCCTTTCATCTTGCTCTCTCTGAGGGAGGATAGCAACACTCGAACCATACTCTCATTATCAACTAATACTTATTGGAAGCTGCTGTGCCATCATGTGTACTGGTTAGTTTACCCTCACAGCACCCTTGTGGGGCAGGAATATCATTTTTCCTTCACCTTATGAATGAGTGAACAACTCAGCTACAGTAAATAATTCACTCCAAGAAGATGCAGGAGCTTTACTCTGAACTCAGGTCTAACTGCCGAGGCACGTCCTTCTTGCATTGGCCGTGTTTTGTGCATTTAACTAGCACTTAGTAAATTAGGTGTTGTAGATAAAAATCCTACTTAAACTCATGGCCTTTGAATCAGATGGTTGAGGCTAAACTTCTAGGTTTGTCTTTTAGAAGAATTTTAGCTTGGAGGGAGTTGAATGTCTTTCCTAAGCATTAATTGCTTCATCTATAAAACGGGGATTAAAATAGCACCTATTTCAGTAGGGTTAGTAATTAAGGAAGATATTTCATACAGAACACTTAGTGCTTAGATGATGGCAGGAAATGGTATCTGCTCTAATTGCAGTAAATATACTATAGCTTTTGTCCTCAAGACTGTTGATGTAAGGTAAGTTGATTAGATAGGATCTGAGCAACAATCTGTAACTGAAAATATATCGTGAGAGCCAAGAGGAGGAAGAATTGACCAACACTGTAGTGCAGAAGGACACAGTTTACTGGGGACTTGAGAAACTGACTCATCCCAAGAAGAGCCTTATAGAAGCTGGAAACAGGCGAAGAGGAAGCTTAGTTGTATACAAAGAGGACTCTGACCCTCTTGGGAACACATAGGGAGGCTAGCTTGGGAAATGCACACTAGGTGTTTCCAAAGATAATGAAGAACCTCAGAGGATTTTCAGAGAGGAATGACAGGGAGGTGCATTAACTCTTAAGGAGGCTGTAGATGTAAAAGATAGCAATAACTGGAAAGGAAAATTAGAATAGTCAAGATAGCCAGTGAAGTAGATGTAGGTCATGGACACACAAAATGGATAGAAGTTAGAAAACTGGGCATGAGAGACAAGGGAGAGGTGAAAATGAGTTGCGGAGTATGAGTTGGAGACAGAGAGAGGTGAGACAGCCAACTGTGCAGAGCATGTGCGGAGCCCCTTGTGGGATCAGACAGGTCTTGGAGGTGTTGGGATGGCAGTTGGGGCTTTGAGATGCCCTTAAAGAGAGACTCCAGAGTCAGGTAGTAACTAATGAGAAAAATCACAAAGACTGAGAAAGGAAGTAATTTGTGATTAAACAAAACTGCCAAACTACCTCAACTTCTCAGATAATTCCCTGCTAAATCCCCTCTGCTTTCCCACAGCTGCATTTCAGCAGCTTCTCTGAGACAAGAGAAAGGATTTTTGATGGTCACTGAATGGCTAAGTACCTTTCTTCTCCAAACTTCAGAGCTGCCTCATTAATCAGGGGGACTAAGACACCATGGCCTGCATTGCCCAAGAATCATAGGTGAAAATGACAAGTCAAGGCTACACTTTCAGGGATCATTTCTATAGTGCTACAAGTTGAGAGAGGGGAGCAAGAGGAGAGAGAGCACTCTGCAGTTCACCCACTCAGCAGATTCCATGCGACACATTTTTACTGAGCACTTACTATGTGTCAGAGTCAGCGCGCTCTGTTCTAAAGGACATTGTTCAACTGTTCTTAAACACTCACTCTGTTCAAGAAAGATTCAGTGCAGTAGAAAGAGATTAAAACTATAAATAAACTTGACATTAAGCACTCTGAATACTGAAAAGAATATAAGAACTGAAATGGAAGTATATTATGCAGTTTAAAATAAAAACTGTTTGGGAGATCAGCCAAACTTCCAATCAGAAACTTATCTGTGACATAAAGATAGATGCTAGCATCTATAAATATTTGGGTGTCCAGAATATTGTATCTACTCTCTCCTTTAATCACAGAAATAAAACTGTGTTCTGGGTGTGGTGGCTCGTGCCTGTAATCCCAGCACTCGGGAGGCAGACGCAAGTGGATTGTGTGAGTTCCAGGCAGAGCTCAGGGCCAGCCTGAACTACAAAAGTGAGACCCTGTCTAAAAACAAAACAAAACAAAACAAAAAACTATGATGTAAACATTTTTACAGATGAGAAAGATACTGAAGCTGCAACAGGATCATAAACTTCTCAAATTCGTTCCAAGTCACTAGATAAATAGTTTGGATTTAAAACTCAGATTTGTCCAGGTTCAAATGCTGGTCACAATCATGGCTTTATAAACTAAAAAGGAACCACAGCCAGGGAAGAATAAGAATATAAGACAAGATCAGAGACTGGAGAGACGCTGCCCTAGGCTCGGAAGCGGCCTGCACAGGAGAGGTCAGGAGAGCCTCAAGTCTTCCCTAGGGCTGCTGGGAGAATGTGGTGATCCGGCTTACATGGCGATGTCAGACTTCTGGCTCCTGGAACTTAGAACGCATAGACGTCCGTTGTTTTAAATTTCTGCACGTGCGGTACTTGTCACAGCAGCCCGAAGAGTTGCCACTGTGATGTTATCCGAATTGGAAGCCCAATGCGAACATCCAGGGGAGCTGGAATTTCAGAGCCCTCTTAGTGACTGCCTGGAAAGATCCGTCCTAGTGAGAAGACCCTGCCCTCCTACCGGTCTCCTTCAGCGTCTCTGTCAGCTGATACCACAGAGAGGCTGCGAACGAGGGGTGCGGCCTGCAGAGTCCCTTCCCCACCACCCGAGGCAGAACCGCAAAGCGTGAGGAATGAGTGGATAGAAGAGATGTGAGGGCCGCCAATGCACGGAGACGCTCTGCGGAAGCCACTGGAGAAGGAAAGCTTGGCACATAAGGACATTTCACAGGGATTTCAACCTTGAATATGGTCTAGACGAGTCAACACCCATCACAGTGGAAGAAGAGCTTTCAGAGGAGGAGATCACATGCATGATCGAACTCCTCACTGAAGCAGACTTCCTTCCCTCCGCTTCGCTGTTTTAGTCTCCACTGGGGGAGTCGTACAGGGGCAGATCTGGTCTGCCAGCTTGGTAATTGGTTTTTCTAGGCTCTAATCTGGAGATTTAGCTTCCTTGGGTCCCAGCCAGGGAGGGAGGAGGGAATCTCACAGAGGGAGTCAGGCTTCAATTACACTCTGCAAAGCAGGCAGAACAGCAAGAGCTCTGCTAGTCTGTGCTAAGTAATCACTCGTCCATAATAAGGTAGGGCCACGACTCCTGCCTGTCCTTTTCCCACTTATATATGCACACTTTATATCTTACACGGAAGGTGCCTCAGTAGAGGCGAATTGGGAGTAAGATTTCCAACCCTTTATTGTATCCTCTCAAAGAAGTTAATGTCTAATTCATCTGTTTCATTCGTGGATACATATCTATTACATGCTGAACAATGTTTCTGACATTCTAGCATGAGGTAGAGGTTGAGAAGTCATCAGATAACAATTTTGGACATGGATGTGGATGAGATCATCCCACTGAGGATCCAGGAGCAGCTGCTATTTCTCTTGGGACATTTGATTCTCTTCAAGATTCATCTGTCATCTGCAGCTATGTGAACCTTCATCCCAGGTACCCAGAGAAGCTTAATCTTAGAACATGACATGGCCCTTTCCTGTGATACCTACTTCACCACATCTCAGAGCCGACTAGTCAGAATGACACTGCAAATCCAGTTCGGCTAGGAAATTTTATTTTTTCAATCCATCAATTCCACTTGGATTTCAGCAACAGATGTGAGAGGAAATGTGTTCTTATCTCGCATGGCTTACCCAGGCTGCAAGTGTAACTCAATCGTCAAAAGCTCCACTTTGTGTTTCTTGTGTATTTTTATCTTTCAAATCCTTGTTCAAACAAAAATAGAATGATAGCTTCTCTTTTAGCTCCTGTCTTAAGTGACCTTGAAAGCTAAAAAGGATCTAACAAATTCTTTTTTGAGGTCTTGGGGAAAGAGGAGAAAAGTGCTGGCTTGTCAGCTCTGCAGCATTGGATGGTTACAAATGCACATAGCCTCCTCAGGGACCAGGCTGTATCCAGGCCGGTGCCGGCAGCACTGCAGCGCTGCTCAGAGATGAGTGATGCGCGCAGCAGATGGAATGCAAATCACCCTGTCTGCTGGGCAGTGAGCCGTGCACAGGGGAAGGCTTGCCTTTTACCGGAAACACACCACCCTCCCCCCACACTCCCCAAGTACTTGTCATTCTCTCAAGAAAACATCAAACAGAGGACGGGTCTCCATGAAGGAACACTGTCCTGGAGGAGGACTTTCACGATTTTCTGAAGCTAGAGTCAGCTTTAAATATTTACATATGATGGCATGTGTTTTCTTTTGCTGATTTATTTCAAAAGATGTTTATAAAATATTCCAAGTATTTTCTAGCATTTGGAATGATAGTATAGATTTAAAATCTGAACTTCTGTGATAACTATGAACTGAAAGAATAAAAGGAATCCATAGGGATCCAGGTCTCATGTCATAATCTCTCCTTAGCAGCAAATTTCCTTCACAATATATCTGGAAAACCCTGAGTTGTTATTTATTTCCAGGGTCAAGAAGTCCAGAAACTGTCAAGATAGCTCATCTCTTTAGTTAACAGGAATTTCCTTCTCGTAAAATCCTACCATATATCAGCTATCTTGTTTCATCTTCTCCCCAACATTGCCAACTTCTACTACATTATTCCTTCCTACACCTTCCCTGGATAGTTCCCCGTGAGATCCAAGAACACTGACAGGTTCATAAATGCTTGTCATCCACCACAAGGGAAAGTGACACTAGGAAATTCATCAATACAGTGTTGTCCTCTGATATTGCACCTGTCCAATAAATGTGAATATTTCTTTAGTAATAGTTTCTGAACTCTGAGGCTGACAGTGTGAATGGGTTTTATTCTTTATAAAAGTGTCTTCACAAAGGAAGATGTATTACCTATATTTCTTAGATGTGGGTATTTTCTCATTCGACAAATATCTATGTGTTTTGCTCTCACAAAGTGTCCCTGAAAGGATAGGACAGCAGCACAAGTTCACGCACCTTAGAAGGGAGATTCAGGACATGGCAAAGGGACCTCCAGATAGCAAATCCCACAGTCTTTCAACTGCAGAACTTACCTTTCTCTGCAGAGCTGAAGCAAACATAGTTCTGTGCTCCCAGGAAGTGTAAGAAGCTGCTGATCTACTGTTTTGAGGCTCACTTTCAAACAGAAATTTACACTGAGCAATTACCACAGAGTTGAAGGAAAATACACTTTAAAAGACAGAAACCAAACAAAAGAGCAACAGGAAACACATAGAGATAAAACAGAAAGAATAAGCTTTTAAAATCTTTTAAAATAAGTATGAATAGCCACAAGATATGAAGGACATCACATCCATGAAGACTGTTTCAAAAATGCCTGTTAGGAAAATTGGATAATGAAATGTTAAGAAATAAAAATAAGAAAACAGTAACTGGAGAAAAATTCCCAGAAAGTAAGATTTTAAAAAAATAGAAAACTGGCAGAAAAGATAAGAACATTATAAAAACCTTGGCACAATGCCCAACATTCAAATATAATAATAGAAAGGAGATAGGATGCAGAAAATAGTGGATTAGACATTAGGCATGTCATAATTTGAGAACAGTTTCTCAGAACTGCAGGATGTGAGTTACCGGGAAAAGCCCGTTTCATCTTAACATAATTGATTAGCAGTGGTAGGACTATAAATTTCTAAACACTATAGAACAGGAAAAGATTCTACAATTTCCAGAGAGGACACCAGTTTCATACAAAGAATTAAAAAGCAGACAGTGTCAAATTACCAGTGGCAACATTGTTTGTCAGAAGACCTTTTGATCATGTTTCCAAAAAGATTATATCCAGTACATAATTTGGTTCCCCCAGACCTTAAGTCAGGTCTGAGGGCAGGAAAAGGACACTAATATCTTTTTCTTTAATTGTGAAGTAGCTACATTTTATGTATACATCGTAATCCCTCTCAACATTAAGAATTTGTACCAATATATGACTACTTAATTCTCATTTTTCCCATTCCCCTACCCACCCTACAACTCCTCAACCGCTATGTACACAAGCTTTGTTTCCCCTTTTTTTAACCATCACAATTTTTTCTATTTTCAAGCAAATATTTTTTAATTTAAATCTTTATTGATACATTAAGAATACATATCATCACATTCAACATTGAGAGTTTATACCAGAATATGACATGACTCAATTCTCATTTTTGCTCTTCCCCCATCTGCCCTGCAACTCCCCACGCCCCTATATACATAAGATTTGTTTCCTTTTTTTTATTACTATCACATTCTTTTTCCCCCTTTACCCCTACATCCTCTTTCTTTTTAAATATTTTCTATTTCACAGTATCAACTATACATATTAGAACTCATTTACATCTTCAGTTTCTTATACCAGAGAAAACATGACATTTACACATCTGTGACCTATTTATTTCACTGATGAGGATATCCTGATGGTACATCCATTTGAGTATGAATGACTCAATCTTATCATATTTTATGACAGAATAATACTCCATTCTATAAAAGAACCACATCTTCCTTATCCAGTCTCCAAGCAAATATTTAATAGATACCAAATCCAGAGATAACAACACAAGAGAGAAGTGAAGAGAGAGCTCCAGAGTTCTGGTGAATGGAGATACTGGTGTGTGTGTGTATGAGAGGAAAGAGCAGGACCCCCACTCCAGCATATTGAGTTTTTAAATAGAAGACACTGAAAAATACAAGTCTGAACATTATAAAAAAAAGTACACCCTATAAGAAAGGTGAGTTGTAAGTTTATGTTAGGGATATAAAACTAATCAAATGCACGGGGCCGGGGATTTGTCTCAGTGGTTCCGGCACCCATCTTGCAAGCACAAGGACCCAGGTTCGATCTCTGGTAACCACATACAATACTGGGTGTGAAGATTCATGCCCAGCAGCAATCAGTACCACATATCACAGTGCCGGGCATGGTGGCTCACGCCTGTAATCCCAGCACTCGGGAGGCAGAAGCAGGAGGATTGCTGTGATTTGAGTTTGAGGCTGAGCTCAGGGCCAGCCTGAACTACAAAGCGAGACCCTATCTCAAAAAAAAAAAAAAAAATCAAATGGAAAAAGGATAACCATTAATGCAAGGAAGAACTTGAGAATTTTGATGAGACAGTAAAACCAGCGATGATGTCCTAGAGGAATCTGCATCTATACTCTAAAGGCTGAGTGTTTCTTGCTGTTGTTCCTAAAACACACCCCTAAGGCAGCCAGGTGGCATCACAGACATCACCTCAAAATATGTTCAGGGTTCAGGTTCCCGGTTGTCCCCACTGTGTGGCCAACAGCAGGAATCTGTACTGAAAGAATCTTCCAGTTGATCTGCTGCATGCCAGGGTTGAGAACAGCCAAAGTCAGGGCATATGTGCAGAGGGGAGGGGCTCCAGGGCTGGCCTATTGAGAAGGGAAATGCAAAAACTGATGCTTAACCCAAGATGAGAATTGTTCATATGCAGAGATTCAGCTGACCTGTGACAGTGAGAGAGAGGAAGACAGAGTGAGTGGGGAGGATTCAGAAGAATTAATGTTATGACTGTATTGTAACAACCTCTAGTAGGAAGGACAGGTAAAGACTTGCATGGCCACTAGATCCTAAATGATATGAACATATTTGAACTGATCAAAATTAAAATGAAATGATGAAAAGAGCAATGACCTACTCAACTGGTCTGTCAAGTGCATGGAAATTAAGAATGTTTTCCCTTCACAAATTATGGAGGATATCTGACCCATAAAAGAGACTTTGTTAAAAGATACACTACTAGAAATATTTAAATTGTTTTCAAATACAGTCATGTAAACACTCACACCATAAACTTTGGGTATCATATTACAATATTGAATTAGAAATGGTACTGTTTTAATCAAAGATTTTTATTAAATGTAAATTATTTGTGTCAGTTTAGGGAAAGCAGGATATCATGTCCTTAATTCCTGAACGCAGTGTGATGTCACATTCACATACATATAGACACATATGTATACACATAAATACACCAGCTAGTTTGATTTTTATGACCAATTTTAGAAAAATTGTTACCTTTTTTCATCAAAGATAAATAAATCTAGGCAGAAGAAAGTTGCTGAAGCTTTTTACTATCACACGACTGGTAGATCTACTTTTCCTGACCATGTGGAAAACTCCATTTAGTCTAAAGTCACTTCCATTTGGACGTTTGCATGGACCTAATTACAAACAGCAACAGACACAGTCGGGCAGAGTGAAAATGTGAGAAGAAGCTCAGGAAATTGAAATAAAGCAAGTGGGTCTGAAGTTTCCTGCAGAATCTCCAGTAAACACAAGAATCTGTTCCTTATCAAAACGCCAAAGTCTGTTCCCTAACTAGTAGGGATACCTCTTCTACTGGAAAAAAATCAGACCAACCTCTAGACCTCGGAAGTGAATGAAGGACATTATGATTATTTAAATTGTTTAATTTTATTTGCTTGGAATCCTGCTGGAACTCTCCTGACAACGTGGACATAGCACACTCCCCAATGCTCCAGGGCCACTGGGCATCCTGACCTGCTTAGCGACAGGCCTGAGTCTAGATAAAGCAATGCCCTTGGGGACCTGTGTGCTCTGTAGAAATGGACCAGCCAGAGAAGCTGAGGATGGGCAGATTCTTGACTCGACTGCTAAATTTTGTTTAAAACTTGGCATCACTAGTGTGCTGCACATTCAGTCCCCATCCTGGGCCTGACCTGAAGCACCATACTTGCCCCAGTCAAGAACCCAAGCCCTAGGCTTGCCAGGCCCCAGGACAGTCCCAGCATGCACCACTCCCAAACCAGATTGAGGATACCTATCGTGCTAGTCTCCTTGGCTACTTCCATGGATTTCCTTGGCCAGTGCCTGTGTTTGCTTTCCTCCAAGATAACGGGTCTTCAAGCCTCCCATCCACCCTGAGCCCTTTGTTAAGGAAAAGTGGGATAAGAGACATTTAAGTTTGCACATACTCAGCCCCATGGAAGAAGCTGAGCAAATACCTAAAATGGTGTTCAGTGATCAACTGAGGGAAAATATCGTGGGGTAAAGAGCATGACCGGGAGCCCAGGATTTAGCTCAGTGGTTCTGGCATCTGTCTTGCAAGCTCAAGGGCCCGGGTTCCATCCCCAGTAACCACGTAACAATACTGGGTGTGAAGACTCATGCCCAGCAGCAATCAGCACCACATACCACAGTGCCAGGAGTGGTGGCTCACGCCTGTAATCCCAGCACTCAGGAGGCAGAGGCAGGAGGATTGCTGTGATGTGAGTTTGAGGCTGAGCTCAGGGCCAGCCTGAACCACAAAGCGAGACCGTCTCAAAAAAAAAAAAAGAAAGAAAGAAAGAAAGAAAGAAAGAAAGAAAGAAAGAAAGGAAAAAAAAAAAAGCACGACCGGCTGGATGGCGCAGCATCACCTGAAAGTAAGGATGCTTTTCTTATTTGGGAATGGTTTGATTTTCTCTGTTGACCCGAGAGAGAATTTGCAGAGTCCTGAGGACAAATTGGGTCTGGTTTTCATTTCTCCATAAATGCAGTATCTAACATCGGGCAAATCATTTCCAGCTCTTTTCTCACCTCTGCATTAAGAAAAGATCCAGACACTTCCTGCACCCCAGGCTCTGCAAATACTCTATTTGTCTACCTTGGGGCAGACAGCAAGAATAACAGCACAGCTGTGCAGGGAGCCCAGTGTCCAACCTGGTGCGGGGCAAGGGGCTATGATGGTGACTGAGGCAAGTGTTCTGGTCCTGTTATTACTTCTCCCTTTAAAGAAACATACAACAGCAAAAAATATGGTATTCATGTAGATACATGCACAAATCATAAATTCACAGTTTAATAAAATAGTTCATAGTCATCACCCATAGAACCACTGCCAATGACACAAAGAGGACACACTCGCCTGTGACCTGAAGTCACTCTGACCTAATGTGGATGGTGATCTGGTCCATGAGTTTCAAGACAGTTTTAATACTTATGTATGAATCTCTTCAGTAACAGCTTAGCCTTATCTATTTTTGACCTTTGCACAAATGGAATTAAATAGCGTATATTTGGAATCTGGCTTCCTTTGCTCATTATTACATATTTGAGATTCTCCTTCAAGACTGAATAGTGTATGGTTAAAAGAAATTCACTCATTTTCACCAGTGTATCACATTTCCTCATATAAAATATTGTAATGTACCTATTCCTATGGATGAATATGTATTATTGGATTTTCTCCCTAAGTCAGGCCACTAGGAATAGAGTGGCTGAACAATGTTTCTGCACTTATCACAGTTCACCCTAAAAGCCATGAGCAGATGTGTAAACCCAAGATGAGAAATTTTAATTTACAGCTGAAAGAGACTTTTGCCAAGAAACCTTCAGGTCTTGAGATCGATCAGTGCTGAGAAGGACAAGCGCCTGATCTCATGGCTTTGTTAGTCTGTCCCAAGTTGATTCTGTGAGCTAGATAAACCTTTCCTAACGTCCTCAAAGGAATCTGTGGTCCTGAAAGTCTTATATTCCAAGGGTAACTTATCCTACCTGGGTTCCAGAATTGCTGCGCCTCCACTTGCCAGAAATAAGACACGGAGCAAGGGACTTGACCTTGACCAGCTCCTGTTTCTTTTCGTGTCACATTCACAAAGGAATAAATTACTCTTCTGCATAGATTATATCAGGCACAAGGCATTTTGTCCTCATGTAGTTATATACCTTATTAAGCATTTAAATAATGACTGCACTGTCTACTTCACTGTTTCAGTCTCTTGAAGTTGTTTTGGAGAGTAAATGAAGTAATATATGCAAAGTGAAATCTGACACATGTTCATAATAATTGATCTTGCTTCATAGCCTGTGCATGTTTTTGTAAAATAATTTTAGATACCAAGGGCATTGTATCTATATCCAGCCAAAGAAGGACACCTTATTTTGTTATCCTTTAGTCTGATTCTATTCTTTTGATTTGTTTCAATTTTAAAGAAATACAGGAAGAAGAAGATAATAGGAAACAATATTATAAGCTCGCTTTCCTCAAGACATCTGTAGCCTTCTGATTAAAACATAGTAAAAAACCTGGGATGTAAATTTGTTAAATAATAGTTATTTAAATGAAGTTCATGTCTCTGGAAACTAAATGCTACTTTAGATCTGCATGTAAGTTACTACAAAATATAAGGAGAAAGATATGGGCATCTTTTATGGCTACATTTAAGATATAGTTTTTTCTTTGTATTTCAAGTTTGAGACTTCAGCACATTATTTAAGTTTGACAAGAAAACAAAACATTTTCCACCACCCTAATATATAGGGTTTATCATTAGGGTGGAGGTACTTGGTTTCAGTGGTTCCACCCTGGGAATCGGAGGAAGCTGCCACAGATGAGGCAGATACAACCGGCTTGCTAAGAAGCAATTAGAGAAGAGCTCACGCCCCAACCCAGGCCTGCCACCTCCCAGCTGTTCCTCGACCCGAACTTTACAACCGAGGAGACGATGTATCCTAATAACAAGCTGCCAGCTCCTGGGTATCATGACGGTTGACGCAAAGTCACGGGAACAGGCACTACTCACGAGCCACTGTGGGAGGGATGTTAATCACACACACACGCCTTGGGTCATACATCCCGGAAAATGGAGGGTCCGTGAGGGCAGATCTACTGTGAAGACAGTACTGTACCATTTTCACTCCACATTACCAGGAAGGCAGCCTTATTTGTTTTTTAAAAAATTCATTATGTACCTCCTTCAGTTTATCATTCTCCCCTGGTGCTGTGCTTTCTGAAATCTTGTTTACCCCCAATTTTTCTTTCGTTTTGTTTTGTTTTTCCCGTGCAATGCAGTTCTTTGAAGCAAATCTCCTAGGTTTTTGTGTCAGAATCCTTGCTATGTATGTCTGAAAGGCCGACTCCCAAGGGTGCTTTGACATCCCATGATGGGAGTTGGGAGTCTGCAGTCAGAGGGGATGGAGAATTCAGTGTTGCAGAATCCGAGGAAAAGGAGCATGTCTGCGGAGCCCAAAGCGAAGTTGCAGCCATTTCCGCCTGGCTCTGTACTGATCCAGCCCTATAATAACCAGTGCAACTCTATTTCCCAAGCCTGGAATTAGACACAGTACAATATAATCCCCTACAAGAGGCAGTGGCAGGTATAGAGTAAGGAGTTGGAGCAGATAGGCAGTTTAATTTTTTAAATGGACAAAAGTGTTCCACAGACATTTCTGCAAATGCCCAAAATATATATGAAAAGATGTGAATGCAATTAGTCCTTATGGAAACAAAAATCAAAACTGCAGTGAGATGCTATTCCATATTTACTACAATAGCTATAATCAAATAAACTTAAAAAAAAAAAACTAGTGTTGGCCCAAATGTAAAGAAAATGGAGCCCTTATAACATTGCTAGTGGGAACGCAAAGTGATTTATCCACTATGTGTGATGGTTTGGAGTTTCCTAAAAAAAAAAAAAATAATAATAAGCACCTCAATATCATGTATTGTCCCAACTCTACTCCCAAGTATATACCTCCCCCAAAACTGAAAGGAGATAAATAAGTATATATGTCCATTGTGTTCATAGCAGGATTATTAAAAATAATAAGAGGTGTGGGGCTGTGCCTGCCTCACAAGCACAAGAACTTGGGTTCAATCCCCAGTACAAAAAAAAAATTAAATATAGCCAGAAGGTGAAACACATCCAAGTGTCCCTGACCATAGACATTGTAGTGTCTTCCCATGATGGAATATTAGGTTCAGCTGTGAAAATGAATCAAGTACTGCTGCAATACACGATCATTCAACACGTGATCCTAAGTGAAAGGAAATGGTTGTATGCTCCATGCTTCTGTTTCTAATAACTACCAAATTATAGCTAAGTGGTTAGACACAGAATACAATTTGGTGTTCTTCAGAACCTCAGGAAGGGAGTAGTGCATAAGTAAAGTACTGCATAAGTAAAAATTGAGGAAATCTTTGAAATTAGGTAAAGATGATGATTTCGTTCTTGGTGCACTAGAGGCCAATGAAATTTTTTACTTTAAAAGGATTTTTCTATATTACTTGAATTTTATCACCCCCAAAGTCACTGAAATGTAAATCTTTTTAAAATTTAGAAATAGATTCCAGAGCCCGTGCTGCTTCCATGGCACTATGGTGACGTGGGCTGGCCACTTGCAGGTTGTGGTTTTCATAACTAGTTCTGAAGAGACCATTAGTTTGGGTAGCTGTCTCAGATCGTAACTAGATACCGGCTTCTCAATGCGACCAAAAGACAGCTGATATTCGAGGAGCACTTTAAATATTTAAAGTCTAATCAAGTAAGATATCCCACTAAAGAGAATTAGCGTTAATTATGCAAGTTAAATGCCTCTGTTATAGCAGAAGATTGGCGCTTTGAACTTAATCAGTGAGATTGAAAATTGATTAAAAATAAATGAACTCCATACACCCTCATGGCTCTAGTGTAAACTTTTGCTTGTCCTTGCTTTCCCTGAGTCCCGCCCGCTTGTCTTCCTGATGGTCATAGCTCTTCAGTGGCTGCAATTCCAAATCAAAGTAAGTGACAGAAGCTCTCCAGAAAAGGCCTTGTTCTGTGAAAATGAAACTTAGGTCACTTGCTCCAGTACTACACAGAGCCCCAAGAGGATGGACCCAGGGTGTCCAGAAAGAGAGCTGAAGGCCGAGAAAGAAGCAGCCACTTTTGTATCCATTGTAAATAGAGAACAAGGACCCCCGAGGGTCAGTAACTCACCTGCATATGCTATTATAGGTATAGATTTAGGGTGCTGTGATAGGATGGAAGAAGCCATGCATTCTTCCATGGTTAACATGGCATAATACCCTTAGCACAAGAGCCCATCCAGGTATGTATCCTCAGCCAAGCAAATCAAGTCCTAAGGCTTTCATTTTATCATATGAGAAACAGGGTAAAACATTCTATTTTGTTATCAGAATATTTACAAAGATAAAATTTAAAATAAGACCATTATAAAGTAAACCTCCAGAGCTGAGTTAAACAAGTGACTTTTCACTATGATTTTGAAATGAACTCAATCTCTTCAACAATTTCTTAGAGGAGATACCTGTGTTTTCTTCTACGTGGAAATCTCTAGTTCCTAATTCTCCAACTACCACTAAGCCAGGTCTCGGGAGTACAAGGGTGCTGGACAACATCAGAAATAGCCTACCATGTAGCTGTCACTCCCTCAGCCCACCAGTTCAGCATGCGGAAGCGAGTCTGAGAAGGAGCTGTTCCCAGACACCCCTCTAGTGCTTCTGACCACCACAGACCCTACAAACTACCATGTCTCCTTCTCCCTCCCCATCACCCTTTCCTTCTTCCTCTCCCCCTCCTCTCCCTTCTTCCTTCTCTCTCTCTCTTTGTCACACACACACACACACACACACACACACACACACACACACACACACGCAGACTCATTTCCTTCTAGTCCATGTCGTTCACTGTAGAATTCATCTCTTTAAGAGTAAACAATGACCTGCCAATAAAAGTAGGAAAAGAGAACACTTTCCAAACAGCCCATCTGGTTGGTCTTCTTCACTTGCTCAAGACACGGTCTTGTTAGGGGCCAGCTTCCAACACCACAGTCCTTCATGATGCCTCGGTGTCTCTTGACCCTGGGAGAAGTTATATACTCTGCCCTCCACAAACAGTGAAGCATCCTCTTCAGTGACATCCACATCCACTTTCTTTTGTCCTCTATTGTCCAATATCCTCAGTGGTTTTTCACTTATAAAGTCATGACTTGTAAAAGTCTCTACTTTGCAGAATACTTCCAATACTAAAGTTGATAATGTCTTTTAAAAATAAAGATGCAGCCCAGGCATGATGGCATGTGCTTGTAATCCCAACACTCAGAGAGGCTGAGGCAAGAAGATTGCAAGCTTGTGTCTCACCTGGGCCAACTGGTGAGACCCTGCCTCAAAAACAAAGCAACAAAGGACTGAGGATGTAGCTCAGTGATTGAACGTCCCTGGATTCAATCCCTAATATCACAAAAATAACTAAACAGGTAGGATGGATAGGCAGAGGCATAGATAGATAGATGTAAGTCTGCCTCATGGAAGGTGCTAAATAAATAATTTCTCTTCCTTCCTTCCCCTCTCTTTAGTATCTCCAGGAGGACTCTTGGATAAATAGTATATGTGTCAGCAAATAAAATAAGTAGGCACTGGTTGATTCTGCCCATCATGTTTCCCATTCTCTTCCATCACTCTTGGAATTATTACATTTTCCAAAGCTACAGAATCCACTGCTTTTCATGCTCCTCCCCTTGATTAATTCCCTCTCAACCAGAGTCCTGCTTAATTACATCAGGCCTCTTTAGTCTGTCTAGTTATTAGCTGATTCAAAGGCATGTTTGTTTGCAGGGACCATTTAAATTTCCACTTTGCAGGCTAATTGCTGGTGATGTTATTAAAGTAAACAGCTCAGGAAAGCTGCCAATGTGTGCACTCTGAATTCATCACTGGTGAGGGCTCTCACCCTGCCAAGCATGCACAAAATGCATAAAACATTCATGATGGAGGCCAACTTGCTCATGGAGCAGAAAATAACCCAGCAGATCTGCAGCTCAGTGCAGAACAGCAGCTGATGGCTGAGACCCAAAGAGCCTGTCACAGAGGCCTATTGGTTCTATTGACAGAAAAAGAGAAGAAGTAAATCTTGGCAGAAGTTAGAGTGTGACTTGAATCCAGGCACAGAGAAATCCAGGCAGTGGAGGTGAGTATCTTGGCACCAACAGGGCAGGATTATGACAAACATGAGCCTGTATGTCTCACATACCTAGTAACTGTTTTCAGAGGCAAGATTCTTCCACCCTGTCTCTGTCTTATAAGTCTCATGCAGAGTCACAAGGGCATGAACTCCTGCTCTGAAAATTACCTCTCAAAAAATGCAATGCTCACCTGAGACCGCCATATGCAGACACCAAGAGCCGCTCTAGGGTTGTATGTAAGTATTGGCACAGAGCTAACCAGCCAGCTCATTAAGCCCCTTGATTTATTATTTCTGCTGTACTGAAAAGCACTACTGCCCTCAATATCACAACTCTTTCTTGCCTGAAGCCTCTAAAAGTCACAAAGGCAAATTTTACTGCTGAAAGTTTTATTCTTTAATTAGAAGTAAGGATGAGAATTACACACTATCTGAGTCAGGTGACCCACTGACTTACATTCACACCAGAAAGAGGTCAGAGAGTTGTGCTGCCCCATTGTGTGTCTCTTACCACTAGGAAGCCACAGGGACACACGACTGGGCCTGCATTCCTGCTCTGTTGACAGAGACAGTGCGCATTAATCATGCCAGCACATCGCCTACAGCTGCAACAGGCACTGACTCAGCCAAGGCATGTGTGGCTTCCTGAAGCCACTGCCCTACTTGATGGTGTAATGGCCACTCTCCTAACTTCCTAAGTTATAAGATGGACAGGATAACCACCAGACGGATCTGACTTACAAGTTTCTGGTAAAAAGAGCCTGTTGTGTTAACTTTCCCTGCAGCAACAACAGTATTGTTGAGATTAGCGGAATGCAGAAAGATAGAAAACTCTACTTGATGTGTGAAACTAGGAAAAACAGTGCCATTGACATGTGCATCACTGAAGGTACCTCTGCAAGGAACAGCGTTTGTGAAGTGAGGCTGCTGCCTCCTCCTCCTCCTCCTCCTCCTCCTTCTCCTCCTCCTTCTTCTCCCTCCTCCTCTGCCTCCCCCTCCCACTTCTTCTCCTCCTCCTCCACCTGGGGTGGAACTCAGGACTTTGCACTTGCCAGGCAGGCAGCAGCACCACTGAGCTAAATCCCCAGCCCCCAGGCAATTTCTTAATAAAGGAAAATATCCTTGAATTTGAAAATAAATACTACATATATATGCATATGTAATAACATATATGATATTTAATAAATAAAATTATTCCAGGTAGAATAATAAAATTCTAAACTTAATATTAAATGAAGATAGTAAAATATTAGGAGCTACACTGCAATGCATCTGACAAATCCCTGGTGGAGAAAGAAAGCTAGATAATTAATATGAAAAAACCGAAGTCCTTGAAACTTTCCAAAAAACCTAATAGTCATCAAATACAGTCATAATATAGTTAAATCCACTAAAAGAAAATAATATTAAATCCTACTTAAAAATTCCAGATCACAGAAAAATAATTTTTCATTAGCATAGTCAGAAAGAGGGATACTCTCATCTACTACCTGTTATAACATCAGCAGAAACAAAACAGAGGACTTTTTAGCACCTTTTAGAAACATATAGCTAGTATGTTTTAAATGGCTTTCCTAGTCTTACATTATCCCATGTCCAGGATACCATTTTAATACAATTGAAATCATTTTAATATAATAATTTAAAATATAGCAAAAAATATACTTAAAAGGTGTTTAATGTGATATTGTTTCAAGTTGAAGTAGAATTATTAAAAATCTAGTTGTTCAATTTCAGGAACTGATAAAAATGAAATAATATATGTAGTCATTATGTCTGTGTGTGTGTGTGTGTGTGTGTGTGTGATTAAAAGTGCTCAGAAAAATTTGATTTTTTTTTTGTAAACAGCAGGCTTTGAAGCGGTATATACATTATGTCTAATTCTGCTAAATATGTGTTCATTCATTGGTGGATGACCTCCCAGAGCTTGCATTTTAGAGGAAACCCACACATTTCACTACAGACATATATAGAGGGCTAGATTTCAAAATGTTAGTAGTGATTATCTACAGCTGGAATGATATTATCCAAGCTTCCTACTTCTCTATAATAAGGGGGTGAAAATAAAGGTCATTCTGAATGGCATTTAAGAAAAAGTATTGACATGGTTGAATTTATTTGAATTATGAGTTACTAAATATATTTCTAAAGATTAGTGTTTGAATCTAAATGTTTGCTTTAAAATAAGCTTCCATATGCAGTTTGTAACTAAATAGGTTGTTTGGTTAATTATTCTGATTGACTTATTATTGTGATTAAAATGTTTTTCTCCACAAAGGAGAGTGAGGAAAAAGAGCCTGTTCATAAAAATATGGTAAGAGGGCCGGGGATTTAGCTCCATGGTTCCAGCACCTGCCTTGCAAGTGCAGGGGCCCAGGTTCGATCCCAGCTCACACCTGTAATCCTAGCACTTGGGAGGCAGAGACAGGAGGATTGCTGGGTCAGGCAGAGGCAGGAGGATTGCTGTGAGTTCAAGGCTGAGCTCAGGGCCAGCCTGAACTACAAAAGCAAGACCTTGTCTCAAAAAACAAACAAACAAAAATAAGGTAAAAAAATACTAAAGCCAATTCTTTTTTTTTTTTTCTTTATTTTGTGTGTTTTTTTGAGACAGGGTCTTGCTTTGTAGTTCAGGCTGGCCCTGAGATCAGCCTCAAACTCACATCACAGCAATCCTCCTGCGTCTGCCTCCCGAGTGCTGGGATTACAGGCGTGAGCCATCACACCCGGCACTGTGGTATGTGGTACTGACTGCTGCTGAGAGTGAGTCTCCACACCCAGTATTGTATGTGGTTAAATGGGGCTCAAACCTGGGTCCTTGTGCTTGCAAGACAGCTGCCGGAACCACTGAGGTAAATCCCCGGCCCCTAAAGTCAATTCTTAGTAAAGAATCATCATCCTCTCCCAGCAATCTCTCTCCATTCTCTACACCATCATGCCTTTGTACATTACCAGCTGCAAACACACTCCTCATAAATTCAACTGAGATCCAAGCAATACTCTCTATGGATACAAACACATCGTACAGTTTCTTCTAAAACAAAAAACAGTATTAAGCTCTTCACTTTTACAGAGGTGCAGATTCTGCACCACTCCTACTCAAGATACTTACTTAGCTACAGACACTGGAATAAAGTGAAAATGGCAAATTATGTAAAATAGGTGTATGATCTGTAGCTTATTCTAGATTAATATCATTTGCTTTTCTCTCAAACAACTTTGCATTTTGTCTTCATTTTCTTTCTCCATTTATCTCATGATAGTTGGAGCACATTTCAAAGAAGCCCAGCCCTGGGTTCTAATTTCAGGTCTCCCAGAGCTGGATTTCCACAATGAAGCAAATCATTCAGCTGCTAGGAGAGGGAACACATATCTCTGTGAGTTATTAAGGCAATATAGAATATCAAATCTCATTTCTATATTGTGGGTCAGATTCATTTTTGATTCAGAGAATAAGTACAAATGTAGTTGCCATAAACAGAGGTTTAGTTTTTAATCTGTGAGAGTTAACAGTCACCCTTTTGTTCCAATCAGGGATGTTTCAAAATCGTTTACCAGAGCATGTGCCACACTGTACACTTGCAAAGCCCTACGTGTAACCCAATGTGTATCACAGAGGATATACCAGAGCAGACTACTTCATTCCTGCCCCACAGAGGTGTAAAGAGAAACCAAAGCATGGGAAAGACCCCTCCCATCCTCACGTTGTTCTGTTCTGTAACATGAGTGATATGCTCTCCCAGCAGTCCTGGGAGGCATATGCTTTGCAGATGGAGAGATAAGAAAGCACAAAAGAGTTACCTGGCATGTTTAATGTTCCAAAGTAAAACATCCCCCAAATGAAGGAGATGGAAACTATTTTCAAATTCAGAAATAATGTTCACAGTTACTTTGGTAACTGATTCTCTGGTGTGAAATTGGCTGAGATGACTCTTCCATTTGCCTCTGTTAAGTCTTCAATGTTGACCTCATTCCTCTAGGTTGTAGCTGTCCATTCAGCTGATCCTTTCATTGGTCACATAGGAGTAGAAGATTATCTCTAAAATTGTACCTTGATATACTACAACTGTCTTACATTCTGATACGTTCTGGTCTCTTAGTCTGGTTTTCAACCTGTATGTATGATAATCAAATGTATAAAGTCCTATAAAATAAATCAATGAATCTGATGCTGGAATAATAAAATGAAAAATCAAATGTGTTAGCTGTATGTCCAACTGCCTACAGTGAATGTAATTATTATGTACTGCAAAAATACACTCATAAAAGTTGTTTTTAATTATTATAAAATGACCATATACTCTTTTTAAATTCTCACTATCATTTCTGGGCTCTGTACTTCAATGACTTTGCAGCAAATCTTATTAAAAATTCACAACTTAGTCATTTTTTATTCAACTTTGGCAAGCTTCTAAGAAATCAATAAACTGCACAGATCATTTTTAATGCATGCATTAGCTACCCTTGAAATAATAACGTTCTCACACAATTGCTCTTTGACTCATATATGCATGTACAGGAAACAGGAAAAAGGAACCCGTCATGTTAATTAGCCTGCCTGGAGCAGTGCAGTGCCATGTGTTTGGGGCCTGGTCTCTCCTCCTGTGAGTTTCAATGTGAAGTCTCGAGCTTCCAAGCTTCGTAGTAATAGCAATCTCTCTGAAAATATTCTGACATCAGATAAGGTCTGCATTCAGGACTTGATTTCTTAAACACTTCCCAATTTACATGTTTAGGATTTCTCCACCTTGTGTACTCCTGTTATAATCGTTCCCACTGGCGTGCTCACAACGATTACCACCAACGGCTCCACATGCCACACCCATTTCCTACCAAGGAAACCTCCACACTCTCTCTCTCTGAAGCTTTTCTTTATTCTTTCCTTCTCCCAGGAAATACAAAAAAATCAGATGATGTTTATCCTTTTATACTACACTTTCATACCTCCTAGATATCTTTCTCCTCTTCTATTTTCTGCTCCCAATTCTACGTTCAATTTTTCTTTGATCTCTATTGCTCCATTCTCAAGAATGTTGAACTCTCTTTCTTCTGACCTCAAGAATACTTTCCGAAAGACACAACTCCACTTTTGGATTGGATTCACTTCCTCTCCCGTGGTAAACTGGTCTCTTCCATCACAATCCTGGAAATTATGTTTGATTCTATTATAACAGCACAGTGCAGTGCTTTTCATGATTAACATACCAAGAATATCTACATCTTTGATCGTATTTTTTATCTTCAAAATACATATATGTATATATATGATGACAACTATTTTTAAATCACTAATAGACAATAATTATTAAGGTCTGAATTCAACTACTGTTGAACATCATCACATGATCTGATGAAGGCCCAGTCATGCTTGGTTGAGTAAAGACATTCACATGTCATCGATAATTATGTAACACTTATTTTTGTGTCATTATTTCAAAAAAAATCACTCAATGAGATTTTAACTTTAACATAAATTATGCTCTAATGAGAGTAATACTAGGTTATTCTTGGATTATTGTATTCTCTACATGTTTCCTTCTTATTAATTTCATCCTGGGGAAAATATGTAGTTGTTAATATAGTGCATAAATAATGTTAGATTCAAATGTATTTCACACATGCCATTGTGATAGTTCAGATCCGAAATGTCCCCATAAAGGGCGATGTGTCAAGTCTTGGCCTTGCCTTGTACTGTGCGGGGGGAAGAGCTGGGCACAGTGGGAGGTCTGTGGGTCTGGGGACACAGCCTCACAGAGGAGGGGTGTCCCATCTCTCTCTCTTACTTCTTGGCCATGCAAGGGGCTGTTCAGGCCTCTTCTGTGCCTGCATTCCTGCATGGTTTTCTGCCTCCCCACAGCCCCACATCAGTGAGGCTCATCAGCCATGACTGAAGCTGAAAAACTGTGAAAATCACTCGCTTCTTTTTAAAAATTATTTATCTCAGGTGCTGTTACAGTGACAGGGAGTTGACTAACATACATATTCAAAGAGTATAATATGAACAATAACAAATGTGATAAATTAGATTTTAGAATATTTTTTCAAAATATTTTGACTGCATCATATGAATCAGTGTGACATACCACATTTACCATTTTAAAAAATGATATCTAAATCTACATGTGAAGTTATTCTTGTTGAAAGTTCTTAATGCATGAAAATCAAATGAAAACAAAACTATCAATATGTTCTTCAATTTGTACAAGTCTCTTAGCAATTAGAAATATATTTTGATCTATTATGTCTCTCTGGTTTCTATCCAGTTGCCCCCCAAAGCTTTCCAGGGTGTGTGATGTTGGGATTAAGTTGTGTGATGCCAGGATTAAGGGTGAGTGGCTGCTAAATGAGTCCACTGACTAGTTGAGCCTAGTTCTGGGTGTGGACAATAGAAAGGTCCATCCTGGGTGTGGGTGGCAACACCCGAAGGGCCAGCGGCCTGGAAGGGACACAAGGGAGAGGCTCCTTCCCTTCTTCTTGCTGCTACTTCACTGCTTTGATGCCTTCTGCCCACCATGAACTTTTTCCTCTAAGATGCCACCCTGCCTTGGATCCAGCCACCAGTGGACTGAAACTTCTACAAACTGTGCACTACAGTAAACCTTTACAGTTAATTTTGAGTGTTGGGTATTTTATCTCAGCAATGAGAAAAATAATGGAGACAATGTTCAAAAATAGTAGGTTTTGAATTCACATTCAAACTCCTCCATATAGAAATACTTTTCTGCATAGTTGTGCAAATATTTATATTCCATGGAAATATGGTATCATGTATTTCACTTCCAATGTTGTCAGTGTCAAGGTTGTTGAGGAAACAGATTTTGGCTCAAGGCTCAGAGAGTGAGGTTGCAGAGTCACCAGACAGACTCTGGAGAAGATTTTAGGGAACACTTCCACTTTATTAGGCAATGCATATACTTATAAAGCAAACAGCAGGGGGAGTAACCATAGGAGTCAGTTGTGGATTCATTGAAGCATACAGAGAGTTGTTTGGGGCAGCTATAGATTGTTTGCATAGTTTGGGCTGACAGAGAAGGAGTCACAACCAAATGGGCAGGGCTGAACTCCAGACGGCCATAAGTCAGTTTCCATTTATGGAAGTGGGTGTGCCCGTGATGCTATTATCCTCTCTGTGTCGCTAGACCACATGGATCAAGTGGAAATAAGAAAAGAGGCAGAGATGACAGCAGGCAGCACATGGATCTTGCTACATTCCTGTCAGCATGGTCCCTGGTGTGAGATGCCAGTCAATGTCATGGCCCATTGTGATGTGCAAAACGTATAGAATATTCAAAGCATGCACATAGACAAACCATCTGAAGCCACAAGGAAATGCAACAAAAAAGACAGTATTGTAAATCGCTAGAAAACAAATTGTAAAATGGCACTAGTTAAGTAACCCCCCATTGACTATTACTTTGAATGTTATTATAAATTCTGTGGTAAAAATGTAGGGAGTGAATGGAGGACAAAAAATAAGACCCAACTATAAAGTCTCTCATACACTGTGTGCAAGAGGCTCACTTTACCCTTAAGGATGTAGAGACTTCAAGTGGAGGGGCTGAACAGGAAGTTCCAAGAGCCTGGAAACCAAGAACAGGCATGCACCTACGTGAGACAAAATCAGCTTGGAAGGTGAATAACGGTTAGAAGAGACAAAGGAAACAATATAAAAGAGCGAAGGGCTTAATCATCCTAAGAGGATCTTATCCGTAAATTTATATGCAGCCAACATCAAAATACATAAATATACACAGCAATTAATAAAGAATCTGAAGGGAGAGATAAATGGTCATACAGTAATAGTCAGGGACTTAAACCTCACTTTTAATAGCTGCATTATCATCTGGACATAAATTAAATAATGAAACACTAGGTATAAACTATATTGGAAGAAAGCAATTCAACAGACTTACGCAGAAAACCCCCATTTGACTGTAATAGAATGCACATTTTCTTTTTAAATTAATTTTTTTCCTTTAAACATATTTTAGCTGATGCATAAAAATATTAAAGTGGTACATACTTACAATGCATCCTGGGATATTTTAATAAGTGAAAGCCAAGTTAAATATATTTTTGCTCTGAAGTATCAATAATTTTATGATGAAAACATTCAAACTGCTTTTTTCTAGTTCTCTGAAACACACACAATCGGCAGTTATCATAATTCTTAAGTATACACAGGTCATGTTCTTTAGTGAGGCACATGTTAGGCCACAAATGAATCTGAACAAATTGAAGGGGACTACGATCATGTCAAGGGTCTTTCCTGATCACGATGACATAGAACTAGAAATTAATAGTAGAAATCTGGGGGAAAAAAATCCCCAGATATGTGGAAATTAAGCAACATGCTCCTAAATAACCAGTAGGTCAAAGACTGCATTAGAAAAGAAAGTAAAAATGTCTTCAGAGAAATGAAAACAAAAACATGACATATCAAAAATATTGGATATGACAACAGCATTTCTATATGAAAAATTAATAGAATTAAAAGAATATCAAAAAGAGGAATTATTTCAAATGAACAACCTGGAAATAAAAAAAGGTCAACAGCAAATAAACAACCTAACATTTTACCTTGAGGGACTAGAGAAAGTGGAAGAATTAAGATAGGGAGTTAATTACAAATGCACTTACTACAAAATACTTAGGTTTTTGAGATCATGAATATGCTCATTATACTTAATTATTTCACTTTGTACACTTACAACATAGTTTTAGCCCACAAATAGATGCAAGAGTAATCTGTCAATCTATAATTTTTATACACCTATTTAAAGTCTGTTCTAAATAAATTTTTAAATTAGTAAGTGCAGTTAAAATTTATCTTTTCAGGTTGTCATTTAAGTCAAAATATATGCTTTTAGTAAGAGACCTAAAATTCAGTGAAATAGTCATTGATTTTGATTTCTTCATTTCCTCATGCTAGTAATCTTACAACCCATATCAGAAATGTTTATTGAGTATGGCTACTCACTGTACTTGGTACAGTCTAGTTGAGCAGAGAACTATTTTCTCTAGTTTACAAAAAATTTATTTTTAATCTTATTAATTATAAATGAAGATCATTTTAATTTCTATCTTGCTAATTTTGGTTTTTAATTTTTTTTTTTGCATAGTGAAGATAGAGTATAGTAGAACTCTACTGTTGAGCTATATCTACAGGTTTTATTTTGAGATAGTGTCTCACTAAGTTGCCCAGGCTGACCTTAAATTTTTAGGCCTCTTGTCTCAGACTCCAAAGCAGGTGAAATTATAGGCATGCATGATGCATCTGCATTATCATTAGTTTTTAATCTAGCTCAGATATTCAAGCACTGTGTCATATAATTACAAAATCCTCTGCCTAACCTAGAAAATTTTCACTATTATATGTAGTAAATATTGTGTTTTTGCACCATAAAAAATTCTATGCCTAACTATACATTAATACAGAATATGATTCTTATAAGAATACATAAGAACATTCACAGCAATGTTACACTTGTGTTTACTGAATGCTCTCAATTTTAAGCAATTCATAAGGTCTTGTACTTGCAAAAGTACCTCCTTATATACATGGGAAACGGACTCATTTTCACTGTTTTTTTTTTTTTTTTTTTTTTTTTAGGTTTTTTTTGGAGACAGGGTCTCGCTTTGTGGTTCAGGCTGGCCCTGAGCTCAGCCTCAAACTCACATCACAATCCTCCTGCCTCTGCCTCCCGAGTGCTGGGATTACAGGCGTGAGCCACCACACCCGGCACTGTGGTATGTGGTACTGGTTGCTGCTGAGTGTGGGTCTCCACACCCAGTATTGTTATGTGGTTACTGGGGAATCGAACCCGGGTCCTTGCGCTTGCGAGACACGCGCTAGAACCACTGAGCTAACTCCCCGGCCCCCATTTTCACTGTTTTTTATTTCTAAGTGTTTAAGCACATGGGCTCTTTAAGACTTTCTATTTTCTTAAGTTTTTGAGTTTTGCTGAGCTGTACCTGCACATCACAATGCCATGTATAATCATTCTAAATGATTTAAGGACTGTATAATGCAAAGTTGTTATGAAATGTATAAAGTGAATATTTTGACCCAAAACATAAAATAATATACTGAGGAAATACAAAATTAAAATTGCTTCCATGTTTCTCAAAGCTCTTGTCATAAAACATTCAAAGTTATCTGTTAAGATTAAAATGAATGACACAAACTTAAAAATATAAACAAATCAAAAATAAAACATTCATCCTATAATTTGTTTTAAATTTTGATTATATCTTTTTAGAGAGCTAAATTTTTTTCAAAGCTGATACTGAGTGTCTGTCTTGTTCCCATTTTAAAAACATAATCATGGTTTAAATACATTATGTCTGCTGCTGATTATATACAAATTTCAGAGCAATATGAATTATTGAATACTGCACATCTTAGGCGGTGTCTATGCACAGCTTTCATATGCGGGGCTGACTTATACCTCTACACTGATGAACTGGACCCATGGTAGAGTAAGAATTCAGATGTCAGCCCTACTGGGAACTGAGACTGTTATTCAAGTTTCTGTTCCACACAGGAGATCTGAAAAGAACATTTGACAAGATGATTAATGGATCCTTTCTCCTCCATTCTTCCACTTCCAGAAGGGTTAGCTCTGAGGTCAGCAGCATCACCAGCCTGCAACCTTCATGGCCTTACAGCACAGTGGCCTTTGGTTATAAGGCTGAATGAAAGGTGTAGAGAAACAGTGCCTGGACCGCTCATGACAGCGGCTGTTTAGGGGTGCCACTTGCACCATGCCCAGTCTTACACTGCATCCCAGGTAACAAAGAAACCCAATGCTGCTTTAAGTTTTCATCTTGTATCTATGACATGTAAGTCTCTAGAGGACAGGAAGCAAGTCAGGGTTGCTACCTCCTAGGCTTCACATCATTGCTTCCAGCAAAAACACTGTTTTTATCATCCTCACTTTCTAGAAGAGGGAAACAATGAGCTCTAAAGAGATGCAGCACTGTGGTCATGATCACAGAACTGACAAGGGACGCTATGGAGGACAGCCTCTCTGGCCCAGATCTGTGCCCTGTGATGTTCATTATATCTCTGGAAATACCAATCACACATCAGGACAAGAGAATATTCAGCATGCCTTTGTGCTCTCCAGTAACTAAGAACACAAGTAAGCTCACACAAAGTTGTTGTCTTTCCAAGTAGATATTACACTACCTCTAATGTCAAAAAGAGTCATTAAAAGGAAATAATTATGCATTTATCTTGTCTTTCCTTACAGGATCTATATTTTAGAATAACCATATGGCCCTAATTAATTCAGGAAAAGAAAAACCAAGAAATAAAACAAGACTGTTCATCATGGTACTTTGGAATACTGAGTTTAAGCAACAGATTTTTGGCTTAAAACTCAGATGTAGCTTTTTTCTTTTCTCTTACTTTTCCCTATTTTTGCCATTCCAAAGTTTCTCCTTCACAGATACTGCATAATATAATAGCAGCAAAATCACTCTAGAGGGAGTCACTTACCCATTTTCTTTAGGTCCAGAAGTAAGCAAGGTGCAAGAAGAAATTAATTTATGCTAAATCTTAAAATGTGGACAAAACATTCCTTGCTACCTGCATTAGCATTTGAGATTCAGGCTACAATCCCAGTAATATATTCTACCCACATTAATATAAATTTTAGTATTGATACAGTCACTAAAGTTTTGCACTTTTAAAAGAATGCTTTCATATTAATCTCCTAAGAGAAATCAAAGTGGCCAGACTATTTTAGACTGAATAATGTCTGCTATACCCACAGAATATTCAAAAGGAGAATGCACAAGGAGCAAAATTGTTTTTATAACCTTGGTCAAGTTTTCAGGTGTCAATATAGAGTACTGCTCTGACTGCTAGATAATTCTTCTGACGGAGAACCTAGGATAGTTGGTGAAGGACTTTTACAGCCTGGAACTGGCCATCACCTGTCCCTGTGTCTTTCTACATTCCTGATATACTAACACAACATGCTCTCAATTCTAGAAAGACCTAGCTCACTATTACTAGTTGCTGCCATTGACTAACAGTTTGGAAAGAATATTCTCCACAAAGACATTTCAATTTTCTGTCATAAATTTTGGGTAGAGGAATTGCAGGCATTGCAGCCAGTGGCAAGTGGAAGTGGGGGCAGAAGTGTTTTTCACACCATCCCACACAAGACTGTGTCCCAATAATGTGCAAAGACAAGTCTGTTCCTTGTAAGTGCAAGGTGAGATTAGGTGAAAGGTCAGAAGGCGTCACTTCTGTCCTTAGTCCAAGGCTCCCTGTTTGAATATTCTGTCTGGATAGTACTAGGGACTAGTTTACTTCTGGTACCACTTGCATATGGACAAGCCCACCATACCCAGAGCTCCAGGATAGTTCCAGACTGAAAACATCTCTGCAGATTATGGCAAGGCTTGAAGAGAAAGATCCTCAAGCTTCCCTGACTCCAGGAATTATCTAGAATCTATTTAAAGCCCAGATCTCTAGGCTTGTATCTGTTTATTCTGTTTGATTTGATGTGTTAAAGAAGCGGCCAGAGCTGTAACTTTCACACTCCGTGTGATTCCAATGATCAGATAGGTTGGGAAAGGAGAAAAAGAATTACGTACTTTATAACAGATTGTGCATAGCAGGCAAATATTTTAACACTACAGAAACTCACTTACCTCCTTTATGAAGCAGAGACAATAATTGTGGAAGAGAACACTAAACTGGACTGTGGAAGTGGTTTCTGGTGTTGTGTGCACGGGGGACCTATCATCAGTAGCATCTCTTACTCCATGCTGGTTTCTTTAGTGTTCCCTCTAGACTGAAGGCTCTGTCCATGATGGAGAACCCCCGGGCATTTAGACCACGGGTGAGCTCTTTCCAAAGAGGAACGCTGAAAACTGACAAGTAGAGTTTTACAACTCAGAACCCAGAGATGTCAAGCATGTCTGCTGAGCAGTTACTAAAAGAGAAGAATCCAGAGGAGAAACTCAGATGGAGAGAACAAATAAGGAAGTGAGCATTCAAATTTTTTAAAAATTACAGTAACATCTGTTATGTCAGCTCTTGAGAAGCTGGAGCAGGAGGGTTGTGAATTTCTGGGCTATGTAGTGAATTCAAAGGCATCCCAGAATACATGTTGAGACTGTGTTGTTAAAAAAAAAAAAGACATAATGGCATAAATAATAGGACATGTGTTCAAACAAGGCAGAGTATTTTAAAGGTATTGATGGCAAGGTGTCTTTTACTGTAATAAATTTGTTAAATAGTCTTCATTTCTTTTGCTTTTTTTGTTTGTTTGTTTTGTTTTTTTGTTTGTTTGTTTTGGAGACAAAGTCTCGCTTTTGTAGTTTAGGCTGGCTCTCAAATCAGCCTTGAACTCATTTTCAGCAATCTTCCTGCCTCTGTCTCCCAAGGCTGGGAGTATAGGTGTGAGCCACCACACCCGGCACTGTGGTATGTGGTTCTGACTGTTGGTGGGCGTGAGTCTCCATGTCTCGTATTGTTGTATGTGATTACCAGGGATCAAACCCGGGTCCTTGCACTTCCAAGGCAGGTGCCAGAACCACTGAGCTAAATCCCTGGCCCTAGTCTCCATGTTCTCACCCTGAGATGAAATGTAATTTGCCTTCCTTTGCCTCTCAACCATGTTGTATATCTCCTAAGTTCTGCTTCACTTTGCTGTGGCATGTACCATGCAACATTCTTTTGTCGCTGGCTTTGGTGTGTCATAGGTCTCTGTCATTATGACCATGGATTCCTCCAGGATTCTAGCCTCCTACTTCCATTCACAGTTTCAGTTTTTCTATTCCAGGCTTTCATGATAAAACAACCTTCTTTTGAGCGTAAAACCATTGTAGTAGATACTAAGAAGAAATTAAGATTTAGAACAGCACCTGCATGAGTTTCATTTCTTCTCAAAAGTAGTTGTATAGAGTCTCTACTAAGTATAAAATGATACCTGAAACACAAACTTGTTTCCCTAAAGCCTGAACTCACATTTCAATGAAGTGTGGATGTGAAGCCTTTTTCCATGGTCAATTCCAAAGAAAATGAGCTAGAGGTGAAACACAGGACACCAAAGAGTTAGAGTAAACAGGCAGAGCTTGCAACTGAGTCCAAGGAGGGCAGAGCAAATACTTGAAAGTTACTTCACCTCCCAGTCTTGCCTTCCAAACCAGCAAGGAGCCCCGAGGGTCTCTGGTAGTTTGAGACATGACTGTTAGCAACTCCCTGAAGGTCTGGTGGAATGTGATACACAGGGAGATATCAGTAGATATCTACAGAATGTGTCTCAGTAAGTGATGGATGCAACTCAGCTGAAATTTCCTAAGACCCAGGAGGATGTCATGGTGATTTTTCCATGAGTGGAGTTTGAGCTGCACTGATTGGTGCTCCCTTCTGAGAAGCCCAAGACTGAGACTGTGTGTGTGGAGCAGCAACAGGACAAATCACTCAGGCACCTTTGTGTACAGAGGTGATCAACCCTTTGAGGAGATGGAACAGGACAGAGGCATGTTGGCTCAGCTTTGCTCTATAAATTATAAGGTCTTAGAAAATAAGTTTATTGGCAAAATTCCTTTTTGGAAATCTTTCTTATGTCTGATGATATGTTCAGTCACAATAGCAAGTAAAACAGTCCACCCAGACATGATATGGACCTGTGAGGAAATCCCATTTACTTCTGTAAAAATTAAAAACAAAACTAATAAGTGAAATCTTCCAAGGACACTAAGAAAAGCTGATAATAGAAGGCTTTTATCAGAAATCTCTAGAATATAATTTATGATATATTTGTAATTTTCCTCTCATTATTTTCCTGCTTCCCTATAACTTTCCCACTAGCATTTTCTACTAATTACAGTTTTCCTTCTTAACATACTACTGAAATTGTAGTTTAACTTGGAATTTGGGTTGCAAACAAAAGAAATAGGAAAGAGTGGAGAATAAACAAGAAGGAAAGGAGGATATCAACATACATGAGCTGCCCAGTATGTTTCAGGCATTGTCGAGTGGTTTGAGGATCATTTCTCTCTGTTATGTTCACGGATGTCCTTTAGTGTTCATAGCAAAGGCAGCATTTCATAGGTGAGAACACTTAAGCTCAGAGAAATTGTGGCTTCTCCAAAGTCACAAGAATAGTAAAAACAAATACTGAGACTTTGCTTCTAAATCCAGATGCAGCTCCTATTTCATCACGTGTGATGATTTTCTTCACTAACAGCCTCTCAATTTATCTAAAAGTCCAGCTTAGAAGTCTAGTTTCATGTGGGAGAGAGCTCTTGGGGAAAATCAGTGCATCTCAACTCAGGCATTATTTCAGGTGGGTCAGAACCAGTTAGGTAGTTCTACTTCCTTTGCCAATGCTGGTTTTCAGTGGTGTGCTTACAGTCTAACTCTGGGCAGTGAGATATTTCAAAACTTTGTAAAGAGTTCCAGAAAAGATGCTTCTTGTCCTTAATAAGAGTGGGACTGGGGATGTGGGTCAATGGTAGAATACCTTCCATCATGCACAGAATTCTGGCTTCAGGACTCAGAACCATGAAAAAGTGAACAAGTATATTGTGTTTGTTGCCTGATAATATGCTGCGACAAGGCCTGAAAGAATAGTGATTATATTGATACTATGAGAGCTCAGCCTGAGAGCAAAGTAAACAATTAAAAGATGACAAAGAGGATGGTGAGAAGGACATCAGCCCTCGTTGATGTCCTTGAGGAGCCCAAATGATAACTGATGATCATCCTCATAGAAATAGGCTGCACTGTGGAAGATAAGACAGACAAAATGCCAGTCCCAAATGGGAAGCAGAGAACAGCGTGTCAGTTTCTGCACAATTAAAATGGAGGGAGATGAAGAAGCCCCCTGTAACAGTGTGTGTATAAACACAGAGAACAGCATGACATCTGGGAAGATTTGCAGCCAAACACTCTACAACTGTTAACAGTTCCTCTCTCTCTTTAAAGTCTTTCAAACTCTCAAGTCTTCATTATGTTGGCTACTCATTGGAATCCCAGAAAAGCTTTTAAAATACCAAGGCCTGGGCCACCCCCAGCTTTCTGATTTCACTGGTGCTGGGCATAACTTGGGACTGGCTGTCAGTTGCAATGTGCAGTCACTGCTCCAGGAACTCTTGCAGGGAGAGGCCAACAGCATTGTTCAAATGCTCAGTTATCCCAGAGGACAACTCAGGTCTGGCCACAGAGTACCATGTACATCCATATCCCACGTTTGAAGGAGTGAGGATGGGGGAGGGGCAGGAGCCAGCATCACAAAAAGCACATAGAAATGAGCTTCTTGGAGGAAATGAGGAAGAGCCAGTGCATTCATGTTTGACATGTTTGAGCCCCTTAGGATGGCGGGACATCCCCTGATGGCTCTGGGCAACCAGGTCTTCATTTGCTCTCTGTGATGAGGCTAATTATTCCTCTGTTGTCCTCTTGCATGCTGTGAGGACCAAATCATCGATACACACCATACTTTGCAAAGGGAAAAGCAGCATTTCAGTGTGTGGTGTGCCCTGTGAATGAGCAGACATGGCTTTGCCATTTCCACATCACCACCCACTCATTATTCTAGGCTTCAGCCCCCAGGTTCGGGTTTTCCTAGGCTTTTCCTTTCATTAGAATCACTTGCAGAACTTTCAGGAGACTGCAGTGGCTCCACTTGTCCTCAGGAGATTCTGATTTGAACTGTCTAGAGTGTGGGATGCCTAATAGGACTTCTAAAGGATCCTCCTGTATTTAACGAGCAGCCAAGGACCTGCAAATCCAAACACTTCTAACAGCAGTGTTTCCTCACTTTTGCCTCCCCTGGTGCTGCTCTGACCTGTTGGAGGCTGGAGCTGAGCCTGGAGACAGCTGTGACTCCTGATTGCCCCATGGAGCAACCCTGAACTCACTGCTGCTGCCTTTGGTTCCTTAGCTGAGGAGTCAGGAGGCAGCATCTCCTCTGTCATCATGCCCCATAAGTGTCCTGGCCGGGTCACTAAGCACCCTGACCAGCCTGACCAGGTGCCTCCTGTCCAGTCTGCTCCAATCACGAACTCTGCTGATGCAGCTCTCACTGGGCCGTCTGGGATCTCCACGTCCTATTGCTTCCCCAGGCGGGTCATACAAAAGCCATGCGGTGGGGGGAAGGAGGAAAGAAGAAAGAAGAGACATCCTTATTCCGCTGTACTCTGCAACCCTATCTGCAGTGGCACTTAAATCCTTGAAAGATCATTTCAGGCTCATTGTCAGCTACCAGTCCTTCCCGACACAGGGCTTCCCAGCCCCCGGAGTCTCATCTCTTTACCTAAAATTTCCACGGAAGTGCTATGCGGTGGGAATGTCTAGAGTAGTGATGACCCAGAGCGCTTGGCTCTGTGCAGCCCTCTCTCAGCAATGATGTATCTCAGGGAATCCTGGAGGAAGTGAGGGAGGACAGAGGAGCCCTGATTTCCATCGCCCTGGGGCCCCATGGGGAGAAGTTCTTCCTTACATGGAGGCACCGTGCTGAATATCTCAGTGGACTTAGCAAGTGCTTGGTTGTTGTTGTGTTTATTGATAAGAAATCACTTCAGTCTTGGGTTGTGACCTCCTAAAAGGCAGAATGTACTTCCAATTGAAGTTGATCCCCCCAGCAGGGCTGGAACGGCCACCAGCTTCCAGTAAATGTGTGTGAATGGGGGGATGGCAAATAAAGAAAAGTGAACTTGAAATGAGACGAGCCTGATGTCTTGGACAGCAGTCTCAGAACATGATGCCATCCTCACCAGGCATCCTGCACCCTTTAGCTGTTGCCAGGGGAGACTTAGCTCAGCCCTTGCTTCCTTTGTTGGCATTGTCTGAGCTCCCTGTTGACTCCTATGGGAGCAAAGCTGGCTCCTGACTACTTTTCCAGTGCAGCCCCTTATGTCAACTCCAACCTCCACAGGAAAGGCTGTGGGGGGAGGGGCTGTCTTACTGCACTTGCTGCATTACATTTCCCCCTCTGGCTACTTGGCTGTGGCTGACAAAACCACTTTCAGGCACTGCCATTGTGAGAATGAATCTTGAATCCATCACTGCAGAGACTGACCTGAACAGATCCCTGGGGTAGGTGACAACCCACGCATCGAAATAAATTCCATGCCAGACAGTGGCCTCCACTTATTTTCTATTAGTAATCTCTTTTGCAAAGCAAACAACCACAATGAAATGACAGCCTGTTAGATACTTTATTAGAAGACTTTGCTTCTTCCCTTGAGTTGCCAAAACACTATGACTAAGGACATCTGCCTTATTTTTTTCCCTCCCTCTTGATTAATCAAGAAGCAGATTCAGATCTTTTTTTTTTTTTTTTTTTTTTTTTTTTTTTTGAGACACGGTCTCGTTTTGTAGTTCAGGCTGGCCCTGAGCTCAGCCTCAAACTCACATCACAGCGATCCTTCTACCTCTACCTCCCGAGTGCTGGGATTACAGAGGTGAGCCACCACGCCTGGCACTGTGGTATGTGGTACTGGTTGCTGCTGGGCATGGCTCTCCATGCCCAGTACTATATGTGGTTACCGGAGGATTGAACCCAGGTCCTTGAGCTTGCAAGACAGGCACCGGAACCACTGAGCAAAATCCCTGGCCCTCGGGTCATCTTTAGCCCAAGTTTTTTCCCAGTGCACATTTTTTTCTGCTCATTTTGGCTACAATTTTGATATCAATGGAACATTTAATGGAAGAAAGAAGAATGAAGCAATTCCAAGATCAAACACAGATGCAAGGCAAAACTAATTAAACCACTCAATACCTACTGTGCTTTGCTGCTTCTAGCCCTAATGATCAGGTAAGATCCAGACAATATCTGTTAGCATATCCAACAGATGGAAGAAAACACTGAGGCTCAATATGAAAAAATATTGTACATTTCCTTTTTATTTTATTTTATTTTATTTTTTGAGACAGGGTCTCACTTTGTAGTTCAAACTGGCCCCAAGCTCAGCCTCAAACTCATAGCAATCCTCCTACCTCTGCCTTCCAAGTGCTAGGATTATAGGCGTGAGCCACCATGCCTGGCACTGTGGTATATAGTACTAATTGCTGGTGAGTGTGAGTCACCATACCTGACATTGTAGTATGTGGTTACTGGGGATTGAACCTAGGCCCTTGTGCTTGCAAGGCAGGCACCAGAACCACTGAGCCAAACCCCTGACCTCACATTTCCTTGTTAAAAGAATAATCAGAAATTGTGTAGATGAGGCAATCCCAAATATATATAATAAGAAGAAAGCAGGATAATACTATAGTACTTCCTCATAAGAGAATTAATTGTAGGGTCTTGTTTGTTTTATTTTGTTTCTTGCTTTGTAGCCCAGGCTAGCCTCAATCTCTAGGTGGTCCTCCTGCCTCAGGCTCCTGAGTGCTGGAATTACGTGTACACACGGCCACATTTGGCTTCATAGTAGAATTATAATTTCTAGTAAGTTTATGCTTGAAATTGATCAACAGTATACATTTTACTGAGAATTAAAAAATACTCAGCAACTACAAATGTTCCTCAGTGCATGACTGATACATGTTTGAAATAGGATTTTAGGGATCTTTTAATGGAAATTTTCTGATCTGTTCCAGAGCATCTCTAAATGAGAAGCTCATGCAAGGAAAACATACCACAGGCCTGGCCTGCTCTGACGCTGCCTGTGCTGACCTGTGGCACCAATGTGAGGAGAAAAAAGAAAAGGTTCATGGGAGAAAGATGAATGAGAGAAAGCTATGAACGTGTGAATAGAGCACAGAAGAATTTGGACTCACAAGTAAAAAGGACTGAACACCAGCTGGAGTGCTACACAGTTTTTCCCCTCTCTGTTTACAGGGTATGAATGTGTCTCCCGGGGTAGTAGTGCAGCACTCTTAACCCCCTAGAGCCGATGTCGGTGGTATTTGAAGCTGGGCCTTTGAGAGTGATCAATGCTAGGTAAGGTCTTGAGGCTGGCGCTCCATCATGGCACCACAGGAAGCAGAAGAGCGCCTCACTGGCCTGCCCCGCCCTCCTTCCATGAGATATTGTCCGCCATATTACCATGCCAGTAGAATGTCCTCCCCAGAGGCCATGCCTTGACACTAGACTTCCCAGCATCCGGAGCTGTGAGAAAAACAAAAATCTTTTCCCTTTGAATCACCGAGTCTGATATTCTGTTATTGCTATGGAAAGCAGATTAAGCCATCTTTGGTAAATTTCCTCCTGTGTTCACAAGTAGATTTGCCAGGATACAATGATCACTGTTAGAATTTTCACTCAGAGTCACTGAGCCAGTGCAAGTGGCTGCTATTGTGACAGCAGAATTCATTTGACTTTTGTCCAGTGTATTTGCTTTTCCAAAAGGCTCTCACTTGTGTTACCTGGTTTTTTTCACCCTTCCAAAATTGGCAGAACATTTGTCGTATGAAAAGAAAGAGACCTTGAGCATCTGTGTGACATTTTCCCTTAACTTGGTCCAAAAGGATTCAAAGCGGCTTAAAATAAAATAACTATATTGGGACAATAGTCAAATAGAACTATAAAAATCACAGGCACAAAAACAGAAGCCGAAGTAAATAATTGAACTGGACAAGTTGATACACTTGATGTGAAGTGTAAACATTAGCCTGTGTTTGTCAGCATCCAGGAGAAAAGGACCCTGGGAAGTCAGCATCTTTGTTTTACTGGAGCTGAAGGGAGGGGGGCGCACCACCATTTTTGAGGAGCAGAGTTCTTTGAAACCCTGCTGTAAAACTTAAATGGAATTCTTTATGGGAGACATTGAAAATTGGCAGTGACCTTGATAGCAGATTTTATACCAGATTTTACTGCAGTTACACGAAGAGTTTCATGTGGCTTTTTGTTTTCAAGCTGCAGATAATTTTTAAGATGCAAGGATCTCTATTTTCTTTATATGGGCTCTATTATAAGAGTTTTACAAAAATCCTTCCCTGTACTTATCATCACAGTTTTCTAATTACGGACAATGAAAATTGAAAGTGGCTAGTAGCTTTCCCAATATCACACAGCCAATAATTGACAGCACTGGGCTATGAATCCAAGTTTGACAGCTTAAATTATGAAGCTGAGACACTAAAATAAAATTACATTAAGGCAATTTCATAGATTGTGTAAAATGTAGTCTTCCAGTGGTCTGACATAAGCCAACAATAAAATTTAAACCCAGAAGCACACATTAGCATGTCTTACATGACTTTCTCGAAGAATGACTTCTCTTAGCTGAAGCTTTGACAAACTCTAAATAGAAAACAGGTTGCACACTAGCAAAAGCCTCTGATTAACAACACCCTAAGGCAAGTACGAAGGATGATAGACCCAGCCGGTGTCTTGAACTCTAGATTTTTAACTAAGTCTCAGATCTCTTCCTATAACCAGATCAAGCTCTTAGAATCCAGATTCATGGTTCTTGAATTCAGGGAATGTGTATCATATGTGCCATATAAATAGTCTAAGGCTTATTGATATTCTAATCTGAAATACAGTAGCTCTCCTGTGTCTGCTGCATCTCAGCATAGGGTGTGGGCGGTTGAGATTATTAAAGCCTAGAAGAAAAACCCTCAAGTGGAGAAGATTATGTAACAAGTCCTGCTCAGAGATAGGCTCTACTGAATGTGAGCTGAGGACATCCTCCTCGGGAGAAAAGCGAAAGAAGATTCTCTGGCAGATGAATTCCCGTGGCTCTGCGTTCTCTGTCTCATTTCTAACAGTAGCTTGCATCCCTTAAACCCTGCCCTTCTGTGTTCCTCAGAAGCATCCCTGAGGTTCTGGGCCTCAGTGAGCTTAGCCATGACGCAGGCAAATAACTCCCAGAGCAAAGGGTTGGATGGAAAATGTCAGATTCTTTCCACAAAGACAATATTTTATGAAAAAAATGAAAACTCTCACAGAGTAGTCAACTGAATCACAATTACTTATCATAGCCAAATAGCCATAATACACTAGCACGAGCAAGTTAGTGTACAAACAGAGTTCGTGGTAGGGATTAAAAGCAAGTATATATAGGAGATATTGTAAAATAGAAAATATTTAAAAGGAAATGGGCCATAGGGGTAAGTAAAGAGTGAAAAAATAATGTGATGGCAATAAAAAGGAAAAACCTATGTATATAGGGGGTGGGGTTGTGGAGAATAGGAAAAAATGAGAATCAAATCATGTCATATGATATACTGGTACAAATTCTCAATGCTGAAAGTGAGTATGATGTGTATATATAAGGTACCAATAAAGATTTGAATTAAAAGAAAACTGGGAAAAAAGCACACATTTTGGAGCTGGATAGCCATAGGCTCAACTACTCTTTCTGTCAGTGACTTTGAGGTTGTCAAATATCTCTCAAACTCAGCGCTCTTCCAAGAAGACTGAGTATCATAGGACCTACACTGTGCATTTGCTCTGAAGGTTCATGGAAGTAAGTAGCAAACTGCTTTAAAGTGATTAGAAAGATCCTAGCATGTAATAAGTGTGCAACAAAGGTGAAGTGTAATGATTATAATGTGCAAGACCTCAGAGCTGACACACCCACAGGATCAATATAAGACTTAATTCTAATTCCCAAGGAATAGATTTCATCCAAATCCAAATGATAGAGTAGATAGTTTTTAATGGAGCTGTATCAATTACCTTTTGTTGTGCAAAAAGCCTACCCAAAAATCATTGGCCTCAATTAATAATTTGTTAGTGCAGACTTTATATACTGTTGTGCTCAACAGGTGCATCTGGACTCCTGTACTGCAGCAAGCTCAGAGTTGCTGTGCGATGGTGCCTCCACTATTGTATCTTTTGGAACTACCATGACTAGTAGCACCTTTCTGCTCATGGTCTCTATTTGCTAAGTTCAAATTTATTCACACAGAAGTCAGAAAGAGTGAGAGTATAAAGTGTGTAAGAGTGTGAGAACAAATACTAGTGCACAAGCAATTTTAATGTTACTGCTTGCATCAGGTTTGCTACTGTTCCAGGACCAAAGGTGATCACCCGGGCTACGTAGTCACTGTGAGGTGTGACTCTAGAGGTTTGGGGGTAGCAAAGTGTCGCCACAGGGGGTACCACTGCTAGTAGTAGAAATTAGAAGATTGCACACATGGAATTTTAAAAATCTGCTTACTGAAATCATAATGGAAAATTTCCTAAATATGAGGAAAATTTACAACTTATGGAAAAGTTTATAAAACATCAGCTAGCTGCAATGAAAAGGAAACTCCCTCTGAGATGCCCAATGTCCAACAAAAGGACAAAATTTTAAGAGCTGTCAGTGAAAAGTAAAAATTCATATATAAATTAACCCATCAGGATTCTAGCAGCCAAGATCTCAACACAAACTTTAAAGTCCTGGATATCATGGAATGAAGTGTTTCAGGTCCTAAAGGGAAACAACTTCCAATGCATACTAATGTATCCTGAGAAACTGTCTTTCAACTTGATGGAGAAATAGGGATGTTCCGTTACAAAGAACAACGTATGAAGAGGTAAGTGAACACAGAGCCAGGATGCCAAAAAGTCCTCAAGAATATCCTAGCCAGACAAAACACCCTACAAAGCCAAAAAGTCAAATGGAATGGTTATACCAAGTAAGGCAAGTAGCTAAACAACGAATAAACAAATAAACAAACAGAAAAAAAAAACACAGGGCCAGCAATAAATCAATCCCTTTCAGTATTAACTCTCAAGTCCCCCATTGAAAGGTACAGATTGGCAGACTAGATCAAAAAAGCAAATTCCAACAGGCTGTTGCATTCAAGAAACTTATCTCATCCAAAAAGAAATTCATAGACTAAAAATCGAAACAGGGAAAAACATTCTGTAGTTCATGACCCTGAAAGCAAGCAGGAATGGCAGTTTTATTCTCAGAAAAAATAAATTTAATGCTAGAACTGATCAAAATGAGCAAAGATGTCACCACATATTAGTTAATGGAACAATTCAACAGGAAGAGATAACAGTTCTAAATATATATACAGTGAATACTGGACAGCCAAACTCCATGAAACAAATACTTCTGGATGTACAAGATCAGATGAACAATGACATAATCACATTGGGTGACATTATTATGCCACATTCACATAGAGATCAGCTGAACAAAAATTCAGTGAAGGAATAGAGCTGGACCAAGCCTTTGAACAACGAACTTAATTGATCTACAGAATGTTCTGTCCTACTGAAAGAGAATACACTTTCTTTTTAGCAGCACACAGAATTTTCTCCAAAACAGAACACATGCTAGTCCTTGAAACCTGCTTAAATAAATTTTTGAAAAATCTAAATCACTTTGTATTTACCATCATACCATAATTCAGTGAAACTAGAAATCAATCACAGAGGAAACTACAGAAAACTTATAAACCTCCCCCCAGTGACTTACTAACACCCTTCAAAACATCCAGTGAGTTACAGCAGAATCAAGGAAGAAATTTCAAAAATTTTGGAAGCAAACAAAAATGCCAATGAATCACAGCAAGTACTCCATAGACACAATGAAAGCTATGCTAAGGAGGAAGCTTACTTTGGTCAATTCACACATTGGAAAAACAGAGCAAAACCAAAAAAATAACCTAATGACCAACCTAAAGATACTTACAACACAAAATACTGTTCAAACCCAAGCCTACCCTGAAGAATCTTAAAAATCAGAGCAGATTAATAAAATTGAGACTTAAAACCCCAAAAAGAATCAATGAATCAAAGAGCTGCTTATTTGAAAGAATGAATAGAATAGATAAGCCCTTAGGCAAACTTATGCAAAGAAGGAGAAAAGACTCATATGAATGCAATTAGAAGTGAAAAAGGCAAAATCAAAATGGATACTATCAAAATTCAGATCTTTAGTAATTACTATGAAAATTGTACTCCAGCAAATTGGAAAAAATCTTGAACAACTGGACAGATTCCTAGATACATCTGAATTGCCAACACTAAACCAAGAAGGCATAAAAATTTGGACCTATCCAAAATTGGTAAGGAGATTGAGGCACTAATAAAAAACCTACAAACAAAAGCTCAAAACTTGATAATTTACTCCTTAATTCTATAACACCTCCTAAGAGTTCTAGCACCAATATTCCTCAAACATATCATCAAAGGTGGAAGAAAAGGAGAACTTCCAAACTCACTCTTGGAAGCCAGCATTACACTGACTTCAATATCCACAAGGGATCCTCCCCCCACAAAAGAAAAGACCTGCAAAGTAGCAATATGCAAAAATGAACATGTAAAAAGTGATAACTTTCCTGAGTGCTTTGAATGGACTCATTGAGAAAGAAACTGGGAAAACAGTGCTATTCTCAGTAATATTTTAAAAAATGACTTAGGAATTAATATGTCCAAGGAAGTAAAAGACCTCTTCAATGAAAATTATATCATTCTGGAAAAGGATGCTGAAGAGACTATCAGAGTATTTTAAAACATATTCAGTTCCTGCAGAAGAAAACCTAATAATGACATTATTAAATGCTCCTAAAACTGATACACAGATTTTCACTCCATTCCAACTAAAATACCAGTAGGGCTCCTCGCAGAACCAGAGAAAATGATCCTAAAATTCACAGGGAATGAGAGGAGGTGCAGAAAAGCAAACGCAGTCCTGGGCAACAAGAGCAGAACAAAATGCATCTTAATACCTCAAGTTATATACAACACTTAGTGATAAAAACAGCATGGTGTTGGTGCAAAGATAAATGGCTGGACCGAAGGAACAGAATAAAGAATGGAGAAACAACCGCAGACATAGTCAGCTACTTGATTTTTGACAGAGGGGCCTAAACCACATTTCAGATAAAAGATTTTAGCACAGAGTTCTGGAAACCTGGCTGTCCACATGCAGTAGATTGAGTCTGTATTCATGTCTTCACCAAGGACTAAAATGAAGCCAACGTGTATCCAAACTCTAAATACTAATACAGAAGTACTTAAACTGCTGGGAGATAAAACCAGGATAAACCAAACCAAACTAAACAAAACAATCAAACTACTATACAGAGGGGAGAAAATAATCAATGGGAAGTTTAATGGTGTCTACACATTGAACTTACTAGATAAATACTTTAAATTCTATTTAAAATGTATTCAAAGAGCTAAAAATTATCATGTGTAAATATACTATAGGAAAGTATATGAATAATATCTGACTAAATAAAGAATGCTGCTGATTAACTTAAAATTGTAGAAAATGAAAAATGGAGTTGGGGGAAGAGAAAAGGGAAATACTGGAGTTTGGAAAAAGAGAAAAGGAGACATTCTTAAGTGTGAAAGTATTATTTCAATAAAACTTGGCTAAAGAGAGTCAGTAGTACATTTGTTGTAACAGAAATGATTCTGAAAAAAAAATTAACAGCTAATTTATGAGATGCTATAAAATTCTAAAGCCATAGAAGGGCATAATCCAAGAATGAAAGAAAAGGGTAGAAAAGCTGACCAAGATTTTGTAGGCAGCAATACTCTTCAGCAAGAACAAGGGAGAAATAAACTCATGTTTGCTTGTATGTAAACAAATATAAGTACAGCTTGTTATTAGCAATTCTCCCTTCGAAGAAATGCAAAATGGAGCGTTTTGGAGTGACATGAAAGAATACTGGCGTACTGGGTGTGTGCTTGTGATATTCCCAGGAAAATCTGAATACTGAAAGTTTTGAACATTTGCCATGGTGGTTTTTCCACTATCAATCTTGAAGACTGAATTGGAAATGCTAATTGATCCCCAGAAGGAGAGCTTAACATTCAGCTACTTCTACATGTTTTCAAATGGGGTCAGAGAGACAATGTATGTTTCTAGAAGAGTCTGGGAATAAAAGTGCAAGTCACTGGGATACCAGGCAGGCCAACCAACTGACTTTGTTGAATTGCATAATCTTTTCTTTATCTCGAGTCATATTTTTAATCATTTTATATAGAAACTTAAACATTTCCTTATATTTTAAGCCATTTTGGTAGAATTCACTAGGCACTGAAGCATGCATTAATCTTTTAAACATTTTTATGTATTAAATAGTCTGAAACATTCAGCAATCTATAAAAGTAGAATCAATTACCTTTTTATTTCTTTGCATGTTCAGGAAATGAATCAGCAAGTACCGTGGTGAGAAGCTGTCCTGCTTTTTTATGAGTTGACTACACAAGAAGCAAAATATCTCAGAGGCACTTCAGCCAAAATCCCATCTAAATTCAACAAACTCAGTCTCAGCCATTAGTGTTGGTAAAGTAGCTCCCCATCCTTAACATCCTCACAGGGCAGCATCACCTCATTTGATCATCACAGGCTACTTTTGAAAGATGTTTGTCTTGAAAAATTTAATATAAAAACAGATGTAATAGCTTGAAAGAGATAGAAATCAGAGGAACACGCCTATTTCCAAATTTACTGCTTCATGGCAAAATCCATAAAGCTGCTTTTGAATTTTGCCTTAAAGTGAAATACAGTCTCACAAATGACTATCATAAATTCAGACTCTAAGACATTCTCTTTCTTGGCAGATTTTATTTCTTAGTCGTAAAACTTGTGGCAATCATATTTGGGAAAATACATTTAATTTTATCAACAAATGAGGAATACCTGAAGTTTAGAAACCTTATCAAATGTTTCATAATTGTGAATATTACATAATTATAAGAGTAATTAATTCTCTGTTGTGTCAATTATCATACACATATGAAACCAATTTTATTATTCACACTCAGATCATCCATGGTATATTTTATAACATTCTAAAACTATTCTTCATTCCTCCAAACACAATTCAGTTTATAACATTCTAATCAAAAAATATTATATGCATATGGGTTTAATATAGAAAAGAAATTTTATATATATATTTATATATATATGACAAATATCCATGTTACTTTCTTGCAACTACATGGATAAGCAAAAGGTAATGAATAAAAAAAAACTCTATTTGGGGCCGGGGAGTTAGCTCAGTGGTTCCGGCGCCTGTCTCGCAAGCGCAAGGACCCGGGTTCGATTCCCCGGTAACCACGTAACAATACTGGGTGTGGAGACTCACACCCAGCAGCAACCAGTACCACATACCACAGTGCCGGGCGTGGTGGCTCACGCCTGTAATTCCAGCACTCGGGAGGCAGAGGCAGGAGGATTGTGATGTGAGTTTGAGGCTGAGCTGAGGGCCAGCCTGAACCACAAAGCGAGACCCTGTCTCCAAAAACCTAAAAAAAAAAAAAAATTCTATTTGAATAAAATGCATACAAACAAACGTGCATTCACATTTTACATGTGATATGCACAAATATATATACATACAGAGCAATGATAGAATTGGTTCTGATCTTTCCCTTTCTATATCTTTAACTTCTTTCTCCAATAATTTGAGACAAACTCTCAATACCTTCAACTTAGTTAGATGACTAACTACTCACAAAATACATGAGAAGTAATTTAAAATCATTAACATATAGTAATGCAAATTTTTTAAACCCTACCTAGAACTCAGTATTTCTTTATAACTTTTACCCTTTAAGTGAAATGTACAGAATAAACATACTGTGTTCTAAAGCTAATGGAGTCAAATTTCTTCTCTATTCGATGTAATAATATCATTCTCTTGAATTATAGTTACAGTCAATTCATTTGGTTCCTAATTTATGGTCCTTTTAAATATGCCACATGATCATGGCTGTAAGAAATCAAAAAGTTAATTTAGAGGCATGTCACCCTATCCCTCCAATGTCCTCCTATCTGTACCTCTATGTGATCGATGTGATTATTTCCTAGGATATCCTTGTGGTTCACTGTGCTTCGCTTTCACCTCTTCATCAACCCTCTGTTAAGCTACTATCAAAACTCTTCTGCACTTTGTTACCTCAAAATCCACTTCTATTTCTTCAAATAAAGATCTCCATGCTTTTATAAAGGGCTTAAGAGTATTCCGTTGGACAGACACACCATAATCTATTCAACTGCCTTGTATCTGTGGCCATGTAGGATGTTGAAACGTGGCACATTATAAAAATACGTGGAATACACAATAGTAAGTCTATTTCTGTATTTTAGAGAACATTTTTTAAAAAAACAAATTCCAAGAAACAGTACTGTCCAGGTTCAAATATAGAAGAAACACATGTGATTTTCATAAATATCCCCCTCCAATGGTTGAAGCAATTGACATTCCAATCAACAATGTATGAAAATGCTCAGTTTCTCATAATTGCAGTAACAGTTTGAAGATGTCTAACAGTTTAATTGGCCAGAAGCCCAAAACCAGTCTTAATTGAATTTAAGTCTAGACATTAGCAGACTGATGTTCCTTGCAGAGGCTCTGGGGGACAGTCTATATCGCTACCTTTCTGTCTGCTGGAGCTCCTATGAAACTTCCTCAGCTCTCTCTCTCTCTGCATCTTCAAAGCTAGTAGTGCAACATCTTTATTTCCTTCCTTCCACTCTTACATTATAACTGTACCCACCCTTCAAAATCTTCACTTGTGTGGACTTGTCTCATTACACTGGACCCCTCTAAGCCATCCAAGATAACCTCTCCATCCTGTGTTAATTACATATGCAAAATCCCTCTCACCACATACAACAACCTACTCACACGTTTCTACTGATTAGAACATCTTCAGGGTCTTGTGTCTTATTTTGCTTTATTTTAAGCACACACATTATAATTCAGTGTTCAGCTTTTGCTTTCATGGTGCCTCTGTATCACCTCTGAATTCTCCTCTCCCCTGTATTCTTCTCACTGGCATTTCTCAGGAATCCCTACTTTCTATACTCACATTGCAGAAGGCCACAGTTGCACAGTCTTACAACCTCAATTTGGAGTATTTCACAGAGATCATTTGAAGTTTGTGGTTTTTCTCTGTTTCCTATTAGTGTGATGATGAAATCATCAGCCTTGTGTGGGCTTAGTGTATGTTGTTGAAGTTTATGTTTGTGGAAAGATTATGTGCAGATTTGTGTTCACTGGACTGTAGAAGTTGTTAGTTTTATAACTGTTAACACTTGATTTATGGTATTTCTTAGCCTCCTCTAGGTTTTGATACTGTAGTAAAAGGTATTGTGAAAACAAAATATCATAATACCATTAACCACCAAATATCTCAAAATGCCTCCAAAGGCATTTTGAAAAAAAAAAACTAGAAAGGAAAATCTGTTGTACCAGGAAAAGAGAACTATTAACTAGCAACAATGTGCCAGGCTAATAACCAGCCTGCTGGAGGACAAGAACTCCTAATTAATTATATTTGTCACTTAACGCCTACTCCTACAAGCTAGCTTCCATCTGCAATCAATAGTGCTTTGTTGCTGGTAAACATTATTCTTTTAAGGCTAACTAGTGAAATGAAAACATAAAGTTTAAAAATCTCTTGGATTTACGCTGATTTGCCAGAGTAGAATATACATGGCTTCCAGTTCCACTGCCAAAAGAGCTCTCATTCTCAGTTGAAAATCCTTGAGTCCAGTCCTCAATTTTCACCTTTCTGTCCATATTTTGACCTTCAGAGCTCCAAGTCTCACCACACATCAGCTACTTTTCACAGTAGTCTAATCCTTCTTATGTCCATTTCTCAAACTTCTCACACAAAATACTTCCAAAGTGCCTTAGCAACCTCCCCATTCTTGGTAGCAAAACCTCTCTTAGCCATTTTCCATTTTCTCAACACAGTCACAAATACAACAATGCAAAAGAGATGGTGCTTCCTTTGGCCACTGTTTAGTTCATAGTTTGCCTCCTCCAAGACAGAAATAGGACAGCAGAAAGACACAGTGAAGGAAAAGCTGCTCCCACTAAAAGGGAGAAGGGAGGAGCCAAGGACCAGAGTACACCCTTCTGGATCATGCCTCTTTGATCTATGGCCACCTCCTACCAGCACGTTTAGCTAGAAATGAACTCATCAATGGATGAAACCACTGATAGGGAAGGTGATGCCATGATCTTAGAACTGTCCACACACAGTAGTCTTTGAGGAGCATTTTAGACCTAATCTATGGCTCATGTTAGCATAAATTCTCATAGTATAGAACTATTCACTTTTAGTCCTAGTCTTTCCTTTCAGTCCTTGAAAGAGTAAAGCACATGATAAAGAAGATGAATCAACAATAATCTTTCAGTAATTCTACAGAAATGGTCATTGGTGAATTCTACTGTCAATTTAAAGAAAACTTGAAAGTAATTCTGTACAAAATATTTCAAAAAATAGAAATATTTTATGATTCATTCTACAATGACATTTCTCTAATATCTAAACTAAACAAAGAAATTTATAAGAAAAGACAATTTTAAGCCAGGAGCCTTAGAACACATGTGAATATGCTCAACAAAATGGATCCCATAATGTTGAAAATAATTTGTACATGGTGACTAAGTGGCACTTACTTCAATTAGATAAAGGGACTATATTTCAAAATCACTGTGGAAACAAGTATGTTTTATAGATGTCTTCAAAGGAACTAATTGGTGTCTGGGGTTAGTAACGCTAATCCAAACAGGAGAGCATCATTTACTAGCTTTTTCCATTTTGTTGTGTGTGTGTGTGTTCATGCACATGTGTGTGCTTCTACTCTATGACTCCCATCAAGCAGAATTTTGGACTAGAAAAACTATTGAATCATTTAAAAAATATATTTTGCATTAATAGAAAATATTTAAAAGGAAAGAAATTGTAGGGGTAAATAATGAGGGGGAAAGAATGTAATAGTAATAAAAAAAAGAAAGTTTATGTATACAGGAGGAAGGGAGTTGTAGAGTGAGTGGGGGAAGAGGAAAAATGAAAATCAAGACCTGTCATATTCTGGTACAAACTCTCAATGTTGAATGCGATGATGATGTGTATTCATAATGCACCAATAAAGATTTGAATCAAAACAATACATATATGTTACATTATGTAAGAAATTTTATCATTTTTTATTTTCACCAGGTTAGTATGAGAGTTCCAGCTGCTCCACATACTTGCTAATGGGACTGTCAGTTTTGAATATTTTACTCAACCTCATAGATTAGGATTCAATCTTAATATGGTGGAGTAAGACCCCACGTGGCCAACTGCTCCAGAGTCAATCCTAAGCCCAGGGTACATGGCACACACATTACTATGGGGCTCAAGCAAACAAAAGTGGGAAGGTTTTAAGGAGTTTAGTCTCATATAAAGGAACCATATGAGTGACTGTTCTAGATGTTTCAGCTTTACACAGTCTGGGAATGGTATGGAGTAACTAAAACTCTCCTAGAATATTCCCCATGTTTTTAAGCCAAAGAAAAGGAAGACAGGAGTGAGGCTTGTTGGAATAACAGAAGCAAGGCCAAGATGGCTGAAGCCAGAGTGTATATTTACGCTGGGGAGATGGCCAGAGGCCTGGCAGTTTGCACCAACGATGCTGACCTTCACCTTTACAGAATAAGGACATTATTTTAGGTTTTTCAATGAAGGTATGACCTGGTCATTTTAGATTACAAAATTCTTACCTTGATTTTGGTGTTAGAATAAGATGGAGGTTGGAGCAAGAGTGGCAGAAGGAGACTCTTTAGAATGTTACTATGTAGCCCCAAGAAGAGTTTGTGATGGCAGCAGGGTTGGCAGAAAAACTGACTGAGTTCTTATGAGTGTCAAGGGCAATGTGCCTGGATGGAACCTCACAGGGCAGGGGGAACAATTCCAGGACACCCAGACCGGTGTCTGAGACCCCAGTATTCATCCCAGACCTGGCTTAACTCACTGCCCCTCACCTTGTGCGTGTGTGTAACAATCTTTGGAAGGTTTGAGAAAATTCAGACTTCAGAATCCTTCTCAGACATTTGGATGTAGTAGGAAGGGTCATAGCTCAGAGATTTGCCCCTGGGAACATCTCAAATGATGGAGGCATGGGTGGTCCCAGAGCATCTAAGGAGCATGCCAAGGCTTTGGAGGTGCAGTCCATTGGCCCTCCAGTGGTTCTCAGGGGAGTGGAAAAAGAGAGAGAGAGAGAGAGAGTTTGCATGTGTGTGTGTGTGTGTGTGTGTGTGTGTGTGTGTGTGTGTGTGTGTGTGTAAGACATCTTAACAGCCACCATGGCCACCACCAAAAAAGAATTACCTGTGCTTAGGAAATTATCTTCCTGGGAAGAAGCAGGTGTTGCCCAGGGTCTTGGAAAATCAAAACTGAATAAAATGAAGAGATAAAGCGACAGGCACATTGATATGCCAAATACAATGGATAAGAAATGGCAGCGTGTTTGGCACAAAGACAAGGTGATCTTCTATGGGATTAGCAGCTAAGGACAAAGCAACCTCTGAAAAACTAAGTCTCATGATATGGTGACTTCTGAGACCTGAGTTGTGAGTTATTTCTAGTTTGTGCTGCTGGAGAGGTCCCCCCTCCCAAGCATACCTAAAACCTGACTCACTAGCTGACAAGAAACATAATGGCACCTAAATGAATAGGTGGACAAAGGAGGAACCTGCACTCTGTGGATTTCTCCTCACCTCAAGGGATCCCAGTGCTCTAGACGATGATGTGAGCAGCAGACGGTGTCTGCAGTAGGAAGACATTCACACTGGCGGTCGCTCCACGGAAATAACTCAAGGGTCGCTGAGAGGTAGCTTTCTCTTTCTACAATGTTATAAAATGGATCTGCAAACATGTCAAATGTGTCTACATGGCAATTATGTCCTGTACAAAATGAATGGCAAAAAGGCAAAATCAGGTACATTCTCACCCTCATGGAACTTTCAATATAATGAGAAAGATAAAAAGTAAAATAAATAATTCTGTTAATATAATTACCCTGAGTTTCCAGGGGAATGAAGAACATGCCACAGTGAGGCTTAAATGAGAGAAACTATTAATGTAGAGAATCAGATCAATTTTCCAGATAATTGAGCTGAGAGTCGAAGGATGAGTTTGCATTAAATGGGGTTAATCACGACTTCTCACGGTGTCACTGAGCTAAGAAAAGCCTCAGGCCAAGACAGATTTTCTTGATACTAAGAGGGAATGAGTGAAAAGCCTCTTGTGGATTTAACCACAGTCTTGGAGGACAACAGACACAACACTTGGGCGAGGATGGAGTTTGGCAGTGGACTGCTTCCCCGCCTTGTGCAAGGATCTGGGTTCACAACATAGGAAGAGAGAGAAGGGGCAGGAGAGAGAGAAGAGGGGAAGGAGGGACGGAAAGGAAAGAAGGGCTGAAAGAAGGGAGGGAAGGAGGAGATGGAAGGGAAAAGAAAAAAGAGAAAAGAAAAGCATTGTTAGTGCCTCACACACACACATACACGGTGTAGAATTCCACCTTTATTCTGAATAATTTACCCAGGAAGGAGGGTAAATTCATGGCATTCTACATCTTGTCCTGTTCTTCCACCCAGAAAACACCTGCTAAACATTTGTAGAACAAGCTCATGTCTGACCTTCTTGCTTTCCGCTCCAGTGTTGTTAGCCCACTGCTCTTGTCAAACACAAAGTTATTAAATGAATTCTCGCTGAAATCCAGAGATTGAGGTACACCCTTTTCGAAGAGCATTTTCCTCTTTAAAGATAATGTGAGAAAGGCGATCCCATTGGAAATTAACACATAATTGTGAAATTTCAGGCCTTTCTATCGAAGTTATTTTTGGAGAAGGCCTCAGAGATCTCTGAGGCAGAGCACAGAAAAGCTCTGGCATTTATGGCCAGTTACTTATCACAGTGACAGCTCGTGTCTCACAAGGTCACAGGGGACCTGGGTTTCACACGGTCTTTGGGAATCTCTGCTCCTGGCTCCTGTCTTGCCACTTCTTGCTCTTGAATTCTTCTCTGTTTAGCGGCAAGATGGGAAAGACAGATATGGTCTCTACAGGCCAAGATGAGAGGAAACACACACTGATTCTTTGCACATTCCCTGAGCCAGAATTCAGTCTCATGGCCGCAGTTAACTGCAACAGAAATTCAAACTACTGTCTAAGAAACTACCAATGCACTGAAGGGAACAAATGCTGGTAAGTCCCAGAGCCCTGCCCCAGTGGAGCATGAGACAGCCACTTTCTACATTTACTGGTATTGTTTCTTTTTTAACCTTTGAATTTTTTTTAACTACCATAACAAAAGTGAGTGACCACCCATAAATATATATGTCCTGTTTGAACTGGTACTTTGAGGGTGGGTGCTGGGTATCTACAGTCTGAAAGTCTCTACAAGTGATTCTTGTTCAAGACTTAGCATTTGAAAACCATGGAATACACCATTCTTTAGCCCAGGCAAGTTCCCTTTCTGACAAGGGACTAAGGCAAGGCAGATAGATGAGGGACTTAGCAAGCATGGAGCACATAGCATGGGAGAGAGACGTTCCATGGATTATTTCATCTCTGTGACATTCCCAGCATATACAGTCTGTACTCATAAATAAGCTAAATTGTCGCCAGGTTCAGAACCAGAGCCAAACATGGTAGATTGTCTCCAGAGGACCTGGAGGGCTGGAAGAGTGATATGAATCTGAGCCAAAATCTTTTAAAGAGTTTAAAAAAGATGAGTTAAGAAAGGAAAAGGAGAAGATTGAGGCTGATAAATCTGAAGCTAAGGATTGAGAAACACAGAGGGAGTGAAAGGAGAACAAACAGCCGAAGATCCGGGGCCACTGCTGCTAATGGAGCAAGAATGACGGGCCTGGCACTGCCACAAAGAGCAGTGTAGGAGTCGGGAAGGCAGATCTTCACAAGCCCAGAAATGCAACATTAGGAAGAGAGACCAATTCCGTATCATCGCTGGGTACAACCCCCAAACTGCCTGGCCCTTTCAGGCTAGATTTTGGGATAGGGACCATGCAGACAGGCTGGGAAACAGCCCTATGTCCCCACTTCTTCTAACCTCCTTCCCTTGAGTCAAAGCAGGACCGTTTCGTCGTGGTTCATACATTGTGGCAGAAGCGATGGATTCCACATCAGTGACCATGTTACATACAGAGGGTTTGTCTTCTGGAAGAATGGCTCCCTTTTACCTGTCTGGGTTGTAAGAAGTAAAGCCCTCCATTGTGAGAGGTTCCACATGGATGTGTATGTGGAAGCACATGGCCGGTGGTCTCAAGAGCTAAGCAGAGCCAACAGGAGATTGATGCCCAGAATCTGACAACTTCGCAGGATCTGCCAACCCCCTAGGAGAGCTTGGAGCACACTCTTCCCCAGTCATGCTGCAAAGACGGCTCTGCTGACATCTTAATCAGTCTGGTGAGACCACGGAGTGAGGACCCAGATAAACAAAGATCAGAGACCTGAGCCAACCAGACTATGCTATAACAAACAGAAATTGTTTGCAGTAATTTTGAGCGTGGGGATTTATTACACAGTAATAGAAAAATGAACACAAGGGCTCCGCTTGTTCCTCTCCCGGGTCATGTAATGATCACGTGGATCGCTGAGCCTCATCCTCATCCCTGAAACTTCGCTCCTCAAGGTGAACGTTAAATGCACAGCATCACATCAGCTTAAGTGTCCTTTCTTCTTGGGTCTGCTATGCTAATCATTTTTCCACACTCATGCTGTTTTCTCCTTGCCCAACTTATGAGATCAGCACTCAGCTTTATCATCTGTGCCATTACTGAAATTCTACTCCACATCAACTTCATGCCTGGTTGGGCTTTAGATGTATAAACATCATATCAAACTTCTCACAGATGGATTGTGAAAGAAGGAAATGAGCACAGTGTTCCAATCTGCATTCCCAAGGAGTGGCCCGGCAGGGGCCCCCGTGGCTGCCAATGCTACACACCCAGGCGACCACACAGAGTGGCCCTGGGCTCCACTTCTTCCTCCATGACCAGAAAGTACCAGGTCCCTGGAGAGTGAAGAAGTGTCAGAGCCAGTCCAGAGAAGAGCTTTAAACTGCTGGCTCCTCAGCCACCCAGAACGACTGACAGATGGAGCCGGCAAAGGTGGCAGGTGGGGACGCTGAGTTGCTGCCCAGTTCCCCGCCCATCAGCCCGCCCTTCCGCTGCTCTGTGATGTCCCGCAGGAGCCCAGGGCAGCAGCACAGGTTGTGGAGGATGGAAAACACCTTAGCAGTAGCTACCAAATCAGACACAGAATGCAGCCAGCTTTTGGGAATGTAAGTCACCTGCCCCTTTTGTTTCTGTGTTTCTCTTTGTTTTGTTTTGGTTTTTTGTGTGTTTTACATCAGGTCCTTTCCTACGATGGGCAGCACACCGCCTTACTCTGTGCAAGAGTTTGCCATATGTTGCTTTATCCTGCACACAGTATGGAATAAACTCTTGTTGGAAGCCATGAAACCTCCATCTCAACCAAACAAAAGGAACTTTTAAAAATTATGTTGCATGTGTTTCATAAATATTTTCATTTTGCTAAGAACACTTACTGTAGGTCCTACCTGCTGAGCAACTGCTTGAGTGTACTGTATGCTCTTGTCAGCTGCAGGAATAACGTCCTGTATGAGCTGTCTAGAGCTGCTCTTGATGCTTCATTGAAATTCACACTCAATGATTACTAACTTCCCAGGTTATCTCTCCCTCCCAGCTCAGCAACCAATATTCGATTTTTTGTTTGATTTTTTTGGACAAGTCAGTACCATCGCAGCCACCTTAACCTTCCAATCCACTCATCATCCAAGTCTCCAGTCTCTATTTTCTCCCATTTCTGCAGTCAGTTTCTCCCTTATCCAAACATGAATCCAACAATATATTTTTCCCATGCTTTATGCCTCATCCTTTCCTCTTCCTTTGTAGTCACATCTTCGTCTTTGCAAAACGGAAATTCACACACAACAGTCACTTAAATATATGCACATATTGCTAGAACAAAAGGGACAAATGAGGAGGAGAGAAAGGCATTAAACTTCATATTGAGAAAATGGCAGCATGGACAGAGTATATAAAAACCAACACGTCCTCGCAGGGATGAGGAGGCGTTCTTATTTCTGAATTGCATCACCAAATATTTATTGGACACGCACTATACCTGAGGCACTAAGCTGGATGTTAAAGAAATTATAAGTGTGTTTACATTATAATTGCTCTCCTTGGAAGTGGATAATTTGAGAAGGGAGAGTGAAGACATGAGAACAGCAGTGGACCGGGTGTATAATGCCTGACTATTTGGATTTCTATCCGCAAACCATTTATACATTTGTGATTGGATTTGTCCTCAGGGAAAGCTTGTGATAAGCATATTTGATTAAAACTGGTGAGAAAATGAAACTTTAAGAGATGTTGAGATCTGCTGAAGGTCACTCATATAAGTGATCAAGCTGCATCTTAAACAGTTTTTCTAAATCTAAATCCAATCTCCTTTGCATTTTATTCATTCATGTCTAAAGGAGATGTACTCTCCGTATCAGAATGTCCTCACACGGGAGAAAACACTGCAAATAAGCTTGGCAGCTCTGTGTGCAAACTCACCAAAAACTACCTGGACTAGTTCCCATTTCCATCACTAAATAACTCTGGAATGCTGCAGAAAGTGCCCTGGTTTTCCCACCTATCACAAGAAGATGCTGGGAGCATCTACCTGAAATGACTCCAATGAGCGAATACTAAGTGCATTTTCTCTGCTGAGACATTCACATTGAATAAGTGCTCAATGACTGCCAACTTGGAATCCACCGGAGCATCCTATGTTTTGCTTCAGTAATGACACACAACCCAAACTAGACCCTCAAAGCAGAGCAGCAGCACCCTTAGGGCTGGGCTTGGGCATTTAGGCAAGTAGTTCCAACCACCGTGATGTGCAATGCTGCACATCAGCAGCCTGAGAACCAAAGTGGGTTCTGGGCAAACAAGTTTTATAGATCTAATTAGAAAGTATAGTTTTATGGGCCCAGAGAGTGTGAAAAACGCCTGTATGTGTTTTTCATAGTAGTAATAAAAATTAATTGACAATCTTTCTTCAGCATCCTAAGTGGTACTCAAATCTTTATTGCATCTAAACATTTAGAATATTTAAATTAAAGATTTTTTAAAAGGGGGGCTCTGAAGATTTTCCCTTTTTCACATTTTGAACACTTCTTTTTCATATCTGACAAAATTTAATAATAACTATACATTCTACCATTGTCTCAGTGCATTTTCTGGAGCTGTAACAAAATATCTGAGACTGGTCTCTGATGAAGGAGAAAAACTCATTTGGATCATAGTCCCCAAAGCTGGGAGGTCAGCAGTATTGAAGTGGCCATTGCTCAGCATCTGACGAAGTCCTTGTGGGGCTTCCCCTCACATGTGTGTGGGAGTGAGACAAACTGGGGAGCAGTCATGTTTTTGACCTGCTCCCTCTGCTGTGCTTTTCCTGCCTTGTCTCCCCACCTGATATCTCCACAATGAGGAGCCAAGAGTCCAAGTCACTGACTTTTGGGTGACATCATCGAGCCAGAGCACCTTTGCTAAGTTACTTCCATCTCTACTTATGAAAGTTAAATATTGAGTGGACTCTGGAAAGTGCTCTACTTCATATGGTTTCTAGAAAAGAAGATAGGAAAAATATGCCTGTACCTATGAACACCAGACCTGCACATCCACATGCTCTTCTCTTAGGTATAAATGCAACAGAAGATGCTCCACAGATGGACATAACAATGCTAACAGCAATACTACTTGTATTGCCACAAGTTAGGAGTAACCCCAGAATCTTCCAACACTAAAACACGTGAGCAATGTATGGGCTACTCATTTAACAGAGTGAAACAAATGAATGCACTATGTACAACTTGGGTAATTCTCTCAACAGCATTGAACAAAAAAGCCTGTTACCAAAGACAATCTAGTTGCGTCTGAATCTAGGCAAAGCTTTCAGTAGTGCAGTGGTAGTTTCCCTTGAGAAGGACTTCCAAACAGAGAAGTGAGAGGGAGGCTTCTTGGGTACTCAGGATGGTCTGTTTATCTTTTTAATGTGTCCACCTTGGGAATATTAAAGTTGGGCATTTATCACCTCAGTATGTATCAATTGTATGTTATTCTTTAAGAAAATATCTTAAAAAGTCCATGCAACCATTACATTATTTTATCATGAATCACACATATTTTAATTCATGTTTGTGACATATAACATTGATATCATTGTGGACATTTTGTGTATGTATGTGACACATTTTAAATATTTTTACTCCACCCCTCAATCTTCTGGAAGCATTCCCATTTCAAAAAGTTTTATCTCCTTGTTTCCTTCTATTAGAATTTGACTTTGTTCTTTATTTGTGCTTTCTCTTACTCACATTAGCAATGCCACGCAGTATTTAAATTTGTCTGTCTGCTTTATTTCATTTAACATTGTATTGTAGATGTACTCATTTTCTAAAAATCTCTAAGAATCTTCAAGTAAGAGTCAAGAAATATTAAGAAATATTAAGTAAGTCAAGAAATATTAAAACAGAAAAATAGATATTACTGAATTTGGAAATAGAATGGAAACAATACAAAAGCTCTCCTATTTTTAAACCTTTAACATCTTATTTAAAAATTATTTAAACAGAAGAAAGAGATAATGTATTGTCCAGGCACCTCTCTCTTTGCTCTCTCTTAAGGTAACTCAATCAATGATCAAAATGACGATTAAGCCATCTCTGTAGAAACACTGACCAGTTGGATCGGCCAACTTGTGTAGTCTGTTTATAATTGCTTATTTGTAGCATTATCTGCAGTTATCTCGGAAGTGGCATGGCATTCATATGACACCAGGTATCTAAAAACTGATCTAAAGCAACAGATGTTCTCTGAATTCAATTTTCATCCACTAATTCAATTCTGAATATTTGAATCAAAAGTATCTGGTACAACTAAACCAGATAAATACTATGCTGTCGAAGAAGCAGTTGCTGTGGACCAGAGTAAGAAATCTGAGTATTGAGGCCACTTTTTACTTTATATTTCGGATCTTAGATAAGTGTTATATATTCATCCTTCTTCTGCCTCAGCTATCTTTGATGTCCCTCATCCTTGAAACATGGAATGAGTTTCCAGTGGGGAGCAAAACTTAGGCTGTCCCAACTGAATAACTTTCCACCTATTTGTCATGTATTCCTAACTCATCAACTTCCATACCCAGTGCCATATGCTATCAAAAACTGAGGATGGTGCTAACGATGGCTGCCACATTTATGTACTATTCACTTTTGTTCACAGCCCAGCTTGGACAAACCACCTCTAAGAAGATAGTACCACAGACACACTACCAATACTGCTGTAGCTATTTGAACCACATAATGGTTCTGGCCAGGTAAGTCATTAAAATATGGCATACTCAGGCCACATTGGTTTGGCTTAGTGCCCACTACATCCTTGGAAGTAAACTGGGGACTTGGGCATGAGCCTTATACTCACACAAGAAGTAACTCTGTGAAAACAGCTTTCAATTCATCCAGAGTTAGTGTTGGAACAATTTCCACCATGATATTTAGATCCTTCCCTGTGGGTCCCACTAGATATGTTCTTGTTGGAACTTAGCAAACCTTTGACTTCTGTGTCATGTAGCATGGCTTCCTTCTTGGGTTTTGTTTAGCCAGAGTCTTTAACCGACTTGGTTTTCCAATCAGTTGTTAAAATGGTGGTCTAGTCAATTACTCATTTTTACTGGAAAACAAGTGGAATGTGGGGAAGAAGAAGGACCTCCATGGAATCGTACTCATAACCCTCAAATCAGAGCTCTGACACTCACCAGCTCCAGGTCTTTTAACAGTTATATAGATGCTTTAACCTTTTGTTGCTTTATCTATAAAATGTGAATAATAATATTTACCTTTAATAACCCTTAACTTTTGTGAAGATTTAATAAGGAACATCATGTAAAACATGTATTCTCAACTCCTGGTATACAATACTCAATACATGTATTGAGTATTGCATTTTCTCATTTGCATTTGCAATTTGCATTTGTCTCATTTCTCATTTCTTATTTGCATTTGCATTTTCTCATTTCTTATTTGTCTTGTACTTTAAACTATAATCCATATTAATAGCTAGTATTTACTAACTGAATATTAATCACCAAACATTGTTCAAACTGCTTAGATGTCTTAATTATCTTACTACATTAAGTTTCCATTAATGCTAACTTGTCCTGAAAGTTAATTTTACTGGCTGTTAAATGTACATCAAAAATCACCAAAAAGATATGTTGAAAAAGTAGAATCACTTTTTGACTGCATAATATTCAATAACTAATAGATTGGAATCATAAAATTTATCATTTCACAAGTTTGTGGTAAAAAGGCATGTTCTTTATAAATGTTATCCTTCTCTATTTTTACATGGGTGAACATATGACAGAAGTCAGTGTGAGTGTAATTGTTCCTAACCTAACGCAACCCTAAGCAGGCAAAGCTAGGAAAGTAAAGAGATGACGAGTTGGATGAGCTTGACCAAAGAGAAAAAGACTAAGAAAAGGCTTTGAGGGAATGCACCAGCACTCAAAAACAAGACTGCTGGGGCCAGGGATTTAGCTCAGTGGTTCTGGTGCCTGCCTTGCAAGCACAAGGGCCTGGGTTCTATCCCCAGTAACCACATACAACAATGTCGGGTGTGGAGACTCACGCCCACCAGCAATCAGTACCACATACCACAGTGCCAGACATGGTGGCTCACACCTGTAATCCTAGCACTTGGGTGACAGAGGCAGGAGGATTGCTTTGATTTCAAGGCTGAGCTCGAAACCAGCCTAAACTACAAAAGTGAAACTCTTTCTAAAACAAAACAAAACAAACAAATAAGCAAACAAAAAGCCACGTCTGCAGAATCATTCTAGACTCATATGAGCCTGTAGCTGAGTTATGAGCATCAATGATTCCAACTCTGTAGTGAGAGAGGACCTCATTTGCATGTCAGTGTTCATAGACATGAAATTTTGGGCCAAATAACTTATGAAACAAGTAAAAATCCATGAGATTTATATCTTTGTAGCTGAAGCTGCCTCAGTGTCACAGCAATCCCCCTGCCTCAGCCTCTCAAGTGCTGGGGATCTAGGCATTAGCCATCCCAACTGGCTCTTTGAGTCTTCTATCCTTTCTTAATTTTAACAACTTAATGGCTTTGGTAGATACATTACAGACTTGTTAATGTCAAGATTTAAGATTTCATTCCACTAAGTGACAATCAAATTTAATAAAAATTACATTCCATTTCCATATATATATAGTAATGTTATTGATTAAACTTTTATAATAAAAGCTTACAATGTGCTTGGCTCTAAGTCTTTCATATTCATTTACTGTTAAATTTGTCAATAATAACCCTAAGAAATAGTTACATTCATATTATAGAGCAGAAAACTAGGACACAGGAAGGTGACCTTCCCAGATCCCAGCCTATAAGGATTTGAAGCCAGGCAGAAGCCCCACAGCATTCCATCTCACCCATCCTCTTTCTTGTATATTTTAGTGTCTGAGATGCAACATGAAAACTAAAACAAATATGAAAGATTAACTTCAAGTTGCTCCACAGTCTACCCTAATTTTCTACTTCATCCAACTCAACGTGCTACACTAGCCTAGGTAGACTGAATTATCCTTTCCTCTGCTCTCCTACACACATTATATATCCTACTAATTATAACAATTTCCAGAATAGATCACAGTTTGGATTTGCCTCTTTCTGTCCTTATGAACATAAATTTCTTTATCGTAGAATCTGTGTCTTCTTGTGTTCCAAGTCCCCAGCACAGAGGAACAGAAGGAGGATTTAATTTTTTCTCCACCTCAGGGACAGTTGTTATTTAATGTAGATGGTATTGAGAGGCCCTCTCCCTTTAGAGGAAATTATGTACGGAGAGGTGACTCGGTGTTGTGAATTTGGAAGCAATACATTGAAGCAGTTTTTCATGTAGAAACAAATCTAGGAGGAAGAAGTGCAGAGCCTAAAGTAGGAAAAGACACAAAGGAGTTCCGAGGATACTTGGAAACAGCTGAGACAGCGAAGAAAACCTGCTCCCTCCCCTCCAATCTTGCCTAAGAGAGATACTTAGCTGATTAAACAGGCGCTGACACCCTTCCAAAAGTCTATGTTAGTCTATTCACTAACTTTCATTCCCAACAGATTGAGGGATGCGGACATTTCACTGTGTAAATACCTCAGGTCTTGCAGACAGGCTTCAGTTGCAATTAATCTCAGCATTTCGCTGACTACAGTTTTGGAGCCACTGCCCTTCACCTGCCTCGCTCTTTTCTCCTCACTGGCAAATTCTGACTCAGTCAACACAACCATGCAGTGTAGCCTTACGTTTCTATTTTCTCTGGCCTTTCAAAAGTCATCTGTTCTCCAAATGAAATTCCACTGACCTCTACTTCTAAAGCTTTTAACCAGAGATGCTGGAAAATTATTTGATTTCTTCTTCATCTCTTCTATCCTGTGCCTATCTAACTGAAGATGCTATTTGTGCATCTTTTTAACTTGTCCCCAGTTTTTCTCATCGCTGTAAATTTAAGTAACACTTTCTACTCTGAGAGTTTTTTCAAGTGGGCCAAAGGTCCATTTCACTCTCCTATAAATGCCATCCAGTGCCCAAGATGAATTGGTCTAGAGGAACCCTGATCCATTACCAGGGCAACCCCGGAGACCCACGATCCCAGCAGCAGAGCAATGTTGGGGAAATGGTGACACATAGCCTCTGTGTATTTATATGATGAAATGACAAAAGCTATTTAGCACTGCAATATATTTCATCCATTAATCTAATAGTCTTTTTAAAAGCCAATCTCTGGTTCTGATCTCTCTTGATATAAAAGTCATTTGTACCAACCCAGAATAATTTCTTAAAGACAAAAAAATGAAGATAAACATTCTTTCTTTGTAATTTCCCTGGTTTGTTTTCCAAGTCTATTTTGCCTCCATTTTCCAAATTATTTTTTTTCAGACTTAAATGTTTCATAAACGTAACTTTGAAGTCATGTCTAGTGTTTTCTTACTATGAGTGACATCTTAGATTTAGATTTAGGGAGCCTGACTTCAGGTTCTAGAAAGGCTGCTAGATTTCTTAGTGAACTTTGTCGAGTATTTTAACCTTCCTAAGCCTTATTTTTCTCATCTTTAAATAATAGCATTTACTCTTTCAGGTTGTATGAAAATCAATAATGATCAAGTCTGTGCACAGTCTGTTGATAAGCCCCTGGCAATATTTCACAAATAAAAGCTGCTCTAAAAAATAACAGGTAGTAATGTACCAATAAAGATTTTTTAAAACTAACAGGTAGTTCTCAGATAATTTTTAAATTTCTTTTCTCTCCAAATATTGCTGTAATATCTCTGAAAATCATTAGAAGAATAGAAAGATGTGAGACATCAAATATCAGAGTGAGGCACTGAGCTGGCGGGTGCCCGGGCTACAACAGCAACCCCCTGGGTGCCCACAGTGCCCATGGGATGCACCAAGAGATCCTGGAATGTGGGGAGAAGCACGATGAATTGAGGACAAATTAGAGTTTTTCCATGAGACTTCTATCTTTTTTAGATTGAAACAGGAATGCTGCAGCTATATGCTTTAACTCTCCCCCTTTCTTTTATGTGTTTATTTTGGAGGTTTAATAGGAAACTAGTCTTAAATGCATAATGATCTTTATTTTCTAAATTAATCTTCAACATATCTTAAAGAGTCATCAGTATTCTACCCTCTTCAACATCTACAGCATGCATCTCTTGCATATCAGATAGTCTCACTCAGAGTGGACCACAGACATCATGGACAGTGACGCTGCCTCCTACCTGCTTTTACGTGGTGGGGAGGCAGAGCATGTCCAAAGTCTGATCACAGGTGCCTTCAACGCCAGCTGATAGGAAATATTAATATGAAACACACACACACACACACATACAAGGCTCTTGAGCAGAGGAGAATAGGAAGAAATGTCCAGCTATTTTAGCAGAGAAATGTAAACTTCAACAAGACTTTAGATGCCTTATGTAATATCAAATATTAAGTTTAGACAAGAATCATATACTCCAAAGAGAGGGAGTAATGTGGGACAACACCTCGGCACTCCTGGGGCGACTGTGCAGACAAGTGCATAAACACAGGTTCCAACCCTGGCAATGTATTACAGTGCATTTCTCACTCAAACGTAAAGAAACTCAAGTCAGAGTTCATGCAGTGCTGCTTGTCACAAGAGAGAGATGAAGCTAAGCTGACAGGACATCACGATATGTGGTCTTTCCCTAGGATTCTCATGCAAATATCAAAAGGAGAAGCAAGGTCTGCACATAGCATGTGGTTTACAGTGAGAGCAACAGGCAGCCATCATCTATGAGAGCTGAAAACACATGCAAAGTGGGGGTGATTATTTTATAAGGACACACATGCACTAGGGGCCAGTGCCAGAGACTGTAGAACATGCAGTGCAGGGAAAGGATGCAGGGGGGGACTTCATGTTGGAGGGAACACAGAGGTGCGGGGATCCATCCGTCACACACAGCATTAATGAAAGCAGGCAGCCAACAAGTGAGGGAGGTAAGTTTAAGCATTTGTACTTATATAAAAAATAAAAATGGACAGGAGAGGAGGGGCTGAAGCCATAATGCTCTTAACTAGAAACACACAAAATAACTCAATTATAGTAACTTTTAGAAAGAAGAGCTGAGGAATAAACAGGAAAGGGGAAAGATTTGGCTGTGCATTGTCTGTGTTGTTCAATTTTTACCATTTGTCTATAAAATATTTACTGAAGTACTAATTTAGTTTTGATTAATCACTGACCTCCCTTCCTCCAAGTTCATTCCTGATCTCTTGTCTCCATGCTGTGATTAGAATCGTCGTGAATTCCCCACAGGACCCTCCGTTCCCACGGTAGGGTGCACCCTGAAGTTTTTCTTGAGACTCTCCCATCCCAGCCCAGCCAGGAATCCCTGTGCAACTTGCTCCATATACTCTGATCTTGACTCCATCTAAGTGCATGAGCCCATGAACTTCTGGATAGTGTGGGTCCTCCGCTGCATCTACACTGCCAGGTTCCTTTATACACTAAATCTTTGCTTGCTCATACTTGTGGTCTGCCTGGACTGCTGGCCTCTGGTTTTATAGCCAAGTGAATTCCCATGTGTCCATCAAGAACCACATCATTTCTTTTCCTTGCTAGACTTCTGTCCATCTCCCTGCCTTCCTGTGCAGGTATTGCTATCTTCTATCTCATCTATTTTCCTATCATGTTTTAAACAAGCTTTGAGAAATCCTAATCTCTCTGGCCTGGTATTATTCATTACTGTGTTTATTTCCTTTACTAGAACATGAGGCTGTTTTTCCTCTCAATGTTGAAATCTAAGTCTCTCACAAGCATCTGACACATATACAGTGCATACATAATGACTATTTGTTTAATTCAATTGAAAATTACCTTCTCAGGTTATCCCTTCAAATGAGCTGTTAAACCTTTTTCCTAAGTAAAGAATAGGGAAATAACAAAAAGTTATATATTCAAATTTAAAAATGCAAAAACTTCACTCTGCTCCTATGAACTTGATGGAATACCACAATGGACAATTATAAAAGGATTTTGAAATGTAGAAAAATAAAAAGACTGACTAGCTAGAGACTTGAAAAATCACAAGCTGGCAAGTTTCCTGAGTTCTCCCCCCACCCTCTCTTTCTTCTGTACCAGGGACTGAACTCAGGCCCTCGTGCTTCCAAGGTAGGCACAGTACTACTGGAGCTAAATCTCCAGCCCTCCTGGGTTTTCCTTCTGTATGATATCCAAAGAGATCTTCTACCCAGATGTTCAACAGACATAGTCAAAAGGAGGAAGAAAAGACAGAGATGAAGACAGGAAAGGAAATGAAGAAGCTGTGTCAGCAACATTACACCTGAGAAACTCTAGCCAAAGGCTGGAGCAAGGCGCAACTGCACAGAGATGCTTTTCACAACAGAAGTTTCACACTAGTCAGAAACTATGAAAGGCCACAGGGACTGAGCAGTTGCTGGCACCTCCTACTTTCCACTTAATGATAGCAAACAGGCTGGAGTAAGAAACTTTCTCCCTCCCTTAGTGGCACAAGTGGAAAGCATACAAGAATCCGAGAGCCGACTCCTTCAGCAGCAGTAGCAGGGCATCACTGTCCCATTCACTAACACATTGTTGGAGACCAACCTTGCCCTGTGGGTGCCCACAGCTGTCCACGGAAGTGGGCAGCACCTGTCATACTCCCAATTCAAGAGTAAGTGAAGGATCTAGGAGAAAAGAGGGTGAATAATTCTGGAAACCTGTAAAGAAAGTCGAAGAGGCAACTGACCAGAATCAATATGTCAAAAGGATTGAAAACTGGGCCACAGTGTTGGAAGTCAGCTCTGATTTTCATCACAACACACAAAAAAACGACAAAAAAGAACTAATTAGAAGTCAAAGAGTTCTGAATTGAAGTAGCATTAGTAATACATTGCATGAAGCAAGTCAAGCTGTGTGTTTTTATTCTAAACAGGGTAATTTTATGTTAAAACAGAGTAGAAAAATACCAAGAACCAAGAAAATCATAATTTGAATGAGAATAGACAATAAATCACACAAATAAAAAGACTAACAAAAATTTTAAAGTGCCTATTTTAGGTAGAGGACCTGAATATACACTTCTCCCAACAAGATACACTAATGGACAAAAGTATATCGAAAAGAATATTCAGCATCACTAATTATCAGAGAAATATGAAGCAAACCCAGGATAACAGATGATCTCACCTCATTTAGGAAGATTAGGAAAAAGACACAAATGTAACAAATGGTGGGAGAAGAGAGCACAAAGAAAAGAGAACTTTCATATTATGTCGGTGGTGATGTAAATGAGTACTGCCATTACAGAAAACCATATGGTAGCTCCTTAAGAAAGACTAAAAATAGAACTACCATATGATCCACTAATTCAAACTTGGGGCATATATTCAGAAGAAGGAAATCATATAGAAGAGACATCTGCACCTCCATGCTTACTGAAGCACATTCACAGCAGCCAAGCTTCAGAAACAATCTATTTGCCCTTTGGCAAATAAACAAGCAAGGAAAATTTGGTGCATGTGCACACACAATTGGATATTAATTGGCCAGAAACAAATGAACAAAATCTGGCATTTGTGGCAATAGGTACGGTACTGAAGAACATTACAGTAAGAAAAATTATTAAAATAAGTCATGCATAGAAAGACAAATAGTTATATATTAAAACTGATTTGACTTTTCAGGATTAGAAGATAGGGTAGGGTCTATTGGAGCCTGGAATGGTGTGGGTTGGGGAAGGATATGGAATTAATGATTAGTTATACAGGAATCCAGGATTAAGTATAAAGAGTGCTTCTAATGATCTACAGCATAAAGGTTTTTTTGTTTTGTTTTTTTAATTGATTTTATTGGTACATTTTATATATACATTATGATCACATTCAACATTGAGGGTTCCTACCTCTACATGAAACATCTTGATTCTGGTTTTTTTGTTGCTGTTGTTGTTGTTGTTTTTTTTCCCATTCCCCTGCCCTCCATAAATAGCTATAAGAGAGGATTTGGAATATTTTCAACAAAAAGAAATGTTAAATGTTTGAGATCAAAGATTACCAGTTACCATGATCTGATCACAGAGCACTGAGCACATGTACTGAAATATGATAATGTACCCTGCAAAAGTGTAAGAGTATTGTATGTCAATTAAAATAAAAATACACTTAGATTATACACTTTTAAATCCCCTCAAAAATATAAAACTAGCGGGAGAGTGGGGCAAAGAGAGTAACGGGGAGAAAATAATTAAAGTATGTTATGTGCGCATAGTAATCTACCAAAATGAAACGTGTTCACCTGTATAGCAAATGTGCACTAAGAAAAATGTGGAAACAAATGTATTTAAAAACAAATCACTCATTTTCAAGGAATCAATTATAAATTCTGTTGTAAAATAGAGACAATCTCAACAGAAATAGAAATTTCAATAACCAAATAAAAATTACAGACTCAGAAAATAAAATTTTTAAAAATATACTAGGTGCTAAAGATAAATATACATATATATATATATATATATATATATACACACACACTAGGTGGGCATTTTCTGTTTCACAATATATAACATACAATTCTAGGACTCATTTACATCTTTATTTTCTCATACCAGAGAAAGGATGCGATATGTACCTATCTGTGACCTATTTATTTCACTTATGTGGATATCCTCAAAGTATGTCCATTTAAGTATAAATGATTCCAACATCATTTTTTATGGCAGAGTAATACTCCATTCTGTAGAAGAACCACAGCTTTTTTATCCAGTCTCCAGTTGTTGGACACTTGGGTTGTTTCCAATATGTAGCAGTCACAAACTGAGCTGCTATAAACATGGGTGCACATATGTCACTGTGATATGAGTCTTTTAATTCTTGTGTGTATATACCTAGCAGGACAATGGCCAGGTCAAATGGAATCTCCTATCCTAGTTTTTTGAGGAATCTCCACAGGAGTTGTATGAGTCTACAGTCCCGCCAACAGTGGAGAAGATATGCCTCACTCCTGGGTAGGAAGAACCAATATCATCAAAATGGCTATACTCCCGAAACTACTATACAGATTCAATACAATCCTCATTGAAATCCCAACAGCATATTTCACAGATTTAGAGAAAAAAATCCAAACTTTCATCTGGAACCACAAAAGACCTAGAATAGCAAAAGCAATTCTAAGCAACAGGGACATGGTGGGGGGTATAACAACCCCAAAGCTGAAACTATACTATAAAGCCACCGTGATAAAAACTTCATGGTACTGGCAAAGTACCAGACCCGAGGATCAATGGAGTAGACTAGAAGATCCAGAAACTACTCCAGATACACTGAGCCACCTCATCTTTGACAAAGGAGCCAAAAATCCTCAATGGAGGAAAGATAGCCTCTTTAACAAATGGTGCTAGAAAAACTGGGCTTTAACTTGCCAAAGACTAAAACTAGATCTAACTATTTCACCATGTACCAAGCTAAAATCAAAGTGGATAAGAGACCTAAATATTAAAACAGACACTCTAAACCTACTGCAAAACAGGTTAGGTAAAACTCTTGAAGACTTTGGCTTAGAGAAAGACTTCATGAACAAAACTTCTATAGCACAGGAATTGGCAGAATAAATCAGCAAATGGGACCTCATTCTTTTAAAAAGCTTCTGCACAGCAAAGGAAACCACCAACAGAGCAAAAAGGCAACCAACAATGTGGGAAAATATCTTTACTAGCTGTTCCTCAGACAAAGGGCTACTATCTAGAATATATAAAGAGCTCAAAAAAATCAGCCCACCCAAATTTAATGACCCAGTTCAAAAATGGGCATCTGAAATGAGCAGATATTTTTCAGAGGAAAAAGTAAGAGCATCTAAGAAGCATATGAAGAAATGCTCAACATCATTAGTCATTTGAGAGATGCAGATGAAAACAACATTGGGATTTCATCTCACTCCACATAGAATGGCTGCCATTTCAGATTCAGCCAAAAGCAAATGTTGGCGAGGCTGCGGAGAAGGAACGCTTCTCCGCAGTTGGTGGGACTGTAGACTCATACAACCCCTGTGGAGATCAGTTTGGAGATTCCTCAAAAAGCTAGGATTGAAGGTCCCATTTGACCTGGCCATTGCCCTGCTAGGTATATACACACAATAATTAAAAGACTCATATCACAGTGACATATGTGCACCTATGTTTATAGCAGCCCAAGTTGTGATTGCTACATCTTGTAAACAACCCAAGTGTCCATCAACTGGAGATTGGATAAAAAAGCTGTGGTTCTTCTACAGGATGGAGTATTACTCTGCCATAAAAAAATGATAAGTTTGAATCATTTATACTTAAATGGACATACCTTGAGATCCTCATAAGTGAAATAAATAGGTCACAGATTGTAAATATTGCATCTTTTCTCTGGTATGAGAAAATAAAGATGTAAATGAGTTCTAGAATTTTATGATATATATTGTGAAATAGAAAATACTCAAAGTGAAATAGGGTGAAGGAGAAAATATAATAAGATTATGACAAAAAAGAAAGGAAACAAAGTTATGTATATAGGGGGGTGGTAGGGTGAGTAGAGCTATGGAAAAAAAATGAGAATGAAGTTGTGTCATATACTGGTACAAATTCTCATTGTGCAGTGCAATGATATGTATATGTAATGTACCAATAAAGATTTCAATAAAAAAAGAGAAACTCTTTGAATGTACAGTATATGAGTCTGTTCAAAGTAAAAAATGGGAAACTAATAAAAAGAGAACATGATAAAGCACAGCAATACTGGAAAGGTGGACTTCCGATAAAATCACTGGAGACAAGAAGGGATATATACAATAGAATATGTACCACTTTACCTATCATTCCTAAACATGTATGCACCAAACAACAGAGTGTAAAAATACTTTTTGCAAAAAATCCCAATATAACCGAGTTGAAAAGACTTTGTTAACAGCTCTTGACTGATGACACAGTATCAAATCCTAGAAAGAAAAATGGAAACCTTCAACAATCTCTCTCGATCTTCTTAACAAAAGTGTAAAAATACTCTATTTAGATCTGCCAATTTCCAGAAGCATATATATGAAAAGTAGTTTTCCAGAATGGGGTGAAAAGTGTTTTACAAGTTTTAGACAATAAGCATCTACAAGCAGATACAGACAGTTGGCCAAGAATAGCACTGTATGAATATTTAAGTGGACGGAAGATAAATGACGGCTGATAACTCAAGAACACTATAACTTTAAGGAAAAATATGTTAGCACAGAAGTGTTATGCAGACTTCATCCTTTGAATAGTACTGAAGCAAGTAGATTCTCTTTTCTCTGCCTTAACCCATCTTTACCCTCTAGGAGCTGGACACTGTGAATAATATTCCTCTTGATCCAGCCTCTCTTGGTTAGCTTTTGACAAGAGCTTTGCTTAATTTGTCAGTCCCTGTCCTTCTCTTCATACTATCAATATGAACATCTGGCAAATATTTGGTAAGAAAAACAGAAAACAACAGTTCTAAGGCACTGTACATCAGGCAACAAGGGATGGTGATCTAGAAACAAGAGATGAGGCTTACACTTGCCCCTGCTCAGTGCCTGGACCATCTCTAGGCCACAGCTCAGAAATGAGAATGCAGACTGAGGCCCACAGATTCCCTAAGACAAAGGAACAGAACTAAAACTAAGGACAAAAAATAACCAGAGGTCGAAGATCAGAAAACCAAGGAGGACACACCATGTAGAGAGAGCTACAGAGAGTCCCGCTAAAGTTAATCACTCAGATGCACACATCTGAGGAAATTGATCACTCCGGACTGAAGAAATTAGGAACTAGTCATTATCAGAGAGTTTCTGTTCCATTTAGATAAACTGGAAAATGTGTGCGTGTGTGTGGGTGAAAGAGAGAGGGAGGAAGGGAGAGAGACCAGAGATTTGGGGACTGAATCCAGGGCCTTCACACTGAGCTATCTCTAGTAATTTTTCATTTTTATTTTGAAAAAAATTAGCCCTAAGATGCTCAATCTCCCAGGTTGACTTAAACTTGTGATACTTCTACCTATGCCTCCTTGAGTCCTGGGTTTACAGGCCTGTGGTTTCACAGCTGGATTATGCAGTCTTCTTTCTCAGCTACATTACATGGGATACTCTGCAGTTTTGCTTTAGCAGTGGGAGAATGATGTTGTTCTAATCCCACCTAACAAATCTGAAAAGCAGGACTCCAAAGCACCACACTGTCTCCCAGTAATTCAACTGCACATGGAATCAAAGTAAAAGAACATACACAGTAACACAAAAACATACGGCACCCAACAACAGAACCTCCCAATGTCAGCATCCAATCAAAGGGCACTGCTCATGCAAGGAATCTGGGAAGCGTGACTGGGGAAGAAACGGCAGATGATGCTTTCTCTCCTCCTCTTGCTCCTCCTCTTGCTGTGATGTTTCTCATAGAACCAAGACGATTGGTATCTATTATTTTCAAAGACTAATAGTGAAGTTGGTTTATATGAGTTATAACCTCAATTTTTAATGATTAGGATCTCCTCTTTTGGAAATGGCGCTGCAGTCGTATACTTCCTGTGTAATTTTAAGAATTTAAGTTGTTCCTGATAACTGCATAACACATCCTGATAACACTTCCTCAAGGTCAGGGGTTGCTCTCCATTCAAATGAACATCGGCACTGTAAAGAAAAATGCAAGCAAGTACTCTGCCTCCCCTCCACGGCAGTGGACTAAAGGTCAAAGTCATGCTCCTGTCGACTCCTCATCAGAAGGCCTCAGTTTGGAGATGTGAAGATTAGGATATGCTTGAGTAGCCCTGAGACAGCAGCTTGTGGTAGCTAAAGAACCCCTGTAGGTGAGCACAGACCAAACAGGAGTGGCTGACGTCGGCCTGTGATTTTGCTTACCTTGTTCAGCTGCTGAGAACAGCCAAGTGGAAAGCCAGTGCTGATCCTGCATTCTGATGATTGATGGTATCAATAATCTGATTACTCCCTACAAAAAAAAAATTTTTTTTTTTTGCTCAAACAAGCTCTCCAGAATATATGGAAAGAAAATCAGAAGTACCACATTACCCAGTGACTTGAAGGTCTTCTGTGGCCCCATTTAGTGTATCTCTTTGATTATGACATAAGCTACCTGCTTTTCCACTGTCATTCTTTGCTTGACCTTGAGCAAGTCATCTACTATCTTTGGACTCATGTGAATAGATGCAAAAATGGAATGGAATCATTTCCATTAATCTGTCTCAAAGAGAATAAAATAAGATTGTGTGCTCAGAGCTTTCCTTTGCCAGAAAGGCCTCTGACAGATATATAATGCATTATTGTTCTTGGAACCAACCCCAGCCTGCTATTTGGAAGACAGAGGTTCTCGGTCAATACTGCTGGCTGATAGATGGGTTCACCCAGGGAAGCTGTCCATGTGAGTGATCTGCGCTGGGAAACAGCCCCCTTTTAGACACATTCAGCAAAACTTCCACTAAGTGAGCAGATGTAAATGACACCTCTCCTCTCAATCAACTGAGAGATACCTAGGGATCAAGGTAAGATGCATGGAATGAGGATATAATTCCAGAAGTGTTTGTAAAATGTGGAAGCCCCGTGGCATGAAAGGCCTAAAGAAATTAGTGACTCTAACGCATATTTGCAAAATACAAACTTTCATTTATTGGGAAGAATCAAAGACTCCATAAAAGACAGTATGGACATGAAATATTCCAACCAGCTCCATCCCCTAAACAAAGAAATTACTACCAACTTGGCAAATGATGATTTGCTGTAATTGTTCTGTTTTGTCCAGGAAACTGACACAAAATCACACTGGAACCAAAGCTTAGTAAATAGTCCCAATCAACTGCATTCTTCTCTATATAGACATGTAGTGAGCCATGCTTTATTTCTTTTTTTTTTTTTTTCAGGTTTTTTGAGACAGGGTCTCGCTTTTGTGGTTCAGGCTGGCCCTGAGCTCAGCCTCAAACTCACATCACAATCCTCCTGCCTCTGCCTCCCACGTGCTGGAATTACAGGCGTGAGCCACCACGCCCGGCACTGTGGTATGTGGTACTGATTGTTGCTGGGATGAGTCTCCACACCCAGTATTGTTATGTGGTTACCGGGGAATCGAACCCGGGCCCTTGCGCTTGCAAGACAGGCGCCAGAACCACTGAGCTAACTCCCCGGCCCCATGCTTTATTTCTTAAGCCTCACACATTAAGGAAGCTACAGATCCAATCATTTCAGATTTGAAAGTTTCAGAGAGATTTCAAGATTCATGGGACAGATTGTGTTGTTACTCCCCAGAAGCATCAGAAAAGTTTTTGTCACACCATTCGGATGCCTAAGTGGCACTATTTTAAGATGATGACCTGCACCCTGAGTCCTCCTGTCTCCCACCAGTGTACACCTGTCCACCATCCTCTCTGCCCCCCTGCAATGCTCTTAATTATTCATTAGTCTCATTTTTCACAACATTTAGAGATATTTCCACTAATATAAATTGCATGGATCAAATGAAATTGCATGTTGGGAGTGGAAGACAGCAGAAATCATTTGATTTGGTTAGCTTAGCACTGTCCTATATAATCTGGCAAATAGAGAACACTTCACATTTGGTGGCAGTGAGAGGGAAAGATCCCCTAAGAATGAGAGTAGAAAATCACCACTGAAGTTTTGAACACCTTCTGTGCAAAAGCTGAATGTTCTAACCAGATCTGGGGAAGGGGTGATAACAGAGACAAATTCCATTTGGTTTTATAACCTTCACTAAGGCTTAAATGCATTTTAATGCTTGCAAATATAGCATGATTGACACTACAAAAATCCAAAGGACCTATATTTCCAATTTCTTATCCATGAGACACCATGCAGGATTTAAGTATATGTGTCTTTTATTTCATTTAATAGTGTGGTATGAAAATGCATATTTTTTTCTACAAATCCTTCCTGATGCCAAAATAGTACTCCACTATGTAGAAATACCATATTTTCTTTATGTAGTCTTTTGCTGATTGACATATATGCCTCTTCCAAGACTTAGCCTTTATATACTGTGCTTCTGTAAAAGGGGGTCATAATAGGGAGATAGTTCTTTTGCATATGAGAAAAGGACCATGAAATAGAGAGAAGGAGAAGAGGATAAAAAACGAATTAAGATGTGTTTCATACATGTACCCACTCACCATGAGAAATCATTGCATACTGCCAACTTGCTAATAAAAATAAATTTTTTTTTGAAAAAGTCCACTTAGCTTCACATATACACAAAAAGAACTGAGGGTCACAGGCCAGTTCACCTTCAGTGGATATTTGGGGAAGATCTTCCATCGTGATTTAAAATATGAGCAGATGAAATAAGTGCTTGAGGACTATAAAGTCAGCCTTGCCAGAAGCGTGTGAGCAACCCCCCTTCAGGCTGCAGGAGGCAGTGGCTGAGAAAACCCGGAAGATTGTTAGAGTGGAACGGATGATTCTTGCTAAACACTACTGACACCCTCCAGATGGAGGAGGCCCCCAAGGCTGATGCTGCAGCTCAGATAGTGACGGACAGAGGGATGCCATTCAACTGGGGAGAAAACTCTAGGCTACTTGACTTTGATAAATGACTTTAACTGTGATTCCAAAACAACAGGTGCGCGTCCATGAGTGCTGGCAACATCTAAGGATGCGCGGCACTGTCCTCGCATTAATCAATCCAGCCTTGGCCCTGGGACGAACGTGATTCACAAGACTTAGGCAGGGCCCAAGAAGAGCAGTCTTCTATTTAAAAAGGAACCTTTGCTGGAAATCAGGAGCATCGGGAGGTATCTAAAAACATTTCCCAACACCTGCTGTTTGACAGAACCAGCAGGCTTGTACTCAATCCTCCTGTCACCCTTAATGACAGGGACTGGTGTGCGGAGCCAGCTTGTAAGAGCTGGTAAGGGCAGCCCTTTGAACAGCGGCCTGCGATACTCAAAATGAGACTAAATACATCCAGGAAATTAGCAAATACATCAACAATTCAGTGCTCCTGAAGTTTTCAGCTAGTGGGTTGATTGCTAAACATGTGTGAGCAGACTATAAGTGACAGGCACTATTATTACTGTCTTTTAGTAAATGGGAGGGTAAATTCACAGACCATAAAAACTCCCTGAAGTTATCCAGCCAGGTAAGAATAGAGCCTAACCAACCTCATTTCTATCCAGGTCCTACTCCTACACTAACAACAACATGAGATGTGATTAAAAAAAAAAAAACAGTTGAGGTTTAAATTACAAACTTGTTACGACATTAAAAGAAACATTGCTGTTAATCCAGCTTAAAATGCTCCCCTCTACACTGACTACCCTTTCCATCTCACTTTGCTGTCATTTTGCCACTTTCTGATGCAGTTCTGGAGTCTTTTTCCTGAGCACCTTCAGTTGCACTACACTGGCTGATTGGAAACCCTGAATCAACTCAAGATGTCTCTCCCCTTCACTGTCATCTTGACCTCAGAGAAGGGGCAGATGGTGCGCAGTCCAGATCCGCTGAATAAGGTGGCTGAGAACGCAGCATGTAGACTGTTTACAAACTCGCCCTCCTGCTGGAAGGCACCCAGCAGCAGCAGTCATCACTTTTTATTACAAGTTTCAGAGACTTTCAGAACTAATTCAAAAAGTGGCAAGAGCGATGGAATGCGTGTGCCCCTAGGGAGGGAGCATATTGATGGCCATGCTAATGTGTCTTTAATTGTGATTTTTAAAATTTAAACGTTTCTGTACACTTTGATCACACCCCATGTAACACATTAGTGGCTCAGAAAACCCCACTCCAGTCACCTGGAGTCCATCTTAATGTTTCCCGGAACTCCTGCCTCCCGGTCATTACGTTTGATGATGTCATTGGAAAGATCAAGGGTTTCACACAGGTTTTCTAGACTCCTGTGGCCTTTACTTTTACAGATTCACACTACATCATTTCTCAACCTTCCAGAGGAAGAAGAGCCAGGGAGGCTGGCCCCAGGCAGCCCATGCTCTGATGTCCTTGCATCTGTCTTCTCCTCTCACTCAGTATCTTTCCCCTCATCGTTCTGCACACACATTTTCACCTTTCACAACCTGCCTCACCTCTTCCCATGTGTGAGCCAGCATGTTTTTTGATTGTGACAAAAGACAGCCAAAAAGCACCAGGAGTGACTCGCACACTGGAGAACAGGTCAGATTCAATGTAGGGCCTGAATGGGAAGCATATGACACACTAGAGCTTAAAATGTTATTGTTTGTTTAAAATACAGCTGCACATGGGTGCTCAAAAAATGTTCTGTGAAACAAATTAATGGATAAAAGAGAAAACAACTATTATGTATGAACTAAAAGTCATTCCTTAAATAAAACATTCCAAGGTTAACTATTGTTTCCCTGACTATAGGTATACTTTGCATTCAAACTCTTTAACCTTGCTGTAACAGATACATAATAGAATCAGGAAAAGAAAATTGTATCTTGGAACACACACTCTCTCAACAGAAGGCTTACAGCTGTTGTTACTCCTCCTCCCTTGCAATCAAAGAGATTTCTCCTGCTGAATGGGTTACCACAAAGTGTAGGGCAACAGCCTCACAAAGACAAAAGCTCCTGAGAGACAAGCCCAAAGAAAAGATGGGTAGAAATGTGTAGAGACCCCCTCAGCCATGCAGGACCATAGATATGTGTTAAGGTTTACTCTCCTTACGGAGCGCAATGTCGCTACTCAGGGTTTCAAGCTTGGATACTCAGTTCTCCACCCAAACAAATAAAAAGTGTTTAGTTCTTGGAAGTTACTGATCCTTTGTTCTCTTGGCCTTTATTTTTTATGTCTTGGCTCCCCTACTCTATGAGATCTCCTTTTCTATTTTATTTTATTTTATTAGAATACTTTGATACCTTATTTTCTGAGAACACATTTATGATGTCCAGAATCTATCATCAACATTGGTCTAAAATCTTACTTTAAATGCTATGATAACACATATTGTTCTCTTTCTTTTCCCATCTTCTCACCTCTCTCCTTCTCCTCTGCCTCTTCCTCCTCTTCTTTCTTCTTCTTTTCTATTATAGTACAAATAATACATTATCATCATGGAAATTTTCAGAACTATACAGAAGTTAACCAATGAATATTTAAAATTTCCAGATGTCTTCACTAGTGCAGAAGATCATTACTGAAAGCAATCTACACTCTTCTGTATTGAGTCTGTTACTTTTTAACTCAGCAAATCTTCAGGTCAAAGGTTAAAACCAGTTTCTCAACAGGAGACATTTGGCTTCACTTCTTTTCCTGTCACCTCCTGGTGAGATGTAATGATCTCTAAGGGCAAGTTTGAAGGACATTATCACTGGTCACATATGGGGCAGAGGCTTTCTGTGCATTTAAACATGTCATAATGCATAGAGTCACACACACGCATGTACACACACACACACGCACATGCATGCACACACAGACTTCTCCAGCCCCAGTGATGTTAGTGTTGAGACCCAGAAATGCCTGTGGGGACCTTCTGGGCTTCCCTTCACAGATCCTGCGTCCTGCTCCTGGGACCCCTTAGGTCCGTCCATATTCTATCTTATCCCTCCTTTGTTTTCCTCCTCTCATCCAATAAATTGTCATTTGCACACAGCTGTCAGAAAATCAGTGAACACAAACTAGAAAACGAAGAAATTCTTCTTTCTCTGCTCCAGTTCTGTCGCCTGTCAGAGCTGGTTAGAAATTAGATTTTCTCATGTTCTCACCCTTAGTTCTCCATCTCTGTCTCTCATTCACATATACGCTTATCTCTACAGCCAAGCGTTCAGAATTGATCTTCTCCAAGTGTCCTCGCGGGCTGCATGAGCACTTCTCCTTATGCTCTGAAGGACTGGTTCTCCAGAAGGAAGTGACAGAAATGATGGAATCACCAGAGTCTCAAGAGAAGATCGTGTCTGTGTGGGCTGAGAGTGCACAGGAGGCTCAGGAAGAGTGGCGACACCTGATTGCAGGAAGGAAGGAGAAGCTGTGAGATTGGCAGGAAGCTGAGGTCCCACCCAGCTCGTGCAGATCCAGTCAGCACCACGCAGGGTTCCCAGGGCCGGACACAGGTTTCCGGCACCTCAGTGTCCGACGAGCTTCACTCCATCTCAAACCCCAGGCAGGAAGGCCACGTTTCCCTCTGTGAACTCGAAGAGACTGAGTCATTGTGAGCTTTTCAGAGATGCTAGGTACACTGGAGAATTTAGCTTTGTACAGGCTGCTTCCATTAATGAAGTATTTTCTTTTGAATATAAGGTGTTTTAGGGAGTTCTGGGTTTGCTTTAATTGTTGCCTTACACCAGATAGATACTTGAGCCAAAGTCCTCCATCCTGTCCCCTTTCCCCACGATAGGAAGACACCTTGGACACCCAAAATGCATTTACCAAGGATTGAGATTCCAATAAGTATTTATCAAATAAAAATTAAAATCTCACTGCACAGGACAATTGGGATAGCTAACCAACAGTGGATTTTGTAGACTGTGAGGGATTTTCACAGCTTGTGTCAACTGAGATCCTGCAATAGAATCTACATTCTCCGCTCTGCCACTTAGCTTCTGTTTAGATTTAGACAAGCCACTCAGCCTCTTTGGACTTGATTTCTCACCTGTAGAAATAGGTTAATTATTCTCTTTTTAGCTGATACTCGCAAGATTCAAATACAGAAATTGCTTAGAGAGAAATAGTTCACCAGCAGTAAATCATGGACATGTAACAGTTGCTTTGCACATGCAGAAGTTGAAGGTTGGAAAGACTGGTCACATTTTGAATGCTATCTACCTAGTAAGTCTAACACTTGGGGAGTCCCAGGGTGTTACATTCCTCCCAAGTCCCTGGATGCTCCCCATTGGTAAGTCTCAGGATGCAAGACCCCCTGGTCAATCCTGGGCTTACGTCTCTGACATTAATCTAATTTTATGCCACATTCAGTACTCATTCCACTCAGTGTTCCCCAGCATGCATTTCATCTCTCACACAGTAAATGTGTGACCTTAAGATTTTAAAACTATGTTGTAATTTACATTCCACCACCTGCACAGTTCATGTGTGTGTATATGTGTGTATGTATGTATGTGTGTGGTGTGTGTGTATGTGTGTATATGTGTGTATGTGTGTATGTGTGTATGTGTGTGGTGTATGTGTGTGGTGTGTGGTGTGTGTATGTATGTGTGTATATGTGTGCATTGTGTGGTGTATGTATGTGTGTATGTGTGTGGTGTGTGGTGTGTGTATGTATGTGTGTATATGTGTGCATTGTGTGGTGTATGTATGTGTGTATGTGTGTGGTGTGTATGTGTGTTTATGTATGTGTGTATATGTGTATGTGTTTATGTGTATGTGTGTGGTGTGTGTGTATGCATGTGTGTGTAGTGTATGTGTATGTGTGTAGTGTGTGTATGTATGTATGTGGGTGGTGTGTGTATGTATGTGTGCACGTATGTGTGTATGTGTGTGGGGCGTGTGGTACTGGGGATCAAACAACCCTGCTTGCAAACCAGGCAGCAGTGCCACTGGGCTAAATCTCCCACACAGGTTTTAACATAGTACGTGATCAACAGTGGCCACAAAGGTGGATAAAAATGGTCACAAAGCCTGTAGAAACTGAATACAAAATCAGCCTGCTTGCCTGATTATCTTTACTATAATATGTTAATGGAATAAAACATTTATTTCTACTGGTTTTATAATATAATTATATACATCAAGAAATACTACATTGTTGATCTGAAGTGGAAATCTAAAATCAAATGGTCCCAAGTTTAAAGGCAGGATCTGATAAACGTTTGGTCTCTAACCTTGATTATCTTTATTTATGAACCTTTGACACTTTATCTGTAAAATGAGGATAACACTTCATAAAATTGTGAGAAATAAAACTGTATTGTAGAGAAAGAGCTATGTAGCTTTTTAAGTAGTCCTAGAAAATTTTTGCATTCGATAAATGTTATCTATTTTTATTCCTTGTTGCTAAATTTATCACTTGATGTCTCTTTTTCTATTACTGAGCTTGGTTCACTGCAAGACTGATGATTTGAAATTATGAAAGAAATATCTATTCCATGGGCTGAGAACAGATTTGTGTAGAAAATGAAAGGGAGAAACAAGGCTCAAAGTGTCCCTTGGGCTGATGCTGAAATGCTTCATATCTTTGCAAAGAAAAAGACAGAATAGAGAAATTGATTTTCTCCGGGACCATCTTTCTGTGGATAAATGGAATCCTTCCTCTAGTCCTGTTCAATGCAAAGAACATATGTTTTATGACATTCATTAATTCTGATTAGAAATACACTGGCTTCTAAGACAGAAAGTATTTGTCTTCCTCAGAGAACAAGAGGGACATGAAATTTAACACAGAAAAATGAGTAGGGACCACTGAACTGACTGGAAGAAAACCAGAATCTAAAACCACGCACCCTTCACTGTCCTCAGTAACTGAGAAGACCTTCGGCTCGATTGCTTTTGGTTACCTATTTCCTGGGGCCTCTATGTCCAAATCTGCAGACCAAGAGTAGTTTTTCCTCTTGGAATCCCACCCATGCTTTGTTGTTGGGTAGTGTCTGGCCTGCTGCACTGAGAAGGCTTGTTTCCATGCTGAGGACCTGCAAACACCTGAAAGGACAAGGACATTTTGGAAAGCTGACACCTCAAGTCATAAGACTGGAAGCTTTTTTCTCTGCTTATCTTTGTACATCACTAGAATAAAGCCAGCCAGTGACTCAAAATGAACTTTCTCCAACTCCCTTCCACATGATGGTCCCTGCTGGGGCACTTCATCCCTCAGCAACTTGACCTTCTTGTTCAAAGCTTCCAATCAATGCCCCTAGCTAAGTGCCATCTCCTGGGAACTGGAAATGCTGTTAAAATTTCAAAAGACTGACATTTTTGAACACCTGAGTGAGATACTCCTGGTGAGATAAGACAGTGCAATCATCTATTGGCCTCATCAGTGTAATAGAAACCTGCAGCATCTGGAAGATGAAAACACAATGATTTTAATAGTATAATAGCTTAACACTTGTGTGCCATCTTCTTAGTTCCAATGTAGATATACCCTCTTCTTATTGTGATGCGTCAGTTCATTGTGACTATTTTTCCAGCTCCAAAGATTTTATTTTTCTGCCTTTATTACCAGAGATAGACAGTCCTCATCTGTGCCTGACATTTTCTTTTCAAGGTTAAAAGAATTATCTTGAATAGCAAAGTAAATATTTTTGTAGTTTCAGTGAAATTTGTCAAGAATATTCCAGAAGGAATATATATATATATATATATATATATATCTCAGAGAGAAAAATGTAGGATGCTAACTAAGAATTTCAGTCTGTGAAAATGAAAAGAACCTCCTAGGACAAGTAGTGATAATAAATTCAAGTCAGAAACACAGAAGGGTCAGCAACGATTCTCTCAGTCACAAAGCATATGGAATGCCTTATATCTCAGGAAATAATGTAGGTGTTCTGAATAACGAGCTATGAATACTAACTATGCCCTTCCTGAACAGACTAGCACCACAAACATGCTACCCAGAGCAGGAGAAAAGAGAAATGATGACCTCTGCAATGCACATAGAAATCAACCCAAGAGCACACATTGAGGCTGCAGCCAGGTATGAGGCAGGTAATGCAAGCCCAGCTAAGACAGGGCAGCAGAGTTCAGCATCCCAGGAAAGAATGGGTCAACCTGAGATGAGGGGCTGCAATCCAGGCCAACTGCATGGCGGCATTGGGTAGCTGAGTTGAGGACCATTCAAGCAAAGCAGTGTACACGTATGTGGAGAGATGCACTTGTTTCTAAGTCTTAGGGTTCTTGTGAACACTCAGCCCCAAATTTATTGTTAACTCTGTGCCACCAGGAATGCTGGGAATTGCCACCAGGAGAATAAAAGAAGTGTGTTGAGCTAATTCCAAAATATGTTTGGTGGAGAGCAATTTCCTACCTTCCTACTGAACCACAAAGGAGTCAGCTTGAATCTTCCAAGCCTGTGCTCAAGTAAGCTTGAATGAGAGGAAGTAGCAGCCTCACACCATCTCCTCTACTCCCCTTTTCCCTTGAAACCATCATGACTGTATGATGTCACTTTATCATTCATATAAATCTGCCAAAGATTCTCAGCAGGAGGACCACAGGAGTGTTTATACAATGGACATACAAGGAAATGCCACAATACATGGCAAATGTTTAAATTTCTTAAATTATTATAGTAAGGGATACATCTGTTTTAACCCCAATTTAATCTTACCTCTCACATCAAGCACATTTCCCCATCATTCTTATCACTTTCTGAAGCAGTTCTGGAAGTCTTCTTTCATGAGAGTCTTTAAAAAGTGTGAGTTTAAAATAAAAGCATGGTGAGTGCTGCTTCTAAGGCAATCCAACAGAAAAACATTACAAAGCATACCTATCCACCCTATGCACTGGATCTGACACCAGACAACTTCTGGCTCTTCCATATAGTCAGGGTGACCATATGTCCTCATTCAACAAATGATGATGCTTCTATCTTTGCAGCCCCTAGAAGGAGCCCACTCACAGCCTCGACATTGCCAATGATCTTCACAGCCAGCTTTGTGCTGGAGTCACTGAAGCACTTTAGGGAATATTGATGCCTGGGCTCTTTCTCCCAGAGATTCCATCACTTTTTAAGCTTGTAGAGTATTTCAGTTAGGCAGGACCATGATAGAAGCTTTGAGTCCCCTTAAGGAGGCAGTGATCCTTTGATATCTTACCAAGAGTTCTTGTCTGCAAGTAAGAGAATCCACTCTGGATAGCTTAAGCTAAATAAGCTAAATGTCAAGAGATATTACTCAGGGCACAGAATCACCAGAAGATATGAAGTAGCATACTCAAGGCTATTTTGGCATAAGTGTGTCCTCACCCAGAATACGGACACCTCTGCCAGCAAAGTAGATGCTTCTTGATGAATGTGTTCATATCACTGTTCCTTTTTTCTCTATTCTGTTGTCTTCTTTTCTTTAGTTGACTTTATTGGTGCACTTTACATATACATTATGATCACATTTAACATTGAGAATTTGTTCTTGTGCATGACACATCTTGATTTCAATTTTTTCCCATTCCCTGCCCTAGCTAAAATGCCGTATATACATACGCATTGTTTCCATTTTATTATTGTTCTTACCATCAATTTTTTTCACTGCTCTTTGAAGAAAAATTCCTTGAAAAATCATTTGCATTGGTGGAAAGTGAGTCACCAATGTCTGAGCCACAAAAGAGCCAGGAATACAAGCTCAGGACTCAGTATGAGAATTTTCCTCAAATTGGATGAGTGTTTAAAAGAGGATGATCAGTCACTGATGAACTTCTTACCTCAAGGAGATAAGAGGATGAACTTCTTATCTGAAGGAGAAAAATATCTTGTGGGCTTTTGATATTTGCCTAGAATATTGTCTGTGGGTGAGCAAATGAGTACAATCTCAGGAAAAGGACCTTTTGGAAGCTTCCACCAATATGAAGTGCAGGAAAAGGAAAATCTTATGGGAAGAAGTCATCCAGATGGACTGAAAAGGTTCTGAAGAGTGAAGTTTTTCTTCTTTTTCTACACTCTGATACACCTGTGTGTGTACCAATCAGAACTTGATGCACTACATGCTAGTGGTCATTATGTTTCAGTCTATGCAAATTTTATGTCAGTATAAAATATAACTATAGAATGAACAACTTTGTGAGTTTTAACTTAGTTTTTCAGCTTAGTTTCCCCAAATCTAGACACAGAGCTTCCTTTGGTAGGGCTCTGGCCCCTGTATCCCATGCTCTGTAGGAATCCTAAATTTCTAGTGTTGGGAGCTATGTGCAGTAACCCAAAAAGCAAGATCAAATCTCTTAATCAAAAGTACTTCAAAAATCTCTAGATACATAAGCAGCTACAACAGCATCACTGTAACCAAGCTGGCGGCACCAGAACTCTTGGGATACAGCCCCACTCTGCTTCCAGCCTCAGCCTTCTGCTCTCTATCTTCCCCTATTCTCTTTGTTCATCCTGATTCCCCCAGAAATAGTCACTTGAGGACCCACCTTCAAGAAGCAAAGTACCTTGGAGTATATTTAAATCTCAGGGTCAGCAGCAACTTTCCCAGCACCTCATGTGTGCTTTTAGTTGGACATTATCATTTCCCGGTGGATGCCGGATGAATGAGATCACAATATTTTCTGTGATACTTGTCTAAAACACGACAGTTACTACTGAAATATTTCCCTCTTCCTAAACTTCCTCTTTTTAAGTTTGCTCAAAAAGAAAACTCTGATTTGCCAATTTCTTGAGCTTTAAGCCTGAGATAGTAAAAGGGCAGAAAAATAATTACTATATATGTCTGGCTATGAGTGTCTCATCTGTCTGCCTCTTATTTCACCTTTCCAATCCATCCTAGGGTTTTTTTATTTGGAGTGTCGAAGACTGTTTGTTGAATTTGGCAGGAAGAGTAGAGAAAAACACTGCACTGTTGCATCTTCCCAGAAGAAAAAGATTCTCATGTGTATATTTTTTCTTACTATTCATCCCTCTGAACTGTGGCCACTTATTTATCTGTATCTGCCTATAGAATATTTATTTTGTAGTGATAACACTGTAGGGCAAACCATTTCAAAACTCCAAGGTTTAAAACTGTAGACGTCCATAGAGTTCTTGAGTCTGTAGGGTGGTGACTCAGTTCAGCTGGGTGCATCTGCGTGCTGATGACAAGGTGAAAAACCAGGTCCTTTTACACAGCTGGTCTACTACACCCTATGTGTAAGCTACTTTGGAACACAATGAGGTGCCTTGTCCTATTCATCCTTATATCCCTAGCACCTAAAGACACAGAATAAGTGCTCAGTACATGTCAGTTTCTATAACTGGATGAATAGCAACATTCAACAGCACTTGCCAACCAGGTAGAGAAGAAAAGGAAAAGTGTAGAGTCCCTATGAGTTTATTGTTCTATTAACTCAGGTCTCTCTTCTCTAGAGAGATGCTATTACTATACATTTTAATAGGTTGTCTCCTGCTCAGCACATTTTTAAAGTCGTTTTTTCAAGGACTTTTGACTGCCTGCTGCCAACTAACTATCTTAAAGGATTTGTCTCTCTGGAACATTACACTTCTCTGCATTACACTTCTCAGTGCTGCTCCTAACATCACAGGACATCTTGCTTCATTTAATACCAGCCTGGGATGTTGCCTCAAATGAAGTAGGATTGGGTAGGATAGAATGGGATGAGATGGAATTGCTCAGAATGGTCGACTTGAGTTTGCCAGTGGGCCTTGGCTCCTGACCCAGAGATGCTCAAGCTACCCAGAGCTTTCTTCTCCTAAGCTGGCCTCTTTCACCTTGTTCACAGCATGCAGGGTACCATTGCCTCAAAATGAAGGTCACACTTCTGGCAGCATTGTCCTCGAGAGCTGCAGGAATCCCTAGATGTGCCCATGGGTCTTTAACTAGATAGACACCATCTACATAAACTGGCTTTCTCAAAATACATAGTGTATCCTAAAATCACAGCATCCAGTTTTCTTTTCCAAATTGTGTAAACTGAAACCAAATTTCCTTTAAGATGATGGTCGATATTTTAATGATGAGCATATAATGCATTTCTAAGAGGAGCTGCTTTTGTTCTGATTTTTTTTTCTTCCCTGCACTTGTGAACTCCACACTCCCTCACCATCCAGAAAAATATCCCTCCATGTCCGTGACAAAGTGATTTATACTCACCCTTGAAACCTCTAATTTCCTTTCAAATTGAAATGGTATGTGGTAAAATATACATAGCAGATTGTGTCACAGGTGCTTGGAAACATTTATGTGTTGGTGAAAAAGAAAAAGGAAAGAATAACATACATTTGCTGTAAAGAGATGAGCTCGTCACTAAATTATAAGAAATATGTAGAACGTGACTGATTACTACCAAGCTGTTTTTAAAAGAACTTCACTCTATTACAGAGAACAATTAGTTACCTTCTTCATATTAAGAAAAAAAATAAAGCTGAGGGGTTTGATAAGGCACAAGCAAGATAATATGCTTCCTGCCTTCCCTCCTGTGAAGGGAACAAAATAAATGATACCTTTCCACTTTTACTGTACATAATTAATCTTAATTCTTTCTATCCCAGTACCCACATGTTTCCTAGAATGAGAGTGGTCTTAAAAACAAACACCTGAAGGCAAAAAAAGACGTGATCACAAAGATCTAGTTAGGGCATCAGTGACTAATGTGAACTGAAGAAAACACATCTCTTATGTAGCATTGACCAGCAAGGATTTTCATTCATTGACTTATCAATAAATATTTAATGAATAGCTATTACAAGTAAGATGTTCTGGATATGCTAAGGGGAAAATGTGAAATCAAGGATAAATAGTTGAGAAATATTTAAAAAGCTGAAATGATGAAACTAAATAGACAATGAGAATTGAGGACAGAAAGATGGACAGAGGATAGGTAGATAGGTGGGTAGGTAGATTAGATAGATAGATGATAGATAGATTAGATAGACAGACAGATAAATAGATGATAGATAGATAGATAGATAGATAGATAGATAGATAGATAGACAGACAGACAGACAGACAGACAGAGGGGAGAGGAAAAACAAGAATCCTGAAATGACAAAGAGTAGTGCTGCAAGAGACCAAGGGAGATTAGATATGACACACTGGGAAGTTCTTTTTAGAATCCAGACAGGGTTAAAAAAAAAAAAAATACTTCGGGCATTAATGAGGAAAAGCTGATCTGGTGGATGCAGTTAGAAGCAGCAGAAAAGGCTGACAAATTTATAAAGCAGGAAGCTGAGAATATCTAGGGAAAAGGAAGCAATTCAGTTTGGTGGGAGGAGAGAGAATGTGCAGGGATTGTAACTAACACACTTAGCAATGTGATTCGGGGGGTTTGCAGCTCAGAGGTGGAGCCCTGTGCACAGAAACAGTGTCAGATACAACACACTAAATATACATTTTATTTCCCTTCTTACATTTTCAATACAACTTTTACACTTTCTACATAAATTGACTAGAATTATGAAAACAAACACCAAGAAAGCACCAGGATTTTTAAAACTAAGAATACATTCTGCTATATCCCCAGTACTCTTTTGTGTATAATTCCAAAGAACAGCACAATATTTTTCTGTAGATATGTAGATGGCAAATAGACATAATTTTCCAATCCTACCAAAAAAATATAGCCTACGCCCAAGAAATAATAAAAGCTAAATAAGAAATAAACACACAGAGCAAAGGAGTAGGAGAGAGAAATCAATATTGATAAAGAAGCCAAAATGGTATCTGAGAAATTTCTAGTTCATGCTGTATTTCACTCTGTCTTGTGAATTGGAAGAAATAGAGCTGTAGCCTATTTTTTTATACTATGATTTTTTTTTTTTTTTACTGTGGCTTCACTTGTTTTACCAGCAAAGCCAGAGCAAAGAGGCCATAAACCTTTCCACAAACCCCTGATCCTCAGAAGGATATGTAAATGGAACTATTAAAAAAGTGCCCTGAAAGCTGATACTTGGCAGGGAGTCAAGATCTTTCCATTTCTGAGATGAAGTGCGTGGCCTTTCCACGAATGGGCGATCAGGGGGCCATGGAGAGGCTGCTGCGTTATTCCTGCCACCAGAAGCCAGATGGATTTTTAAAGCCAAGTGTTTCATGCATGAGTAAGTTGCTGTTCTCCATGAATTACTTTGGGATCCACAGACAGGACACAGAACCATCTACACCGTTGTGATATGCCCCATGGCATCATCAACCTCAGGAGAAAGATACTCATTCAACATTTTACCTAAAGAGAAATCATGGTGACGAGGACTCTAAAGAGCAAGTTTTTAAAGGAGAACCTAATTCTTGGCATGCACAGAAATTCAGAACCTCAAATCCTATATACAGAAATCTTTCCCATGAAGAAGATAGGGACCAACAGACCAATAATACGTGTGTATAAAAGGATACGGTCCTGTTATGGAGAAGGCGAAGGAAGCAGCACAGCATGAGATTCCCAAGCTAAAGACTATTAATGAACACAAAGGGCCTATGAAACCCAGGCAGCCCTGACCATCTGATGAAATGATTCCCACTGTTGTCACTACCCATCTCCCGTCCCTGTCCCTGACTATTGCGTCCATGGCTGCCAGGGCTGAGTACCTGAGCTGCTGAAAGCCCACACCTTTAAGAAACAAGGAGCAGTGCTTTGAATCTATTGCTGTGTCATTGCTGAAATGGAGAAGTCCTGAGTGTTCAGATTGAGTACTCCACCCACAAAATAAAAGTACACTCCCACAGCACCTTCTTGAAGAAGTGGTCTCTCGCCAGATTCTACACTAAGCCCAGAAACCAGCGCTCCCTTTCTTCCAGAGAGGGGAGAAAGCCCTTCTCCCCTGGGTGATGCGGCTAAGTCCTGTCTGTTCAGTTTCTCTACAGCATTCTGCTTGTTGGTTGATGGTTTCCGAAGAGCTGCTGGGGCCACCATGACTGCAGCAGTTGCTGTTAGCATTGCCGGTAGGAGCTTGTGGTGTTTTCCTCTTCTTCTGAGCAAGTTCCCACCACAAGGTCAGTGCTGGCCTCTTGCTACCAGTAAGGATCAAAAGGAAGAGGCGCAGGACAATGCCTCATGTCTTGTCCCACCTTAGAATGCTTGCAAGAACTCTGAGGTCCTTCTAGAGAAAACCTATTATCACTAAGAAGATAGAAGCACAGCCTGGTGGCCTCATATGTCAATGTCAAAGCAATAAAACTTGGAAGCATGAGTCTAGACAGAAGTTAATGGCTTATTTTAGCTTACTGATTATTTTTCATGTTCTGTCCTTTACATTTTGTAGCTATCTCCCTGAAGCTATGTGAGCTGGCTTTCATGTTTTCCATTAATTTAATAAAGATCTATTTACTGTCAATTGTAAATGCTTCCCACCCCACTCAAGGCTGAGGGGCAGATTTAGAGAAAACTATAAGGATCTTTGTCCTCAAAGCACATGTAATTTGGTAGGGAAGTTAAGGTTCACTAATGATAAGATCTGTAAAATTAAAGAGATTCAGCATGGTAGAAAGAAAGGCAAGATGTGCAAAAGCCAACTTTGAAAATAAATAAAATCAAGTCCAAGGCTATATACATATATATATATATATATATATTAATATCACACAGAAAGCACCTGTGTTTCATTTTGGGTTTTTTTGTTTGTTTTTGTTTTTGTTTTTGTTTTTCATTTTGTTTTTTAATATCAGAAAAAAATCCAAAAAGAACTTGATTATTTCACTATGTTTCCCTTCTGGATAAGGCTCAGTGAGGAGGAAGTTCAGGAGGAAAGCTCTGAATGGTCTATATACGAACATCTTCCACAGTTCTGTGTGTACCAGCTGGTGCTTCTGCTTCAGCCAAGTTAGGGTTTAATCTCCGGAGGGCATGCAGTTTAATTACACAGTACAGTTTATGTAAGTGGAAGATTAGAAATTATACTTTGACTTGAGCTAAAGTAAATTCCATCTGCTCATTACTGAGAGAGAATAGAGAATTCCCTTGGGAAGTTTTAAAGGTCTTCTTTCCTCTTTTTCCAGGACACCCTCCACCCCTGTCTTCCAGTTCTTTCTCCTTTATTAGTTCAAGTAACACTACATAAACATCCTTTGAAAGTGATAGGAAACTTTATAAACCATTACACTACAAATATTTGAACATCTAAAATAGAAATTTTCAGTTTTTCATTTACCTTGACTTGCTTGACTTCAATATATCCAGCTATCATACAAATATAAGTAGAAACTCCATGACTTTAGGAATAACTTCTCCTACCTCCACTGTATCCTTGACATGCTGAAAGGACATTCTTTTTTTTCTTTTTTTTTTGGTTTTTTGAGACAGGGTCTCGCTTTGTGGTTCAGGCTGGCCCTGAGCTCAGCCTCAAACTCACATCACAGCAATCCTCCTGCCTCTGCCTCCTGAGTGCTGGGATGATTACAGGCGTGAGCCACCACGCCCGGCACTGTGGCATGTGGTACTGATTGCTGCTGGGCATGAGTCTCCAAGCCCAGTATGGTATATGGTTACCGGGGATCGAACCCGGGTCCTTGTGCTTGCAAGACAGGTGCCAGAACCACTGAGCTAAATCCCCGGCCCTGAAAGGACACTCTTGCTGATTTAATCATCTCTGTGTATGAAATACCAGTGGTGACGAGGGCTTTTATACAAGACAGAGCCCCAGACCCAAGCTACACTCTAGGATTTGCTTTCACTGTTGCCTGGGCACTGTCTCTTTATTTAAAATAGAAGCTTCTCAGGGGCCAGAGGTTTAGCTCAGTGGTTCAGGCACCTGTCTTGCAAGCGCAAAGGCCTGGAACCACATACAATACTGGGTGTGGAGACTCACGCCCAACAGCAATCAGTACCATATACCACAGTGCCGGGCATGATGGCTCATGCCTGTAATCCCAGCACTCGGGATGCAGAGGCAGGAGGATTGCTGTGATGTGAGTTGGAGGTTGAGCTCAGGGCCAGCCTGAACTACAATGTGAAACCCTGTCGCAAAAAAAAAAAAAAAAAATAGAAGCTTCTCAGCCAGGCATGGTGACACACTCCTCTCATCCAAGCACCAATGGAGGCTGAGGTACAAGTATTGCTAGTTCAAGTCCTGGGAAATACAGGAAGATCTTATTCCAAATTTAAAAATCAGTAAGAATGGAGACATAACTCAGTGGCAGAATACTTCTAAGGAAGATAAATGCACCAGTACAAACAGTTGAAGCTTCTCAAATTTTCAATGAATTACATTTATTTTTTGTTCTTCTCAATATGTTAAACAAAGCTGGGAAAAAGCATGATAGACCTTTACTGAACATATTTATTTTATTGAAATGTGTCCTGGATTGATGATTGTTTTAAAAGAAAAATAATCTTTTAGAAGTCTACTTGTACAGTGCTTTTCAAGGCACTTTCTTTATCATCAAGAGTGTGACCTTTCTTAGCTGACTGCAGCGATTTCCTATAACAGTGTAAGCTGCGTTACCATCCGGCAGCTTCTACTTTCCCCTGTCTTCCCTAATATTTAATTATTTATGAACTAACACAACTTCACATTGGGAAAAAGTAATGAGTCTGTTTCTTGCAAATCCCAGTCTTAAAAAAAGAATGCTTTTAGAGTATGAGCAGCCACTGCTCTTGCTGATTTATTCATTAGCCTATTTCATACATAGCATTTTCTACAGAATGCAAGATGTAAGTCAACTGGCTGACTCAACAATTAGTAGCAAGAAAATTAGTGTGAATGAAAGAAATGTCAATAAGAAGCTTGATGAGTTTTAGGATCTTCTGACTGGTAGGGGCTCATCAAAATATTTTTCTTCTTTCCAATAGATACAAACATAAATTAAATGTAGAAATAAAATGCAAAACAAGTAAAAAAAATTACTTAATATGAGAAGCTCTAAAGCTTACTGCCTATAAACTAGATCTCTATTAATCACAGGGTGTTTAAACCAGAGAATGCAGAGCAGAAAACAAAGTTGGTGGAAATATCAAGGGAAAAGGGAAGGTCAGTGTGATGCCACTGGCCAGAAGGGCTGTTGGGAGCAAGACCACAGGTCTCTCCTTACCTGTATCACTGAACTGAGCTCAAAAATAGGTTGAAGAGGATGTACAGGGAACCATCAAGAAGTGGAAAGAAGCCCATTAGAATCCCCATGGGTATTCTCTTGCTCTCATGAAAGCTTCGAGGGTCGGCCAGTGGAGGATATGTGCATCTGAGGGTCTTCAAACCCCAAGATGCTTTCTTTACACATTACGACAGACTGAAGCTTGTCCACCGAAGAAGCCCTCGGACGCTGACTTCAGATACTTAACGGTCCATTGATAGGATGAGTGAGTGGACCTGTGTAGTCTGGCAGAAGGCGTGCAAACAGTCAACGCAGGTAGCCAAAAAAGGTAGCCAGAATTTGGGAGCCTGAGCTCTACAACATGGTTCCAATGTAGATAGTTAATGAGCTGTTGAATTATTATATTTCAGGCTACTAAAAAGTCAGGGAACACATTAGTGCCCTCATCTCTATGCAACAATTAATCTAAACAACAATTAATCAGAGATTTTTACTTTAAAGTAAAATCACCCCTCATGTAAAACTAAGCTCAAACACTCAGTAGACACCTGTTTCCAAGTACTAGAAATTCTAAGTCGTATGTACCAAGTCATGACCCCAAAAGTCATCTTTAGGTGAAGTTATTTATATTCATCTCCACTACTTTGACAGTGTCCATCAGACACCAAGTAATTGGCAGCAGAAACTTACTAAGAAAATTGTATCCCAAAATCTGTAATAGCTTCACTTTAGCTTAGTTTCCAATCCTTACCGCTGTAGAGCCAATCCCCTTGACCTTATTTGTTCTGTGGTATTTGCTTGTGTAGGACCTGTGTAAGAAGTAGAGGGCAGTGTTAGTCCTTGCTATTATGAAAACTTGGATTTGCATCCTGACATTCATTCTGAATTTTGTGTCTGCAAACTATAACACTATTATCTCCTTATATCTTACAAGTTTGGTAATAGTTATAAGGCCAGTCCATAAGGATATCATCTTTCCCCGATTCACACTAACTGAAAGCCAGGTGGCTTTGAACAACTAGAGAACAACATATTTATAATTGCAAATTTTAGAACTGGAATTGTGTTTTGAGGTGAGATCTTGTTATGGACTCAAACCGGACTCAAACTCTTGGGTTTAAGTAATGATCGTGCCTCTGCCCCAAGTAGTTGAGGCTACAGCTACCTGTTCAGTTCATGTGGCATTTTATAAGTCTTCCCTAGCGGAGTAAAGATGCTACACACAGCCCATCAGAAACACCAAAGACAGAGGCAAGGCTGAAGAACAGGTCAGACATCTCTCAAGAACCCTGAAAAAGTCTGGAATGAGTTGATGTTTCTGGCAAGTTTCTTACTATGTATACAAGTGTGAGTGATTATTTTTGTTGGAGTGAGAGAGTTTGAGGACAACTCACAAAGATTTCCGAAATCTTTGTGGAAACTTGTCAGGTAAAACCTGGTAATCACCTTATTGCCCGCTGGGCCTATAAAATCACCCCTCAGTCAGGTGATCTGATGCCACCGTGTCAGGCCAGCCATGGAGAGGACAGCTGTCCACTGTCTCTGCTTTAACTCTTAACATCGTCATGCAGATTTTATTAAGATTCTGTGTGTAACCATAATTCATGTGCTTCAGTCATATTAGCCCAGTGGTCGATCTTTGCTTTTCTTTTTTTTTTTAATCTTTATTGGTACATTAAATATACACATCATGATTGCACTCCATAATGGGGATTTGTACCAGTATAAGACACAACTTAATTCTCATCGATCTTTGCTTTTCTTCCAGATATTCACTCTCAAAATGCTTAGGAAATAATTTTAAATTACAGTGGATCTGTACATCTTGTTATAAACACAGCTATGTCCCATCTTGCTGTTCTGAGCTTACAGGCATTCTGACTTTGACATATATTTCCTTGTCCTAACAGATACATATACATCACATCTCAAAGCATCCCCAAGGATTCATAGCTATATGTTCATGAACAAATGAATGGATGAAGAAAATAAGGTATTCACAGACAATGGAGTGCCATTGTGCTTCAGAGAAGGATCAACTTTGGTCATTTGTAGGAAAATGACTGTACTTTGAACCATAATACTAAGTGAATAAGTCAGACCCACAAACTTAAATATTGCATGATTTCTCTTGGATAAGAAACCCACAATATAAATTAAGGAACAAAATATGGTCAGAAACATGGAAATAGATCTTTCCGCAAAAGGGAAGAGGTTCAGGAGGACCATGAGATGGAAAGAAGGATGGGGAAAGAAAGAGATTTACAAAGAACCGAGATGTGTTATGTGCATATACTAATCCCCTACAAGAAATGCATCCTTCTGTACTTCAAAAACCCACTTAGTAATAAAAAATAATTTTTCTTCCTAAAAGGATGAGTGTGGTCTCAATTTTAAGCATCTATTAATTGAATACAGTATTGGGATGTATATATATATATATATATATGTATCTGATATTCATATAAAGATACCACTATCAACTGCAGGGAACAGAACATGGCCAACACTGCATACTACCAGAAAGATGATTACATCATATACTAACAAAACAAAACAAAACACTTTTTCCTCATCACTTTGAAATCCTTGGAAGGAGTAGGTCCATATTTTCAGACTTGCTGGGTCAGTGGTTTCCTGATTTCAGCAACATCAGCCATGTTCTCAGCATATTTTGCTTGAATATCCTCAACACCTGTGCTTGCCCCTGACTAGCCTCCCGCAGTGCTTCTGAAGATCTGCAAGGTTCCAGCAATAGAAAGGAAAGCACTTTTTTTCTTGTACCTTTCTGAGATAAGAAGCTTGTCAAAATTTCCCAGAAGATTTACTTCTTGACTCTTTGCTCAGAACTAGACCTCAGGAATAATCCTGATCCAATACTTACTAGAGAAAAGGAACTACAGTCGTCCCTCAGTGTCCTTGAAGACAGGCTCCAGAAACTTCCTCAGCTACCAAAGTCCACCAATGCTCAAGTCCCTTGTATAAGTGGTGAAGTTTCTCCACAAACTCCAGGTACATCTTCCCGTCTAGTTTAAATCATCTCTAGATGACTTATAGTACCTAACACAAGGTAAATTTTATACAAATAGCTCTTGGACAGCACAGTTTAGAGAATATCAACAGGGAGAAAGTCTGTGGATATTCAGTTCCAATGCAATAGTTTAAAACTTTTTCAACGTATGGTTAGCTAAATCTGTCTGTGTGAAAATCATGCATAGAGGGACCTCTCTACTACAGTGTAGGTTGACGACCAACTTCTCAGAGCTGGAGATCAAGTCATTTTCCCCACACTCATGGCTGAGTGGAGAAAGTTGCACTAACAGACCTGGAAAAGTAATGAAAAAAGGAACATAGTGAGTAGGCAGCAGTCTGTTATATTATTTAAGAGAGAACAGTTGAGTTTTAAAAAAATTTGAAACAGTTTCATTTGTATAGTTTGGTGCATTAATTTATGTTAGGGTCATTTTTCCTTTAGCTTTTCTTCGTGTGTGTGTGTGTGTGTGTGTTTTCTAAGCTGTTGAAAAATTGAAAAAAAAAAAAAGAAAGAAAAATTGGCTCATGGAAATTGATCAGTTTTTGTAGTCATTAAAAATTCATCATGTCATTGGCCAGAGCCAAGAGAATCTGACTACAAGAATGCAAAAGTCTTCATTACGTGGTACCTCAGTTAAGCCTGGGGCCTCTGATTGCTGCAGCACAGCATATTAAATCTTCTCAGACAAAAACCTCCCTTTTTTAGTTTTTAGTTTTCTCTTAGGCATAAATACTTGAATGTTCCCTGTGGAAAGGGAAGCAGTAATGAGAAGTAATTATTTTATATGAAGATACTCAAATGTGTCACCCTACTTCACTCTGACATCTCAACCCTATTCTGCCTTGCACATATTCTGTGGCCTCTGGAAAATGTGTAGAGCAGTGATTCTGAGCTTCTGTACATCAGAATGGCCAGGAGGATTATTAACGCTCACATAACAGGGCTCATCTCAGAGTTGGCTTGGTCTTGTGGAGCTGGGGCGGGAGCGATGAGTCCTCATTCCTCGCAAACATCCAGGTCCCAATGATGCTGCCAACCACAGAACCTCACTTTGAGAACTTCTGATCCATGGAGCAGCACTTTTCAGTCGTGCCAAGAGACCCACAGATTTGAGTCTGGTTCCCTTCGCTCAGGTTCATTAGTCACCTGCCCACTGTCTCTCCATCTCTCAGAGTTGCTGAAGTCTCTCTTCTACAACAGCTCACCAACCTAATGCAAGGTTAGAGGCGGTATTTTAGTTTTCTTCTTTCCTAGTTTGATTATTTAATGCTCTACCATCACGTGATAACTTGAAGAGAAAATACAATCATATGTGAGCATCTTGCTCTGGTACATGAAAGCCACTGACTCATGTTTCAATGAATCAGTCTGTTCCAAGGGCCAGTGATCTTTCTTTCAATCTTATGCTTATTGCGGGTTCATTGTTGTCACTACCTATCATACTCTTGAGTTAAATTGTGCAGTAAATCTGATGGGATTTGTAAAAATTTCAGATGCTGACATTATACAGAAGATACAAAACACATTTTAAGTAACTCAAAAATAAGATGAAGTACAAGTACGCTAGCTTCTCAACAAGCTCAGCTTCTCTTTTGTGCTACTCCTGAATCAGCACGATACCTGCTCCCAATGGTGGGCTGAGTGAAACTCATGTACGTCGTCCTTAGGATGATCAGGTTATAGAGTAGATGAACATTCTTTACTTTTCTATCTGCCAGCTCAGGGCAGTGTTCTGAGACCTGGAGGAGGGAAGAGCTAAAAGTGAAAGGAGATAGGATCCTTGAATGGCCACAAGGAAAGCTGTAATGTAATCAGGAACAGCTTCATTAGATTGCTGTGTCTAATAGACTGAAGTCTTACCCTTTACATTACTGCAAGCTACTTTCCCTTATTAACAAATGAAGTGAGGAAAAACCATCTCCCTGAGTCCACAAGAAACTTGGAATAGTCTTCTTTGCTCAAGGTACAGTCTACACGGACTTCTGTTCTACAAAAGCTATAGAGTCACATAGAATTTCACCACAGCAATGCCTTATAGTCTTAGATGACATATTGTTGAAAACTTGGTCTTAAAAATTTTGTTTCACCTCCATTTTAAGAAGTATGATCTGGCATTCAATTGTAAGGAGTTGAATGAGATAATAGATAGAAAAAATGTTTTCCATAAACAAAAAATATTATTTAACTGTTCCATAATAATTAGCTTTTCTTAGGAGAAATAGACCTTAAGTTAGCTTCCTCAGTTTAATTCATAAATCAGTGCTGCTGCAATGTAAGAAGCGTAAGCTTTGTATTACTCAACTTTTAAAGCACTAAGTTTTAATTAAACGTCATCAGAGCTTTTAACCTTTGGAAACACTGAGGTTCCAACTGCAGTATGTCATAAGTCATCAAAAATGATCGAGGACTCTGAAGGCCAACTGACACTAATCAAGCATAGTTCCATTTTAGTAATTGAACCTTTGGCTTCAGTCCACATGCCTACATTGGCCTCTCAAAAGTGAGTTATCCTCCAGCCCTATGTAGAACTAGAAGAGAGAAAAGGAATTTGAGAAGCATTTCAGCTCTTCCAGAGATCTGACATTCAGGAGGGCACTTATGACCTATCAAGTTTCTACACTTCTCCTACAAGCCTGCATGAAACACATATTGTATTTCACATGCTAGGATGTGACCATGAGGAAAAGACAGGGAACTCGTTGTATTTGCTTGCAGAAAATTTAATTCTCAGCCTTAGGTTTATAGGTTTTCTATCTCCTGTGCAACAAAGCCTAAAATATTCATGTCTTTCATCTGCACTAGAAAGATTTGCAAAGATCCTATAAAAGCTCACCAGTTCAGGCTGGGCCCCTTTGTGATATTTTGACAGGAGTGCATCTGGCATTTACCTGAGGGCTCAGTACAAAGCAAATTAAACTGTAGTGAACAAAGAAATGCTATTAACAGAAACAGAAGGAGAATAAACGGTCATTTTATTTGAAAAAAGAAGAGTGTTATATATTTTATTAATATTCACCATGTAGAATATAATTAAAGGACCAGGACAAATCATCATGCTATAGAATTCAAGCAGGCCTGGGTGAAAGCCCACTTCGTGACCTTGTTTGCCTACTTGGTGTTGTTGGCATACTTAAATTAACACAAGATTATACAGTAGTGACTGTCTCTATGTCCATATGTCTTTGAGTGAATTGGTTGTTCTCTCATCAATCAAACTAGAGCTGAAACAATATGAAGATCTATGAGGATCACTCTTCATTGGAAACTTGAGAAATGTCTGGGAGGTGAATAAAGCTCGCTTCTATCTGAGTTGTCTGGGTCTTGGGGTCAAGACCTTGCACACTCTGTGTAGTCTGGACTCTTCTCTCGGTTCTTCTCTAGTGCCATGAAGACAGCACACCCTTCTACCATGAAGTTTCTGCCGTGGAGTTAGTTGACTTTGGCCTGAAATCTGTGAAACTGAGCTTAAATAAACCTCTCTTTTCTTTAAGTGTGGGTGTTGGGTATTTGTATAAGCAATGACAAAGCTTAACATACATTAGTTATTACAGGTATTTCTTATCAACAACCTACCTGTTTAACAACTAGACTTCAACTGACATACCTAGTTCAAATGTGTGACCCACCACTCAGATTTATAATACAGGCACCACACCCTGATGATGGCTTCTTATATAGTGCAGTACTGACATTTCTGTTGATTGTACAATGCTGCACTGTGGTAGTTTTATGTTCTGTTGTATATTACAGTACTGCAGGTAGAAGTTATGCAAATAAAAGCAAAGTCATCAAGTTTGGCCATTCCTTTGAACTGAATATTATAATATACATACTACATACAATTCATGTAGTGACTGATTTATTTAATGACCTAGTTACAGGAATGGAACTCAGTTGTTAGGAAATGTCTGTATTTGATTTTTTTTTTTTTTGAGTAGTTCAGGCTGGCCCTGAGCTCATTCTTGAACTCACAGCAAGCCTCCTGCCTCTGCCTCCTAAATGCTGGGATTACAGGTGTGAGCCACCATGCCTGGCACTGTGGTGTGTGGTTCTGATTGTTGGTGAGTGTGAGTCTCTTCACCCGGCACTGTCATATGTGGTTACTGGGGATCAAACTCAGGCCCTTGCACTTGCAAGGCAGGAGCTGGAACCACTGAGCTAAATCCCCGACCTCCCTGTATTTGATTTTTTTGGTGATAGTCATTCTTTATGGAGTAAGGTGAAATCTCACTGTTGCTTTAGTTTGTATGTCTCTGATTGCCAGAGATATTGAGCATGTATCTATTGGCCATATAACTTCTCTGAAAAGAATCTATTTGTTTCATTTGCCCATAATATCTGTTCTCTGCACTCCACTAATTACTGCCCTGGGATTAAATAGGTAGAGCCTCTAACCTCAAAAACCTTGAACTAAATGCACAAATTAGACAATGACATGAAAATAATTAACAATCGGCAACAAATAAAAATCAAATTATACAACCAACTTCTATTACAGTCCATAGGAGACAAAAGTGACTGCCGATCTCAATTTCCTCCTTTTCTGAAGGGCTCTGCAGCTTTAAGGATTGCTTGGATTTCAACTGGCAGGAAGAGCTGCAAGTATATTTCTAGGCAACAAAATATAACCATGGAAAGACAAGGAAAGCACCAAGCAGTGTTGAGCTGTTGAGAGCTCAGTGTGATACATAAGAAACCATCAGAAAAAATGAAAGGAAGGAGAAAGGACAAAGGAAGTGAAAATGGGAAAAGGAGAAGAAAGAGAGGAATAAGGAAAAAAAGCTAAAGTAATCTTACTCAAGTAATTTGGGATCAAACCGTATCATTTAGAATCTTAATCTCATAAATTTCATATGATTTCAGTTATGTGGGAGTGTGATATTTACAAATGGGAGGAGGAGGAGGGGCAGAATGTGACACAGAGGACTCCTCACTCCAAGCTGAGCCGGAAGGATCATGAATTTGGAGCGCAGGCAGATTTAGTCTGATTACCAGCCTTGCAGAATCAGTTACATGACCTTGGACAGTTGCCTGATACCTCAGAGCTTCTCTTCTGTGTCACAAAATGGTAATAATCGACCTAACTGTTGATCTGTGAATTGCTGCTAACTGTGGGGGATGGGGCACAGTTATGCACGGAACATCCTTGCCAGTGGCACTGGGCAGCCTTGTGCCTGCATTTTACTCCTCTAGGAGATGTTCATTTTCAAGTAGTAGACTGACATATGTGCTTTTTAAACAACACTGTGGTCTGCTGTTGATTCCTAGTGGAGAGAAACGCTAGTGGCCAACAGTCAGGTTCTATAGCAATTAAGGATAAAAATGATGAGGAACTCTGTTTTAGATTTTATTTTAAGTTTATTCTTCTCAAAATGCCTCTTAGCCAACATCTCATCTCTCTTCTGTCATTTCTCAAAGAAATGTGATTTCTACTTAACACCCACATTTTAAGGATAAGAACTGTAAGATGTGGAGAATAAAGTCATCTAAGAACACTTGAAAGACAGGTCATCACATTTTTTGTATTTATATTTTTCGTTCAGTAAAACTAAGCAGATTCCTTTTTCTACCCTCCTATTGTGACTGTTATGAGAATTAATTATAATAGCATAGGTGGAAATGCCTTGAAAAGGACACACACTGTAATGAAAACCCGACTTGTTCATTATATCATAGTCCACACTGCTGGACATTCACTCCATGACAGAGGTAGCTCTGGGCATACTCTGCTCTGAATCCTTCCCTAAGCTAAACTTTATGTATGTATTTATTTATTTATTTAGAGACAAGGTCTTGCTTTGTGGTTCAGTCTGACCCTGAGCTCAGCCTCAAACTCACATCACAGCAATCCTCCTGCCTCTGACTCCCAAGTGCTGGGATTACAGGCGTGAGCCACCAGGCCCAGCACTGTGGTATGTGGTGCTGATTGCTGCTGGGTGTGAGTCTCCACACTCAGTATGGTATGTGGTTACAGGGATCGAACCCAGGTCCTTGAGCTTGCAAGACAGGTGCCAGAACCACTGAGCTAAATCCCAGCCCTAAACTCCAAGTATCTTACACCTCTGCAACACACCCTCTCTGTAAAATGTTCAGAACTTTGCCTACCTGTGTCAACAGAATTAGGGATAGCATCCGCTAGTTTATCTTGTCACTGAGATCACAGAGAGCTGAGTGACACGATTACAGTGTGCAGCCTTCAGGGCTACACAGAATTGTGTGATTAGCAATTTGCCACAATGTACCTGCTCTTGGTCACTGGGCAGCGTCACTCCCTGAAGATTTCTGTGCCAAATGGAAAATGCACTTCTTACAAACCATCAGAACTAGCACCACACAAGTGCTAAGTGTTCTATGTTTTCTCTTCCCTCATCTAGAAACTCGTAACCCACTTCTACCACACAACTTCAAGTACATTATTGTTAGTACAGCTAATAACAGGCAGCTGCAAATTGTATTATCATGACTGATTTGGGTGATAATGTAGGGAATGAAAAAGAAATATGTAAGAAAAAAATAAGTATAGAGGAAGGAGAAGAGACAAAGGAAGTGAAAGCAGGAAGAAAGCAGAAGAAAGAGAGGAATAAGAAGAAAGCTAACCAGGAGGTATCTTACTCGAATAAGTTGGGATCAGACCATATTGTTTAGAATCTTAACCCCATAAATTGTATGTGATTTCAGTCCTGTGAGCCCAAAGTGTACCATCCAGAAAGTTCGGGAGCCGCAGCTTTTGCTAACATTAGTACACCACTAATTGTCCTTTCTCACTCATCATGTCTATCTGGGATGATGTGAATGCTTCTGGAGCTGAAGTAGGCTGAATTTTGCACTGAATTTAAGAGGAGGTTGAGTATGAATTTCATTAGAGCTCTGTGTACTTTGTCCTTTATTCACAGTTTTAGAGCTGAGGTTAATTTTCTCATGAGCAATGTGATGATGTCAGTAAAAAACACTGACTTTCAGGTGGGAAAGGCAAGATATCTGGCTCATCCTCACAAAATGATGTCATTTTGGTAAATACAAAAAGTTGGAAACTCTGGTATGACAAAGTTCCATCTTGTAGTTTTGCCAATGGCACCAATTTGATTTTCCACTAACCAGGTTTTAATCAAATTTTACCTTGTCATCTAATGTATCATTTCATCATTTTATATGTACAAAATGATAACTTATAAAAGATTTTGAGCAAATATTACTTTATTATTCAGTACATATCATATGTATAATGAGTAACACTTTCAGCTGCAGAGAAAATCCCATCAAGGTCATTAGTCTGTGGGATTTTTCCTCCCATAGTTAATGAAGTCACAGGTGCATGCCAACCGAGACCGTATGACCTGGTATTTGACCAATTTCATCTCTCAAACATTAAGTTAGAAAGTGGAAGCCCTTTACTTTCTTTTGGAATAAAAATGAGCCACTCATGGTGTGATCTTCTGGGTAAACTGCGGGGTAAGTCACTGGGGACCATCTAAATATTTCTTTAAATAATTGTGTGGGTCCCGCCAGGGCCCAGCTCTGAGCTGCCACTTGCTCCTCCAGCTCTAGAGGATCCTCCTGAGTCCACTGCACCCCCCAAGCCATAGTTGCTGGATCTTAAATAAAACCATGTCATTGATTGAATTGCTCTTTGACAATATATGTGCCTTTTCTTTCTTTTTTCTTTTCTTTTCTTTTTTTTTTTTTTCTGGCCTTACTGCAAACAGCTAAGACCTCAGCACAATTTTCATTGCAAATGCTGAAAATTAGTGACAGATACCCTTGCTGTTCCGGATCTTCAGAGAAAGATTCACTCTCTCCCGACTACACGAGGCATCCCATCCACTGGGGATATCAATGGATTCCCTGCACCAGGTTGAGAACGTTATTGTCTGTCTGTTACAAACATTTTATTCAGGGATGTGTGCTGCATTTGATGAACTATTTTATCTTTATGCGTAGTCATAGCATATTTTTCTTTGTTCTGTTAATATGGTGAAATCTATTAATATGGTGAATTTTGAAACTGTCATTTCTGGGATGTAATATATTTAATCATGTTATGCTATGTGTTCCAATATATTACTGTTTTCAACCTGCTAATATCTTACTTTGTTTTCTTGGTCTCTTTTCATGTGAGATATTGGTCTTATTTTTTTGAAAATTACTTTCTGTGTTGGGATATACTCATCCACTACTTCCTCCATTTATTAACATGGTCCATTGATGGTTAAAATTCTGGAGTCATACTCAGTCCATAAAGTCCACAAATTATATTAGAATTCATGTTTTTTGTTTTTACATTCTATTAATTTTGGCAAATATATAATAACATGTGAATACAGAGGTATCATCAAATAGTTTTAGTACTCTAGTGTCCCCTGTGTTAATCTATTCACAAACCACTGCATCTGACTTTCCAAGCCCCGGATTACCACTGAATTTTTTGTTGTCCTTATAGTTCCATTTTTTTCCAGGGTGTCAACAAGCTGAAATATACAGTAAGCACCTTTTTCACTGTGGTTCTTTCATTTAGCAAAACTGATGTATGTTTCTTACATGTCTTAGGGGATGGTCTCCTTTTCATCGCTGAGTAATAGTCCTTTATATAAGAATATTCCACACAGCATTTATCCATTGGCCCCCTGAGGTATATTTTAGATGTGTCCACGTTGTGAATATTGTGAGTAAGCTGCCATAAATATTCATATTTAGTTGTTCTGTGCAGATGTAAGTCATCAACTATTTGAGTAAATCATAGCATGATTGTTAGACTGTATGGTGTAAGTATGTTTAGCTTTATAAGAAAATACTGATGTCATTTCATGTTCCTAACTATAAATAAATGAGTTCCTGTTGTCTGACATCCTGACATAATTTAGTGTCTTTTGTTCTCACATCATTCATACATCTATTAAAACTAAAACAAAAAAATCTTTGCCATATTTTCAGAGAAAAATTATATTTTGTTTAATTTATAAAGCTTTGTGTATTTTTTAGACCTAGTGGGTATTTGTCCTTTTGGTTATAAACATCAGTTTATATTTATTGTCTGATATTCTTATTCAGGGTTTTATCTTCTCAGTGATTATTTTCCTACTAATTTCTTTTCCTCTTATTCATTCAGTTTGTCATTTGCCTTTCACCTTTACTTGTGAACAACGCTCTCTCTCTGCTTTGAGATTCTACTAGCAGCCCCCTTTTCCATCATAGCTGACTATCAGATCTATTTATACTTCTATTCCTGTCACCTGATTGTTAACTGTCACAGAATCTTAAACACAGTGGCAATATAACACATTGTCTGCATAGAGTAGTCCATTAAGTCACCTTTTCTCCTTCCTCCTTGCAATGTGACACCGTCTGACTCAAAATCCCGTCCCCCTGCATGCAGAGCTCAAAGCATGAGCAAGCAGAGGGGGAGCCTGGTTGGCCAGAGCACATTAGTTTCATCCACGCTGCTTTTTTCTTCTTCCTATCTATCAGAGTCTACATTTTATTCTCCTTCCTCTGGTTAAGCCCAAGCTAGTCCTGGTTATGATCAGGCAAATTAAATTCTCATAGATCTTGGTCTGTAGGATTATTTAAGAGTTAGAACTCATACCAGCATGTCTTGATTGAGGAAGCAGGAGAAAAAACTTGAGATGTGCAGTGTGAGACAGAAAATTTACCTTTGTCCAGTTCTCTGGCATCAGGTATCATGCAGCCTGAGGGCCCTGGACTCTGGCCACCAAGGCAAGACGTGAGGACAGCTGAAGGAAGCTGCGCTCCGAGGTCACTTGGCCTTCAGTGGGTTCCAAGCTCCCACCTGGGGATGTTCTTGTTCTTGTGCTAGTCTTGCTGACATAAATGCACAGCAGCATCTAAAAGGCCAAGCTCTCTGAAATTCACTCTTAAAAAATGAGTCTCACATAACAAGATCTTTACCAAATGATACCTTGTAAACATACCCTCAAACTCAGGACCTGAAAGGATATACAAAATTAAACAACATGCAATGTTGTCGTAATAAAAGAGTGAACCCAAACATGACAGGCAATGCTTTTTGAACACACTTAAGGCATGTAGCTGTGACTATCAAAACAGGACAGATACAAGACATAAGCATGGCAGAGAGATAAGCATCAGAGATAGATGGATACACTGTGCGAGAAAGATTTACAAGACAGAAATTTCTAGTCTAGGATGATTCTTTTCTCATTAAGCATACTTATTAATTATCATCAGTACATTTGTAAATGTTTACCTAACTGAATTGCTATAAATAATTCAAAGCAATAATATCTTTCTTGTACAAATAGATTTTCTTCTGAAGGCACCTTGGATGGTATTGGAGGCACTGCTGTGTTAATTGGCAAATGTTTTGCTGTAGTATTTCTGAGTTTGAATTCTCTAAGGTTCAGATGAACAAAAGAATTCTCTTAGGGGCTGAATGAAGCTCTCTGTAAATCAAAATCACTCAGAAGCAATATTGTATTTCCATTGAAAAATGAGGGCTTTGCACAGAACGTGAAGAAAACTTAGTCTCTATGGGGTTGACAGGAATCTCTGGCTGTCGTGAAGAAAGAAAAAGGGAGGGATGGTTAAGGGGATGTGAAGGAGAGGACACCAACGAAGAAGGGTGTGTGGTGTGTGTATGTGGTGTGTGTGTGTGGTATGTGGTATGTGTGTGTGGTATGTGTGGTGTGTGTGTGTGGTGTGTGTGTGGTATGTG
>PVIR01000204.1:0-225920 GCA_004026965.1 Petromus typicus
GTGTGTGTGTGTGTACACATGGTGCTCTACACACCAACAAAAACAAAAGACAAAGTATGTGTGATTAAAGTGTGTGGGGAGGCTCTCTGCTAAAAGAAGAGTAGTTACGATTGGCATAAATGGTATGACATAAATGGTATGTCTCTTTGAGACATCAAGGTTCAGTTCTATTCAAAACATATCAAACAGTTATCTAAAGAAGGTAGAAATATCCAAAAATAGGCAGAAATTGGAATAGAGTCAACACTTGGAAGAAGAGAACAATAAAGCATGAAATTCCCATTTTTATAGTTCTGCTGAAGACAGTGCCGGGAAGAGTAACTAAAACTTGGATAAAAACCAACAGTCTCACTGGTTTGAGGGTGCATGGGATAGAACTGATTTACAGAAGCCAAAGAGTGAGATGAAAAGTCTGAAAAAGGAGAGACTCTGTGAGGTGGAACTCTAGTTCTATAAATAGGCTGCACTGACTAACTCCAGATTTATGCTAGTATAGAGCAGATGCCAAGCAACCCAGCTGTGCCATCAACCACAAACGACTTAGAACTAGATGTCTGAATACAACCAATTTAAAAGTCTACTAAAGCAAAAACAGAAACATAATCTTCAGAAGATTATAGCAAAATTCAATGTCTTTAAAATATATCATTCAAAATGTCCACAACATAATCCAAAATTACTAGACATGTGAAGAAATGGGAGAGTGTGGTTCATACTCCCATGGAGAGGCAACCATTGAAGACCTACCGAAGGTGAAAGAGATATGGAAATCAACAGGCAAGAACTGGGAAGCAGGTGTAACAACCAGGCCCAAGAGTGTAGAGGAAAATATGCTCCTATAAACACACACAAGTGAGAAATCCCAGCCAAAAAGCAGAAGCTATCAAGGAGAATAAGGGGAAATTCGGTCACCAAAAAAAAAAACTAGTTTCTTAAAGTGAAGTTCACAACAAATTGAATACAACAATAAAAAAAGTATGCAATTAAAGAGAGAGCAAAGATATAATCCAGTAGAAGGAATATGGGATTTATTAAATAAACAGATATCTAGTGGTTTGTGAGATCATATCAAATATCTACTGTCACATAATTCTCAGAAAGAGCAGATAGAATAAGGCAGGAAAGTTACAAATGTGTAATGGTAATCAAATATTTCCCAATTTAGTGAAAAACATAAATAAATGCCCAATTGTTAAAAACTGAGAAAACTCTAGAAAATATAAATACAAAGAAACATCACATTTAGATATACCACAATAAAACTGAAGAAAAATAAAAATAAAAATTGAAAGCAGCCAAAATTAAACAACACATTAGAAAGAAATAATAATAGAAATTACTGCAGACAGCAGAAAATTTGGAGCCTAAAAGACTGTGGAAATATCCCCAGGGAAGATGCCGGGAGTGGCGGTTACTGACAATTAAATCCAGGGACCACTGGGCTACATTTCCAATACTGAAAAACATCTTGAGGGGCTAAAAGCAGAAACTTCCCACCAAAATTCAATATGGAGCAAAAATATCTTTCAAAAATATGTGAAATAAATACACTTTCCAATTAACAGACACTGAATCAGTTCGTTCCGAGCAGACGTGTATTACAAAAGGTACTAAAGGAAATTTTGATTCTGAAGGAAAATTTGGATCTTCAGGAAGGAAAAAATATCAGAAATAAGCCAGAAGGTAGCACAGCAGCACAGTGCCTGCCTGGCGAGTGTGAGGTCCTGAGTTTGATCCCCTATAATTCCAAAAGAAATCAGAAATGATAAGCATCTGGGTAACATAGAAGGCATTTTTCTTGTAATTTCTTTAAAGCCCATGCACCTGTTTCAAGCAAAAATAAAACATTATATTGTGGAAATCATAACATGAGTTAAATGTAATACCCAAGGTGTCTACAGCATAACATAGGTTGATAGACTTATGCGCTTAAACCTGTAAGTTTATGTAAAAAGGGAGCCTGGGATGCTCCTGACCTCCTCCTTCTCATGGGATCAACACCGTAGGTTTCTCAGATAAACGACTAGTAGTGCATTACTAGATGTTCCTCCACCTGTACTAGACACAGCCCTGATTCTGAGCAGGGAGAACACGGGACATCCTGTGGCACATCTGCCTGAATCATCCACTTCACGCGAGATTTAGAAGAAACAAACGTGATTTCTGAGGGAGGGACACTTCAGGCTGAAATCAAACCCCTTGGACAGAAAATGCCACGTGTCACTCTGCAGCTGCCTGTGACTCTGCCCCTCCCACTGCTCCCGTGATGGCGGCAGGCCTGCGCCACCCCAAGTAGGAACATGGCAAGACAACCCCTTGAGGTTCTGCCGAGGGCTATGATCACAGAGGATGCTCGGGTGCCTGTGCCGGAGCCCAGGGCCCACACAGCCTGCTCACTCCACTCCGTGTCGCTTCCTGTCTTTCCCCTAGCAGCCACCAGCAGCACTGGGTGACCTCTTCTGACAATGTCCAGACCCTTCACTTAAAGACAATCAAAACTGGACCCCAGATCTTTCCAAAAGACGCACATATTACAGTTACGTGCCTCTTACTCACTCCTTTTTCAGTTCACTATAATGAGAATAAAATTAAATGAACAACCAAGACCTCAAAAAGAAAGAAGGGCGGGAAGGAAAGAAGGAAGGAAAAGAATGCCAACAAGCTAGAAAACTCTGAAAAGAGAGAAAAAAGTCAAAATGTTTGAAGGCACACACACACAAAAAAAATTAAAATGTGGTCCTGAAAATGTTTAATAATTCCAAAAGAATGTCAGAGATGAGAAATATGAAAATAAAAAAATAGGTATGATGGACAGAAAACAAGTGGGAAAATGGCAAAATAAAATCCAATCATATAATAGGTTACATTAAATGTAAAAGGACTACACAGCCATTGGTGCTGATTAAGAAACAAGGTCATGCACGTAGTAACAAGGGAGGCCCCAAATACATACTGTCAATAGGAGACATGTTTTAAATGTAAAGACCCAGGAGACTGGAAGAAAACAGATAGAAAAAGATGCACCATGCAAACAACAGGAAGAAGACTAGAGTCACTATGTTATCCTCTGATCAAGCAGATGTCAAATACAAAGAATCCTACAAGAGAAAAGAAAGACTATTTCCCTTGTTTAAAGTATCAGCTTTTCAGGATACATCATAATCAGAAATAGGAATTTGCTTGATAACAAAGCTTCAAAGTACAGAAGTAAAATGAACAGATTCTAGGCAGAAATAGCCAAATGAACAATCATGATTGGAGATTTAACACCACTTATTTGCTGTTCCTCCCTAATAGAAGTGCACAGGAAATAAGACACAAATTTCTGAACAACACAGTCAACCACATAGACCTAATGACAACCAATGTGAGAACATGGTAGATCATATATATGCTGGACTTAGAAAAAGTTTCAGTAAAATTAACAGATTGAAATCATACAGAATATCTTATATGACTCTGATAGCAACATGAGAGGATATCCAGAAATACTTTCAAATATTTGCAAATTAAATAACACACAAAAAGTGGTAGATCAAAAGTATGATCACAATGTCCCCAGTTCTCAGCCCAGAGCTTCTAAAATACTCTGCACTTACTAGTTTTTCTATATGAATGAGATAAACATCTACACAGCTTCAGGACTGGGGTCTAGATGAATAAGACAGTGAAATAAATAAACTTCAACCACCAAAAAGTTGCTAGCAAAGCAACTTTTATTAATTTATTCTTTGAAATTGGTTTTTAAAGAAGTGAAAGTTAAATACTGTTGGTCAAAGAAAGATTTTTTAAAAAAGAAACAACCAAGTAAGTAGTAGGAAAAAGATATTCTAAATAAAACATTTAGGAAACAGAAAAAAGTTACCTTCCATTAGGGTTTCAGGAAGCAATGGCACTCACAGAAAAGAAGAAAAGGGGAGGAGGAAAAACCAGGTAAGAAATAGATCCTAGAAAAGAAAATATGATTGTTAAGAGTAAAATGCCGGGCCAGGGATATAGCTCAGTTGTTCCGGCGCCTGTCATACAAGCAGAAGGGCCCGGGTTCGATCCCCGGTAACCACATACAATACTGGGTGTGGAGACTCACCCCAGCAGCAACCAGTACCACATACCACAGTGCCGGACCTGGCGGCTCGCGCCTGTAATCCCAGCACTCAGGAAGCAGAGGCAGGAGGATTGCTGATGTGAGTTTGAGGCTGAGCTCAGGGCCAGCCTGAACCACAAAGTGAGACCCTGTCTCAAAAAAAAAAGAGTAAAATGCCAACAAGATGCCAAAGGCTCTGATGGGCCCAAGCTGATAGTTGCTGGAGGTCAGAAAAGGTCTGCAGGTGGGGCCTAAATTGTAGGTAACTGCATTTCCTAGGAGTTGGTGGTTCTTCACTGAGTGAAATGCTTTTTTGTAATACTAAATGAATCTTTTATTTCTTTCCGTTGCTGGAAATCACACATGTCAGCCAACTACTCTACTGAGCTATATCCCAGCACCTCTACTGTTCAAATTGTGGGTGGTATGAATTAGCTGCATATATGATAGGAGAAACACATGATTAAAGGTTACAACTTAAAATAAATGGGATAAATAGCTACCTAGTGTTTTCACTATAAAGAAAAATATCAACAAGAGGGCCGGGGATTTAGCTCAATGGTTCTGGCGCCTGTCTTGCAAGCACAAGGACCCGGGTTCGATCCCCAGTTACCACATACCTATACTGGGTGTGGAGACTCGCGCCCAGTAGCAACCAGTACCACATACCACAGTGCCGGGCGTGGTGGCTCACGCCTGTAATCCCAGCACTCGGGAGGCAGAGGCAGGAGGATTGCTGTGATGTGAGTTTGAGGCTGAGCTCAGGGCCAGCCTGAACCACAAAGTGAGACCCTGTCTCAAAAAAAAAACAAAACAAAACTAAAAAAAAAGAAAAATATCAACAAGAAGACTGAGAAATCTTTTAAACAAGGAATTTGATAGAAAGTAAGGGAAAAGAATTTTTCACTGAAAATATGAGAGACAAGATACTAAATGTCAACCAAAAAACTCTTTTCAAATTTATACTAAAATGAGTTACTGAAAGTAAAATGAGGAAAATTAAAGAAAAAATTATTAATGAAACAATACAGGAAAACTCCCCCAAATTGAAATACATAGGTCTTCAGATTATAAAGATTTAATGAATTTTTAAAAATCATATAATTACAAATAAACATAAGATTTCAGAACATCAAAATAATGAATGGGCCCTTAAAATATTTTTTAAAAATAAAAGACTTCCTGGGCCGGGGATTTAGCTCAGTGGTTCCAGCACCTGCTTTGCAAGGGCAGGGTCCTGAATTTGATCCCCAGTAACCACATACCATCATGCCAGGCATGGTGACTCACATGCAACAGCAATCAGTACCACACACCACAGTGCGAAGCATTGTGGCTCACACCTGTAATTCCAGCACTCGGGAGGCAGATGCAGGAGGATTGCTGTGAGTTTGAGGCTTGCCTGGGCTACACAGTGAGCTTAAGGCCAGACTGAACTACAAAGCAAGATCCTGTCTCAAAAAAAATTTTTTAATTCACTTTTTGGAATCTATCTATACATTTCTGAAACTAAAACTATGAATATCCTTGCATATATGCCAAGAGTAGTCACTGTAACACAGTTTAGAGTAATACAAATAAAAGGGTAACATCCTAAATGCCAGTCAATAGGAAGTTGATGAAAAAACAAATTATGGTAGATTCACATTGTATACTATATACTCATTCACAAATTTATATATATGGACCTGAAATTTTCAAGAAATACTATTAAAACAAAAAGCTCCAGAATGAAACGGATGTGTCAAATAGATTTATGGTATTGTAAAAGTGTAAAACTATGCTTAAATATGCTACTAAAGAGAAATAGGTTGAGGGCAACAAGTAGGATTAGGAGTGAGAAGGAAGTGAATGAAAACTTTAACATATTACTTTTACTTTGATCAGTTAAATCTTTTACCAGATAATGAATTTATATTTTATTTTAAAATGAGCACATTTCAGGGCCGGGAGTTAGCTCAGTGGTTCTGGCACCTGTCTTGCAAGCGCAAGGGCCCGGGTTCAATTCCCCGGTAACCACATAACAATACTGGGTGTGGAGATCCACACCCAGCAGCAATCAGTACCATATACCACAGTGCCGGGCGTGGTGGCTCACGCCTGTCATCCCAGCACTCGGGAGGCAGAGGCAGGAGGATTGTGATGTGAGTTGGAGGCTGAGCTCAGGGCCAGCCTGAACCACAAAAAGCGAAACCCTGTCTCAAAAAACCAAAAAAAAAAAAAAAAAAAAATGAGCACATTTCAGAACATAAGATTAATACACTTGCAGGTTACACACTAAAGAAGAGAGGCATATGTAGAAGAGGGGTCATGTTGCTCTGCTAAGCATGTCAGCCATCTGCTGCGTGACCCTTAGACCAAACACAATGAGCAGGTTCTGTACAAACGCCACAAATCCAGAAGATGGAGGTCACACTGGTGAGTGATCTGGAAAATCAAAGCAGCACAGGACCAACTTTAAGTATCGAGAGTGTTTAACCAAGAAAGAAAGAATATGTTTTAAAAGGATATAATTTTTAAAAGATACGTGATCGTGCTCTTGAAATAATGGAATTTATTGTGTGAAATAGGACCAGTGGATGAAACATACAGATATAAACAATTAAAGTCATCAAGAAAGTGGAATTTTGTTGTTGTTGTTTTTAAACAGACACAGATTTAAAACCAAATTATATTTTATTACCTAATACATGATAATACAGTTTAATTACAATAATAATATGTAGGTCTAAAGAATGGGAGCGGTCTTTCTCATGATTTTCATACTAAAAGAGCCTTTCTGAAGAACATATTGGTAGATATAACAAGGGTCTCATAAAAGTATCTGCTCCCTTTCAGTTAGTAACACAAATGCCAGAGACTGATCTTGAAGAAATAATCGTAAATGATTCACAGATTCAAAGAACAGGTAGTTCATCACAGTAGTGTCAGTAATGTCAGAAAGATTGGAAATGGTTATCCAGAAATGTGAACTTTGTTCATCTGATTATGGTCATATTGATTATGATCATTTGATGGTAGCTCTGGAGTCATGAAAAGTTATAGGGCGAATAAAAGAAAATGCGATGGTTTGGCTACTGTTAGTTGTTTTGCTAAATGAAAAGAACTAGTTTACAGAATGGTATCTATGACCTATCTCCAACAGAGAGCATATATCCTACATAGATAGTGCATATGGCCTAGAGCCTTGGAAAGCTCAGACAATAACTTTACACGTTCACTGGTCATTAAAATTGTTGTGGATGCTGAAGGCTCTGGTGGGGCCTTTCTGCTAGCGCAGTGAGAGCGGACCAATGCTCCTGCAGTTTTCTGTGGGTTTGTTCAGGACCCTGAGGTGAGGGACACAGGCTGTCCTGCTCACCGTTTACCCTGTCACCATGGTAATTTGCATTTCTCTGGCTGCACTGATCTCCCTCAGAGACTCTGTGAAGTAAGCAACATTGTCTCCTTATGGCCCAGGGGCCCAGACAGGCAGAGAAATTTACCCTGGTAAGTGGATCCATCATTCCACTCTGGCTCCCTGCATCTCCTACTTCTTGACAGTCATGAATACAACGTCCTACACCAGAGGCTCGGGGAGGATGATATGGTGTCCTCTGCTGGGTCTGCTCAACAGCCCCGGGGTCAACTCACAGAGCAGCATCACCTCGGGCCAAGTTCAGTGCCAGCCATGCTCTGCCAAAAACATGCAGCTCAACTCCTCTTGACTCTCCAAATAAACACTTCGGAATAGATTGCATCAGCTTGGCCCAGGACCATCCATGGCACCAGTGCTTAGCAAAAGCCTCGGACCAGGGGCACCATGGCAGGAGTCCCGTGGAAGGTGCCAGGTCAGGCCTTGGGAGATTTCCAAAACATGTCCCCTACGAGCAGCAGAGTCGGCCCAGAAAGACAGAGCTCAGGAGGGAGGGCTGGGGTGAAACAGAGGGAGCTCCCATCACGGGACAGGGAGCCGGTCCTCACGTGGCGCCGCAGTGCTGAGCGGGTCTGGCTGGCTCCAGGGCTCAGTTTCCTCACCTGTAAATGGAGGTCAGAGTGGAGGTTCAGCGAACCCACTAACTGTAAAGGGCTGTGTGGGTGGACAGACGGGATGACAGTAGCTGGGTCACATCCTGCATGTCTTGGTGGCTATCGCCAGACACAGGGACCATCAAAGGGGACAGTTCAGCCCACCAGAACTTAAGGACCAGGACAAGACAAGGTCGGTACCAAGTCAGAATCGACTCTCCATTCCCAGTTTCCAAGAGAAGGGTCCTGAACTCAAGTTTTTCTCCCTCCATTTTGCTTTGTTTCTTCTTCTTTCCATCTCTTTCTTCCTTCATCCCTCTTCCCCACTTTCTGTTGTACAGTTTCAGCCTCTCCAACCCACCTGCTTCTTCTGTCATGTCAGGGTCTTTGCACCTGCTCTGACCCTCTCTGGCCCTCTCTCGCCACACCTGGTCATCTTTTGGGGCTCGGGGCTTCTTTCTGTGGGCTGGGAAAAGACCCCAGGCTTCTTTTAGGGTCCTGCATCATCCATAACCATCTGTCTCCCATCAGGATGAGGAGTTCCCTAAGGGAAGAGATCTCTTCTTAGGCATCTATACTCTTGGAGTAGGAATTCAGAAATGTGCATGGATTGGAGGAATATGTAGATATTCTCTCAGACCTCTAGAGCTAAGAAAGGAGACTCTGGTTCTTTGTGAGTCCAGGGATCCTTCTTTCATTCATTCAATTGTTTATTCATACAACAAATATTTATTAAGTACTTTCAACAGGCCAGGCCCTCTGCCAAGTACTGGATATACAGGGAGGAGGAAGGTAAGTTCTTTGTTCTCGGAGGGTTTGCATTCTGCAGGAAAGTATAGGATATTATAGACAATGAGAAAAGTAGTTAGTCAAGCATGCTGCATGGACAACTAAAATAAGTTGATGTGGCTGAGTCTGAGCTGATGAGTCCCTTCCACTGTATAGATAGAGGAGGTCTCTGCAGGGTGAAGAAATAACCGTAATGTAGCCAGCCTTGCACATGGGAATGAGAAGAGTAGTATTCCAGGAAAAGGACAACTGCTATAAAAGTCTTAAAATGGGAAAGTTAAAGTGGAAAGGAGGTCAATGTGATGGAACTTGCTAGATGTGAGGATGTTTGAGACAAATCTGGTGAGGTAGGAAGGGAATAGTTTATGCAGAATGTTATAAACCATGATAAGGTGTTCTATTTAGTTCAAGTGGAATGGAAGTCCACTGGAGGGCTTTAGCCTGTAAATGAGGAAATAAAATTCATGTTTTTAAAAAATTGCCCTGACCACTATGTAGAAATGGAATAAAGGAAGAAGACAAGACCAGAAGTAGAGAAACCAGACTCTTCTGCCAGTCCAAGGAATAGGTAGTGCTGGCTTAAACTTGGATGAAAAAAATTATGATATAAAGAAGTAAATAGGGGGCTGTGAATTTAGCTCAGTGGTTCCGGCGTCTGTCTTGGAAGCGCAAGGACCCGGGTTCAATTCCCCATAACCACATACAATACTGGGCATGGAGACTCACACCCAGCAGCAACCAGTACCACATACCTCAGTGCTGGGCGTGGTGGCTCACGCCTGTAATCCCAGCACTCGGGAGGCAGAGGCAGGAGGATTGCTGTGATATGAGTTAGAGGCTGAGCTCAGGGCCAGCCTAAACTACAAAGCGAGACCCTGTCTCAAAAAGCCTAAAAAAAAAGAAGAAGCAAATAGGACCAGGGATTTAGCTCAGTGATTCTGGCACCTGTGTTGCAAGCACAAGGGCCAGAGTTCGATCCCTGATAACCATATACAACAATGACTCATGCCCACCAACAATCAATATCACATACCGTGTCATACATACAAATCATACCACATACCATAGCAGTGCTGGGTATGGTGGCTCATACCTGTAATCCCAGCACTCAGGAGGCAAAGGCAGGAAGATTGCTGTGAGTTTGAGGCTTGCTTGGGCTACATAGTGAGCTCAGGGCCAGCCTGAGACCTGTGCACAATGTGAGACCTTGTCTAAAAAAAAAAAAAAAAGAAAAAAAGAAGTAGATAGATCCCTGACGGAAGAAAGACTTCCTTGGACTTGTTCAAATTTAGGGAATAGAAAGGATAGAACATGCTTATAAAAGATGTAGGAAGTGGTGATGAGGGAAAGACAAATAAGAAAACTGGGTAGATGGAAATGGTCTTTACTACAAAGGGGAAAAGACAGTAGAGGAGACTTGAGACAGACACTCAAGGTTGATTAGGCCCTACTAATTTCTAGAAGCCTTTTAGGTCCCTAGAAAAGTTATCATTCATGATAGTCTACAGAAGACTGAAGTTCTAGGGGAGACAGGGTCAGGCATTCAGATCTGAGAATCATCCGCATGAGGTGAGATGTGGATTATATTTCTGAAGAGACAGAATATGTAGTAGGATACAATCGACAGAATGTGCGCCTCACCCATATGTTGAAACTCTGATGCCCGGTGGGATGGTATAGAGAGGACTTGACTGCAGTCATGAGGACAACGCCATAAGAAAGCTTGCCCTTGCCCAGCTCTCCACCAGGGGAGAGTACCAGAAGACTACCATGTGCCCTCACCACACACCAAATGCACCAGGACACCTGCGCTCAGGCTGACCAGCTTCTGAAACTATGAGGAATAAATATCTACAGCTGAAGACAGCCACTCTATGGGAACATTGTTTAGCAATCCCAAGTGGCTAAGAGAGTAAAGTGTCACATGATGGGTCTGGATGAAATTACCTGGATTGAGAGAGAAGGTGCAGGTAGAAGAAACTGCTCGGGAGAGAGCTCTTAGCATTTTAGTATTGGAAACTTTATAAAAATGAAGATGCAGCCTGTAAGAGACCAAGAGGAAACAACCAGAGAGGCAGGAACAAAGCCCACAGGGCCTGGGCTCCAGAAACGAAGGAAGGAAGTTCCAGCTGGGTTTTTCCCTGTAATTTTTCTTCCCTGACACCTGCTCATGCCTCCCCAGGTCCACCCCGCACCCCACTGAGTAGCAAAGGTGCCTCGCATTTGTGTCAGCTGCTCCGCACTCACCCCACCGGCCACTGGCACAGGGCAGCCCCTCATGGCCTCCTTCAGCATCTTGGCTCTGAAGGACTTGGTGGTCCTTGCGGGGTCACTGCCCTCTCTGGCTGTCAGCTCTTCCTGGGACATACACGGAGGCTGGAGCACTGATCTCTTCTGACAGACCTCCCGTGGCAGCATGACTTCAGGCCCTGCCTCTCCCTCCCTGTGCCAAGGGCTGTCCTCTCCAAGTTTGCACTTCACCTGGGCACAGATCACAGAGCTCAAACCCTCGACTTTGGAGGCCCTTCTTCCCAGGGACAGTCTGCTCTCTGACCCAGGGGGAGGCTCAGAGTATGACCACACGTAGGGTGTACCTCATAGCCGCGAGAGGTCACTCAGGAAGAAACCCAGAGCAGTGCCAGACGGGTGTAAGAGCCTCGGACCCAGGGATGCCCTGTGGATTGTTCATGATGCGCTCTACTCATTAAACAGGGTCCCTGCAGAGCTATGTTTGCCCAGAGGGCAGTTTCTTCTACTTTGCACAAAAGTGCCATCTAAGCATTGCCATGTGCCCCTACTTTGGACCTGTCACCCAGGTCCTTGTTTCTGACACCTGACTTCTTTTAGCTCACTGCCTGGTTTTTTAGGCCCCCTGCCTGGTGTCTGTACACCCGCCATTCATCATCCTGCAGCTTTGCCTCTGCACGAGTTAGACACCTGGCCTGCTGCCTAGGCTGGCCCCTGATGTCTGCGGGTCCACCCACATTTCTTTAGGTTCACTGTCTGGATTATTTAAGCCTGTCACGTCATCTCTTCAGCCCACTGCCAGACCGCCCGAAGCCCTGGGAACCTGGGCTGCTGTTGAGTGGAAGGGGTACCTAGAACAGTAACAAGACTCTTGCGGGGCTGCCGTCAGGAGGGGGGATGCTGCCATCTCTGGCCTCCAGTGGTGACCACTGTGATTAGGCCACTGTGACTTCAGCTTTGAAAGGAGGGTTTGTCTGGTTTGTTTCCCTTTAAGAGACCTCCAAGGTCACATTCCCCCGAGACAGACTCGTTTACCCTTGTGATTTTCTTTTTTGATAATCTATGTTAATAGGGAGCTGTGTGTAGCACCCCTGTGCTCTGGCTGAGAGCTCAGGCTGGCAGGGCAGGCAAGCGGGCAAGCAAGCACGCAGTAGGGGTGGGAGCAGGCCAAGAAAAACCCCCCTGCCTCAGGCTGTGCAAGAGCATTCACCCCAGGGCCTGCTCACCAAAGCCCAGCTCCGAGCTCCCTGGGCCCAGCATGGCCCGGTGCCAGCAGCCACCACTAGACCCTTTGCAGAGAGCCAGCGAGACAAAACAGAGCCTGATTTAAAACAGAGACACAGAGAGGTCTCTTCACAGAGCCCTGCAGCGATTGGGACCAATACAGACTGATGTTTTCATGCAGGGAAGTGGCCTCAGGAGGCATAATGTACAATATCTATCACGTGCGAGAAAGTCGGGCGGAGGCAGAATAATAAATAAATGAGCTTGCGTTAGCAAAGCCTCCTTGTACACCAGGCACCATGCTCAGAGCTTTACACAGGCCATGTCAGCCAACTTGCACAAGTGCGTCATGGGGACATAGTGGTGGCCTCCATTTCACAGACTCAGAACCACGGTTCACACATCTAACAGGCAAGTGAACAGCTACAGTTTTAAAAACTGAAAATACCCAAGGCCAGTGAGGCCACCAGTGAGGCCACCAGCGAGGACGCAGAGCACTCAGAGTCTTGGCTCTTGTGGCAGGAGCACGAAGAGGATCGGCCACTCAGAAAACAACAGGGCAGCTTTTCTACACTAACACATTAATTAGATGACCCAGCCAGCCATCCCCAGGCGTCTACCCAAAGGCAACAAAATCTGCACATATCCATAGTAGCTTTTTTTCACAATTATCCCAAACTCAATCCGAAGAGCCCCTCCTAGGAAAACTGAATACCACCACAGAATACTACTCAGCAGTTACAAGGAACAGGATATTGATACCTAAAAATCTAGATAGATCTAAAACCCCTTATGCTAAGTAGAAGGAACTGACTCTTGGGCAGAGTGAATTTTTGGAGGACTTGGAAATGCTCTCTGTGGTATCATTACAGTGATTCTAGTTTGATACACATTTGACAAAACTTATAGAACTCTTATTAAAAAGTGTAAACATGATTATGTGTAAACCAAACCTTAATTTTTTTTAAACAGGGTAAAACATCAGACTCGAGGAAATCCAAAGGCAACCAGCCAGCGAAGGGCAACACCCCTGTAACACAGCAGCTTGCCCTCCGGGCCGACCCACAGTAGTCTGGTCGCTGTCCTGGCAGGCTCACCTGGTGCCAGCTTCCTACACCACAAGGCCTGGACTCACCAGGAAGTTTAGAGAATGGTTCTGGGAGTTCTGGGGAGTTTTCCTTTTTTGTTTTGCTTTGTTTCTGTTTTTCTTTGGCAGTAACTGGAGATGGAGCCCAGGGCCTTCACACTGAGCTACATCCCCAGCTCTTTTTTAAATTGTGAGACAGGTTCTTGCTAAATTGCTAAGCAGCCCAGGCTAGTTTCAAATTTGAAATTCTGCTGCCTTCGCCTCCCAATGTGCTGGGATTCCAGGCATGAACCACCATGCCCAGTTAATCTGGCCTTTTAAAAAAATTAACAAAAAAGTAATCTCTAAACCATTTCGGTCTCAGTCCCTTGGGCTGCAAATCTTTGCCAATTGAGAACATTACTATTGATAATGACCAAGGTCAGTGCCCCCTGGAGGTCGCACCCCTGTGAGGGGGACCTGGTCATCTTCCTTTGTTAACCACTACTTGCTATTTCCCCTTGGGTGTGTCGTTCATTCTTTCTAGGCCTCAGTTTCTTGCTCTGTGAGAAGGGAACTGTTAAATCCAACTCTACAATAAAGGGCAGGTTAAAGGAAAATTACAGAACTTGTAGGCTGGGGCTGTGTAATCCGGCCCTTGCTTTCTCCGTCTTGGGATCCATGCATTTGTCCCGCCGCAGTCAAAATTTGGGAGCACCTGCAGAGAGCCCCAGGGCGGCTCTCAGGCAGTCTGACCTGCCACCGAGCCTTCCAGGGGATGCAAGTCCACCTAACAGGAAGAGAGAGAGAGGCTGTGGGAAATGGAGCCGTTTACCAACGTCCCACAATTAGAAGTAGGAGCGGGACGGAGGCCAGGGGGTCTGATCCCAGAGCCGCCCCCGCCACCGAAGCTCTCTGCTGCCCTTCTAAGAGCAACAGCACGCAGCTCCACGCCTCGCCCTCTGCGGGAGGACCCGTGTGTAATTCAGGACAGCCAGGCTCCAGGGGCCGCGCACCCTTCGCGTGGTCCCCGAGCCGGGGTGCAGGCCGGCGGAGAGCAGCTGCCATCGGGCACCGGAAGAGAGGTGAGGACGGAGGGGGGAGAAGCTGCTTTCACGGGAGAATGAGCACGGACGGAAGCTTTCGCGACTCCTTCCCGGAGGCTTCACTCGGACTCATTGTTCCTCATTATCAGAGCTAACTATGTTCACGCGAAGGGCGAACATGTTCCTAAATTTATGTCTCTGTGTGCGACCGCGACAATGCGTGTTTTGTGTGTCTCTCCCTGAAAAACTCCTCTTGTGACACGGCGACCCAGCTTGGACTTGGTCTTTCATGTGCGTTACCCACTCCGACTGGCACCCGCTGGCGGATTTTTCTTAAAGTCTGAAATGAGGGTCTAACCTTCTCTTCTCTGCTTTTTCTTCTTCCGCTACCTATAATCTTGATTTGACTCACACAAAAGTGACTCAGTGGGAAACCCACTCAAGAAGGCTTTGACAGGGAACAATGGATGGGTACCTCTCAGAGGCCGGCCCGCCGCGTCGAGAGAGGGAAAATGGATTAAAGTTTAAAGATGTCATGTATGTTAACCGATCAGTATCGGTTTTATGTATTCTGTCAAAGAGACAGCGGTGAAGCTGGGCCCACGAGGGCGAGAGGGTGCCAGGAGGAGAGGCGGCCCCCACACACTTCGGGCAAAGGCCTCACCAGCGATAACGAGCCCAAGGAGCAGGGTGTTTAAAAGGTAATAATAACAATAATAAAGAAGAAAGGGCTTCGAGGAGATTGTCATGGGATTGTTGTGTGTGTCAGCTTTGTCCTCCTACAATGGCGCAGGGCCAGGAGCCAGGCAGTCGTGGGCAGCGGGCTGCTCCTTCAGAAAGCAGACGGTGCCCATTCAGCCCGGGGCTTTTCTTCCAGAATAATGTTCAATGGGCTCCCGGGGCAAGCGGAAGCCCAGGGGACTCATGGGTGAGGCAGGGGACAGGCACCTGAAAGCAACAGCTCCCTGCTGGCCACCTCTCGCCCCCAGGCCCGGCGTGGGGTCCAGGAGCAAGGCCAGCCTCCAGCCTGCATGGGGCCTCAGCACTGACCTGGCTCCTTGTTGTGGCAGAGGTTACCCACAATGCTCCGCTCTTCTGAGAGAATGTGAGAGAATGGATTTGGCCCCTGGCTCTTTTCGTCAGCATCCCTGAAGCAAAGTGGAATTCCCCACTCTGATTTCTTTGGCCCTCCAAGCACTTTTTCTTTCACATGAAACACCTTTTGTGAGAGTTGCTAGAATTTTCTCAAGTACTGAATAGGCTGAAAGTTGAAGATCTTTGAATCTTCTTTTGCAAGCAGCCCAGACTCAGAACAAGCACAGCTTCCTTGAAGGATGTAGTACATAGCAAAGGATAAATTTGCAAGATAGCTAGTTCCTGCTCATTTTCTGGACTCAGGACTGGCCACAAGACAGCCATCTTAGCTGCACAAGCTGGGAAGATGATGTCTTCCAAAGGGACCCCTTCAGAGGCTAGCAAAGGGAAGCTTCTGGACTGCTGCAAGCACTCTCTGTCAGCCCCAGTTGGGGGCAGTAGTGTACTGGTCCAGTTCCTATTGGCTTAGAGTTTGGCTAAGTTTTCAATAATCTTGCAAGCCAGTTTTTTTTAGAAAATTAAGTTACATAAACTTAAACAAAACTCATCACTCCTTATTTTTCTGTTATCTGTGCTCTTGAGATTGTATATAGTCATTGTGTCCAAATGGTAGAAATATATAATTGTAATTTCAAGGCATCTCAAGTCCATATACAGTGAAGTCACACTGATAGCTGGAAATTGGACATGACCGAGTATTTATACAACAGAAACTGGCAAATGCCATGGATCAGGGCATTTTCCTTCAAAGTGTTGGTTGTTAAAATGTACCTGTTCAGTGGTTCAAGTGGTCTGATCAAGTGGTTCAAGACTGATCAGTTTCTCTCTGAAACAAATCACCCCAGAAGTTGCCTTGGAAGCAGATGAACTAGACAAACTAAACTAGACAAATTTCCTTAATTCCACAGTCATCCATCCACCCCATGGTCACCCATCTCTCCACCCACCTGATATTTTCTCCCTATCTGAAAGAAAAATTGTATCAGAAGGAGAAAAATATATTGGATTCCAAGATTCTTTATGAACAACAATGTGGCCTACCATCTGATTTTAATGAGAATAATTCAAGGCCAAGTTGTTGATGCTGAAAGCCACACCGGGCTCAGGAATGGGAACCAGCAGGGGTCTGTTTTGACTCAGGGATCTCACCTTCCTTTGGGCCACCATGCCCTCGCCTGGCCTCTATCTGTGGACCTCTGTCCTTCCTCTGCTGGAAGGCTGAAGCTCTGAGCCTTCCCAGGAAGCATCTGCCTTTGAACAGAGAAGGCTGGGAGAGCTGAAGGCCTCCGGAGTCATGGGGAAGGAACTTCGTAGGGACATTAGGCCTGGGAGTGACCTGCATGTTAAATGTTTGTGGAACCGGGCCCTCATGTGCCAATCTGTGGCCTGAACACTTTGACCTCATGTGAACCTCCCAGAAGTAAGTGGCATCTCAGTCCCATCTCAGAGCTGAGGACACCAAGACTTGGAAAAATCTCTTGATGTGGCCCATGCTGTTCAGCCAGGAAGTGCTAGGACCCAAATCTAGACAGTCTGCTATGGAATTTTCTCCCATCATTTCTATCTCAAATCATTCCCAAGAAGTCGACCTTTCAGGCTCAAGGGTCACAAACTCTTCTGGCTCCGTTTGCCCCGGGCTGGTCAATAGAAATAGAAAGATGATAAGACATGGAGGCTGCGGGTGAGGACAGAGAGGCTGAAAGGAGACGAAGGCTGGTGTGGTTGGAGGAGCTAGCTGGCCTTGGCTGCATGTGGCCTCAGAGCCAACACATCCACAGAGTTTCCCTCATCCCCTGCCACACTGGCCTCAAACCTGCTTTGAATGACTGTTTTCAGATCAGAAAAGGAAACAGCTGAAGTCTGAAGCCTGGGCATGTGGCAGGCACAGCAGCTGCCTAGGGACTCTGCAGACACACTAATCCCAGCCCCACCCCAGAAAGGACAATGTCCTTGGGCATCTCACCCATTTCCAAGGGCCAGGCCACCTACAGGCACTTTCAAGGTCATCTTTCATTTTCTCTTTATGTTTTTGAGATGTCCACTACATGCAAGGACATCGCCTTTCACAGAAAGGAGAAGCTAACTCAAGACACCCCTGGGACACAGCCCAGGTGGCTCAGCCTCACTCTGTCCCAAACATGGTCTCAGGGCTCTCTTTCCAGTCCTCATTCTCCTACAGTATCAAATCCAGCCCACCCTTTGCAGGAGGCCTAGTTTTTTAGCAGCAGATGAAATCAATTGTCCCCTGGAAACGTGTCAGCTGCTGAGGCCAGAAGACAAGTGCCGAAGGAAAGAAATACTTGAGATTCCCGCAAAGAAACAATGTTGGGTTTAACCTGAATAACACTGGAGAAAGAATGTCAGACATTACATAATCTGCAGAGACATGGATGGAAGCAAGGTTGGACCACAGTGGGACAAATGTCAACAGAGGCCACTTTCTCCCTGGGGGTGATGGGGACAGGGAGGACTGTGCATACATTGCCATGGCAGCTCTGTGACCAAAGGATCATGTCCTCTAGTCTGTGGATAAGAAAACCGAGGCAGGGATCATGATTCTGTCCTCCAGGACAGGGCTGAGAAGCCAAGGACTGCCTCAAAAGGGAAGTCGGCTTTGTGGTTCGATGTGGCATTTAAGGGGCCGGGTTTTAATAGCCAAGAAGTTACAATAACCCCAAAGCCCACAACCCGAAGAACAGACACATAGTGCAGCAGATCCATTGATGACCAGATTATGTTGCCAGGTGGAGTGACATAACCCATAAGGTGGAGAAAATTGTCTTGTCTGGAGACAAGAAAGTACTTGGACTTTACAATGGTCTAGTGGTCCGTGGCCCCCCCAAGGTCAGCCCTACTCCCCGATCATATTACTCAGTGATGAATTTCTGTCTTTATGGAGAATGGAAATTACATTTTTCTCCACAGGGAAGAGTGGATGATAATCAAAGAAAGGCTGAGAAACTGCTGAGTGAAAGAAGCCAGACACCAAAGACCACATACATGCGAAATGTCCAAAGAGGTGACTCTATAGAGAAGAAGAGCAAAGTAGACACGCGGTTGCCTCAGGCTAGGCGTGGGAACCGGGAGTGACCGAAACTAAGCAAGAAGGATCTTTTGGGGGGTGATGAAAATATTCAAAATCTGAATTTTGATGATGGTTGCACAATTCTGTAAATTTCCTGAAAGTCACTGCATTGCACATTAAAAACAAATGAGGTTTCGGGTATTTAAATGATACTTCAACAAATCTATTCTTTTAATTTTTTTATTTTTATTTTTTTAGAAAAGGGAAGAACATGGGCTCTGGGATCCAAGAGGCCAAGCCGTGGTTCTGGTTCCCCCATTCCCACACCGCTTCACACTTCAGAACCCACATCTATCAAAACTGGCCATGATGATCCGAGGAGATGTGGTACCAGCCCGTTGTGCACCTGTAATAGGATACTTGATGCTGGGTGATGCATAAAGAAAAGATGTTGATTTTGGCTCACGACTCAGGTAGCTGAAAAGTCCAGCCAGCACAGCCTTAGTGTCTGCTGGGGGCCCCCTGCCTGCATCACCACATGACAGAGGGGTAAAAAGGGAACCGAGGGGCATGCAGAAGAGGCCAAACCTGAAAGAAGTCCCCAATCCACTCTCAGGAGAATGCATCAGGTCACAGCAAATCCACCACGCTCCATAAAATGGTGTTGGTGGATCCAAGGTCTAACCATCTGCCACCACATCCCACCATCTTCTGATTCCATTACCTCATGGCCCAGGCCCCAGACACATAAGCCTTTAGGGCTGGGCCATAATCAAGGCACAGATGTTAGAGTCCAAGGGAGATGGCCCAGGACACTCAAGGTGAGCAGACGCAGAACTCCTTTTCATCTTCAGGCCTCAGCGAGACAGCATCTCCTTGAGAAACCTCTAACCCTAGAGGCAGTTATTCTGCATGCTTAGCTCACTGAGCGCTCGCTTACATCCCCGGGACACTGGCTTGCCTGCTCTTCGCCTCTCCATCCTGACTGGCTCCTGCACCCACCATGAGAAAGGACATCCCACACTGGCACAAAAGAGGGACAAAAAAAATGAGGCCTAATTTTTATTATTGGTTGAACTGAACTTGGTCATCAGAAAGTCACAATGTTCTGGAAGCTTCCTTACCTCAGAGAGACTTCTATGGCAGACCTTGGTTGGTTGGCACATACTTACAATCCCAGCACTGTGGGAGGCTGAGGCAAGAGGATCTTGAGTTCAAGCCCGGCTTGGGCAATGCAGTGAGACTCTATCTCCAAAAAACAAAATAATAATAAAGGGCTCAGGATGTAGCTCAGTATAAATGCCCTGCGTTCAATGCCAGTACTACAAAAAATTAACAAAACATGAAACAAGCAAACAATCCTCCATTACGTGTATAAAGGTATGAGTAACTTAGTATGGGAGCTGCTTTAATCTGTATCCTCAATGTGGTGACTCTTGTCCTGATGGCCCCCGGGGCTTGGGTACCCCCTACAACAGGCAGAACGAAGGTCCTGATTGTCTAGTACTCCAGGGCACGGAACCAAAAACTCCAAAGTATGGAGCCTATGCCAGCCCTGTCCGGAGCTCTCCTCTCCCCCACTCACTCAGCCCTGAAGCTCTGGACTTAACGGAGAACGTGCAGTTGGTGCAGTTGGTGCTAGGACTCAGAAAACTGCAGTCAGATCAGCTTTGCCAAGAGCCTAGGGCAACGCAGAGGTCAGCTCGTGGAGGAAGACGGAGAGAAGAGCCTGTGAATTTGGCACCTAGAGGACCTTAAAGGAGCTCAACCTTCTCTGCTCCTGAGACGTCTACCTGGTGCACAGGTGAAGGTGGAAAGGAAGAGAGGGGCAGGGACAGCCTGGGACCTGGGAGAACGTGAGCAGCAAGCTGGGGCTGTGGTATGAACGGCACAGAGAGGCGTCAGTTGTCTAGTGAGAACATACTTAACCCATCCACTCGTAAAGCCAGGTGCTGTACAGCAAGGGGCCCAGAAGCCCAGGAGCCCAGGAGCCCAGGAGCCCAGGAGCCCAGCTCCTGTCCTCTGAATATCACGGCTCTGAAAGAATAAGACCAAGGCAGAGGCCCAGGGAGCAGGACCATGACACCTACCAAGCGACGAATCACTTGGAAAACATAAATACAGTTTCAAGGACACACCTCCGCTAACGATGCTAAAGTGTTTTTCTTTCAAACCCCAGCAAGAAAATCCAAGGGATGAAACAAACTTTGCTTATTTTAGTTTCTACTCAATTACCTGTTAATGGAAAAAATCTGGCAGCGGCCATAACGAGGCAGGCATGAGCTCACAAGCACGCAGGGCGGCACTGTCAGGGAGACTGCAACAAGCGGGCATTTATCTGCCTCTCTATGACCCTTTTCAAGCCGCTGTCAGGAGCTTGCTCAGAGCAGGCAGGAGGAGAAACTTGGAACCTGCTGCAGGCCTCCACGGCCCTCTGGGAAAAGGAAAATTGTTGTTGGCAAGTCTGCCTGGCTCCAGAAATTGATCCAGTGCCCCCCACTTGTCCGAGCAGCAGCAGACAGAGCTAAGAATTTTGTTATAATTAAATAACAGAGTGCTGATTGGTTGCTGGAGGTGGTCTAGAAACTGGTGTTTAAAAGCAGAGAACAACGGTTACTATTCATAGGAAAAGTCCAGAGTCTTAAAAATCCATCTGTTTCATTCCCAAATTTAGGCCAAAAAAATGCTCACTTGCTGTCTTTAAAAATACCATCTGCTTTGCGATGTTGTATAATGTGCCATTATATAAGGTGAAGGGGGGCAAAGGTAAGGGCTGGCGGAGGATGTAGCGTGGTGGGCACAGTCCCTTCCTCCTGAGGGAACAGATAGCACTGAGGGCCAGCCATCTGCCTAAGTTCTTGCCGCACACCGAGAGGCTAGCCAGTAACACGCCAGTTAGCTGAAGTTGGGATCCCCCAATGCCACGCTCTGCTGCTTCCCCACACCCACTTGTGCCCACCTGGCCTCTGAAGGGAATCTGCCTCAGGTGCGGGGTGAGACCCAAGTTCTCTGCGATGCACCCAAGGCTAGAACCTCCCACCACACAGCACCTAACCCTAGGGGGTGGCAGGCACCTAACCCTAGGGGGTGGCAAGGACCCAATGAAATACCCACTTCTCCCAAGCAGACAACCAGCCCAGTCCAGGCCAGCCCTGACAGAATTTCCCAAGGCTCAGAGACACTGTACAACTCATTGCTTCTTAAGATTCTTACTCAGATCCAGCTCTGGAGTTGTGGGCCTAACTTCAACCCCAGAGTTGCCACTTTATGGCTGACTGATCCTGAACACTTTGCTCTTTTCCTGGACAACCGAAATGACACAATGAATGCCATGGTTCCTGAAACACAGAAATAACGCACGCTCTTCCAAACACCTAGGAGGCCAGCAAGGCATGTGTCACATTGGAGATGCGCTACCAAGTGTCTGCTGATCTCCTAGAGTTTGATCTCCAGTTCACCACAGCACTGGAGTCCCCATAATCACCCCAAACTGGGAACAAGTCTGCCCTGACAGCAGGATCCAAGTTCTCCACAGCAAAGCAAGAAGTAGAGAATTCAAGGCACAGAGTAGTTTCTAGAGAGATCCCTGCCCTCATTGCAAGAAATCCCTGCTCTTGGCCAGACCCTGCAGCAACCTGCGGTGTGGCCTCAGGCAAAATACAATCGCAACCCCCCTCTGGGCTGCAGTTTCCTGTGGCCCATCTTCTGGGCTCTTAGGGAGTTCTGGGACCCCTGGGGTAGGATTCTAACCACCGGCCCCCAGGAACCCTGTGAGTCGCTCCAGGAGAACACCCAGGAACAGATCTTCTGTCACTAGCAGGCACATGCCCAGGACTTCCTGTCCCTGACCTCCTCCACCCTCACACCCTATAAAGCAAATGTACACACCAAAATGATTTCTAGCAATTTCTGAAAGTTATTAATAGAAATTGAATCCACTTAATTGTTATTTATTCTCAAGAGGCCATTCCAAAAGCCCCACCGTGTCTACAGTTTTTGCTCGAATTTCCTGCCATACTTGGTCTCATAAACCCAAGTAGGAATGTGGGTGAAGGGGCGGGCAGCACATAGCTTGTTTTGTTTTAAGTAGTAAGTGCCACTGCCCTCACAATTCAGGGGAAGTTAGCATTGCTTCACTGGAATTCTTCATAATTCCATAAATCAAGTGAATAGGGGCACTAACCACTTCCTCCAAAGGCAGGCTCATCGGCTGACCTGGCGATACCCTGCTTGGACCCCACCCCATGGCCCCACCTCTCAGCCACTGTGTCTTTTCCTGCTCCAAACAACGCCTACAACCTGGAGGGAGGCCTTTTCACCTTCAGCATTCTGGTGGAACCCAGTAGAGGTGACTATGAGGAAGACTTATCAGACTTAGCGGCTACAGATTAGAACATCTCACCTATTCCTCCCTATTGTGTCTCACCTGTTGTGTGACAATTGCAATTTATGTATCTACTCCCCTGTTGGTGCACAGTTTCCTGTGCCTGCTTTCCAACAATAAGCTTCTGTGATCATTTGATATATTATCCAGATGTTCCTTTATGAACTATGTAGTCCTACGTTTTGTTTTTGTTTTACTCTTTATTCATTGTTAATTGGTTAAGCAATCTTCTGATTGTTAAGAATTCTTTTCACTTCTGTATATTAGTCTGTTGATGGATAAATGTGTCACAAACAAATGCATTACAAATGGCGACTTGCCATTATGCCAGTGGGGTTTTTTTGTTTGTTTGTTTTTATGTGTGGGATGCTGAATATTGAACTCAGGACCTTTCTCTTGCCAGGCATGCATAGAACTACTGAGCTACATCTCTGGTCCCCTTTTCACTCTCTAAAAAATTTTGTGATGAATATTTTTCAGCAAACTAAGACTAGAAAAGAATTTCCTTAGCTCCGCAACATGGACCTACAGAAATATGCAACTAACACTACACTTTGGTGAAGTTATGATTATTTTTCCTAGGTTCAGAAAAAAGATACGGAAGTCAATACCTCCGTTTCTACCCAATATTCCCTTGGAGGTTCTTGTCAGCAGGAGAGTCTTAAAATCTCTAATATGTGTAAAGTAGGGACAAAATTATATCTACCTTGCACAATTGTTGTAAAAGTAAGTAATATGTGGAAATGATTCATGGTGGATGCAAGATTGTATTTTTTGTACCCAATAATTCCTCCCTATTGTGTCCTTTAGCATTTGGCCTTTCTGGCCCTTCGGCTATGGAAAGTCTACTTTTCTGCCTCTACATTTTGGCCAGCAGGAAGTTCCAGGATTAACAATGTGTCCAGTTTCAAACTGAGAACTTAAGTCCTGAATAGGACTCAAACTTCACTTCTGTAACTTTTAAAAAATGCCCTGAGTGGCCACTATTCGCACATAAAGGGCCACATGGAACAAATCCAAGCCCAAGTTATCCTGTAACCAAGTTTAGCTAGTCCCATTAGAGTTGTAGCCCAGAACTAATATAACTTGCAGAACTATAGCTCTTGTAAATCTGTGAATTTTAGGACAGAGTGTTATGCAGCATTCTTATAGAACTTGCTGACAAATACACTTGGCATAAAATAAGTACGTAATAAATATACTTGGCATAAAATAAGTATATAATAAATAGTATTAAATGTTTAACTTAAGCCTCAATGTCCTCAGCTGAAAACTGGAAATCATATTGTTAACACGGATCTGTTTAAAGGATTAAGGTAGCTAATGTGCCTGAAAAAGGTTTATTTCCAAAGACACACTCCAAGAAACATTAATTCAGAAGTTAACAGGTATTATCCTCTAAAATAATCTTCTGTGGTCAACTCCATCTGGAAGATGGAGGTAGGGAAAAGAGGAATCCCTATGGCGACCTTTCTGAGCCAACAAACTGATGAGCATTTTGAAATGTGAGGAGGATCCATAGTATGAAACATTACCCAGAGATCTGAGTCAGAAGACTCCACAGGACTAAGGCTCCATGGAGACCATGTGGGGAAGGGCTGCTCTGATATTTTTAGATGTCCATTGGTAAACTTTATTCTATTAATGACATTATTTATGCCATGACTATTGCATTTCACTATGTTGAATATATTCAATGTATTGTAACTGATAATATTGCTTAGGTTTGGCTTTAAACTTTTTAAATCTGTCTGTAGAAAGAAAGATTTTATATAATGCAGTATACACATACCACAATAGAGCCTGTTTTCTATTTCATCCTTTTTTTTTTAAATGCCAGCCTTGAATCAAAACCTCCTGACCCATCCATCGCTTGCAACCTGTCATCTCAGAAACACTACATACTATACGTACAGTACCACAATGCACACTGACACACCGAGTCTTCTTCCAAGTCGAGGATCCTCTAATTCATAGTGCAGAGTCCAAAACTGCTTAATCCATGCAATTATCAACTGTCTCTTATAAAACCAGAGTGGGAGAGCAAAACCAGACAGTCCTGCATGCAGGAGGCAGGAAGCATGCCTGGCTGCCTTGCAGCTCAAGCTCCTACTTGACCCTAAGCCTCCGGCGAACACTGCCCTCCTGTTCCCGGCCACCAGACACCCAGGGGGCCCGTGGCTTTGGCATGAATAACATGGCACAGTCCAGCTGTGCAGGCTCCTGCAAACCTCAGGCTCAGTTTCCAGATACTGTACCTGCTGCGGGGAAGCCACCCACCCTCTCTGAGCCTTACTTTCTGCCTCTGTAAAATGGAAATAAGAGCAAACTCTGTCTCCTAGGAAGATTCGATGAGCAACGTAGGTAGAGTTCTTAGCACACCCTCTTTTATTATCCTTACATGAAAATCTCTCCAAGCTGCGTCCTCGAAGGCACTTCAGGAGTAAACTCAGAGTGCCAAGCTGGCTTTCTTCACACACACGCCGATGCCTGAGCACACCTGGCCCAAGTAAAAAACCCAAGAGATAGTCGCACAGAGGACGGAGGCACAAAGCAATGAAGTTCTTCCTTATAGATGCCCTGGCTGTGGAGCACATTCCCAGTGCTGCATGTCAGAGCCACACCAGGGCTCCCAGCAAGGCCCTGCGACCACCCCAGGCCTGGGGTGAGCGAGACCTCGGGAAGCAGCCAGCCTCAGGTGGGTCAAATCTATGGCCTGTTCATGAGCGCCCCCAGCTCTGTTCTGCGGCACTTGCCTCCAAAACCATTCACAAGAGACTTTTAGGCTACTCCTTAGTCTCCTTCAAAGGGCTTTCATTAAAAACTCATTTGTATGCCCAGAAAGCACCCCAGCCAGCGTTATGGCTCCCCAAAGAGTGGAAATAATTTTCAGAGGACTATTAAGTTCCAGTGGAAGAGCATAGTCCAGAAGAGTTTTGTCCCGGGGTACAGGTACACGTCTTCCACATCTAGGTCTCTGAGGTTCTCTGACTCTGGCATGAAGAGCTGACTCACAGAATCCTCTAAGAACTAACAAAGGCTTATAGGTGACGGGCCTTCCGTTTTTATGGTCATGATCAATGCCGCATCTTATCATTCTGGGCACCTACACTTTAGATATCCTAAGCATCTGTCCAGATGAGTACGACCATGACCGATTGTTCACTCAAGAAGCAAGGCTTCCAGATGAGGGAATTACCCAGGGATGCTTTGGGATCGCCGTGTGGGGCCCTGAGCTCACCCTCATCCTGCCTCCAGCTGTGTCCTCTGTTCAAGTCCTGAACCTGGATGACAGGCCCTTCTGAGCCATCAGACTAAGTGTGTGTCTGGAATAGAAAACCACACTACACAAGTGCATCCATGATGTCCAAACTCAGTAGGTGGACAAATGCCCATCCTGGAGGCTCCATGCTGACTCTGCTCTCCTCCCAAGACCAGCAAACTGGGCCGGGGTGGTCCCCACAGATACCCACACCCCGTGCGAAAGTGATTAAGGACCCAGGACGATCCAGGTGGCCCGAGATACAACCGCATGTACCCCCTTGGAGTGATGTGACCACAATCTGAGAAATGCTGAGCTGCGGACAGAAAGAGGCTGAACAAGAGAACATCAGCACCTCCAGAGGGAGCACAGCCCTGCTAAGTCCCTGATTTTTAGACTTCCGGTCGCCAGTGCAGTGAGAGATAAGTTCTGTTGTTTTAAACTACCATGTTTGTGGTGATTTGTTACAGCAACTGTGGGGAACACACACCCAGTGTCCAGATGTATTTGGCTAGGCCCCATCGTCCAGGAATCACGAGGCTAAGAGTGAGTTATAGGCTCTTAGATGTTGTCTCCAGGTCTCTTAGTAACAAAATCCACAGATCCACTCCTACAGACAAAACTGGAAGATGCTCGGTTTGAAAAGAAACTGTTGGAGCAGGAAGACATTCCTTGGAGCAGGAAAGGAAATGGCGAAGGGTGGGACACAGGCCAGCACTTGAGAGACTAGAACCTGCCCTGCTGGAACATGACAAAGCCTGAGAGAAGGAAGTCATACGCTATCTGGGTACAGTGGGGATTCCATACACCGTATAAGGCAGGTGAGTGTGTGGTTGATGACTCCATTTTAAATTCTGCCAAGACACCTGCCCCTGGGCAGGCTGATGACCTAGGGATGGCCCTGCCCTTCTCCTGGACTTGGTAACAAGGACAAGCCAGCATGGAGAAGGGTGGAGCAGGCCACTTGCAAGTTGTGAGAACCCTAAATTGGGAAGCACTATGGAAAGTTCCCGTTCTCCACCTTCTCTCATGGCACACATGTCCAGCTGGGCCAACCTTATTCCGTCTTCAGCAGGTGGCTATGGGGAACCCGCCCAGGGCCAGTGTAGACCCCGGATCATGCCTGCAGCAGCAGACATGAAGCCACACTCCTGTCTTCTCAAGAGGCCCTTGAGAGAAAAAGCCATCACTGGAGTGACTTTGCCCCCCACAAAGGACATCAGGGGGTATCTTTGAATTGCCATGATTGTTCTGGGGAGGGTGGCACTGGCCTCTGGTGGGTACAGGCCAAGAGGTTGGTAGATGTGCTGGAATGCAGAGGAGAGGCACCCCCACATTGAGAATTACCTTCCCAAATGACAAGAGTGCTGAGTTTGAGAAAAGCAGAGCCCTTGAGCGGGCTAAGGTGGCAACACTCACTTGCAAAATGGTGAAGAGTGTGCTAATGGGGAGGGAAAGTTGGACCATGAGGAAGTGATGGCCACGCTGACAGCTGAAACACAAGGACAGAAGTCCAGGCAGAAAGACCAACAATGCTTTTAGGCAGCTGAGTTCCCTGGAATTAGAGGGGGGGAAAGTGAGGGCACAGGTGAGGCAGACAAGCAGGGGGAAGAAACAAAGGCGCCCTTGGAAAGTACTGTCCATCACTTCTGTTGTCTTAAGTATGGCAAGGAGTCAGGTCCCCATTTAAATCTCAGCTCCATCACCTACTAACTGTGGCCTCAGGACAAGACTTTGATATGCTCAGTTCCTAAATCCATTTTTAGAGTATAAGGCAGGAGGCGGAGAACAGCATCGTCCTCAGGCAAACAGTGTTGAGATTCAATGAGAAAATGCACAGAGACAGCTTGGTTCACTGCCACCAATAACAGTGTTCTTATTTTTGTTTTCAAAGGTCACTCTGGACCCAGCGTGTGGAATACAGTGGGGAAGGACAACCAGAAACACTCCACCCTGGGAACACAAAGTAAAGCGAATGCAAAACACAAAGAACTTCACACAACACAAATCAGCTCTACCAAAGCAGTTTCCAGGGAGTTTTAAAAGTCCTTGCTGTGACACAGCGGTCACCTTAACAAATGTCAGCACCAGGAACAGAAATCAGTATCCTTCGGAAGTACCGATGTCCTCCATAAACAGAACAGCAAATCATCCGTCTCCCTTGTCAGCAAGAGAAGTAACTGGGTGGAACCGCAGGAAGATCTTCACCTCAGTCCCCTTGCTGATGGCGACCTCACTCTTGCCAGGGTATAGCCAAGATGTGTCTCACAGACGGTAAGACCCCTCCACACACACAGCTAAGTGAATCGCGTCAACCCAGTTTTGTAACAAGCTATTTGTTCAATAATCACGCACTACTAGAGAAAGGGTCTCAATCTGATGCCCTCCCATCTCTCCCTGCAGGCAGCTCTGAGAAGTGAGGACACGTCTGCATCCATGATCCATAAGCGGTAACCACATGGTTCCTTAAGTCCACCTTTCCTGAACTAAGCCTCATTCACTGGAATTAAATCCTTTCTGCTCAGTACCATGGGAGGGATGAACAGATCCATCAGAGTAACTGCTGTGCCGGCCAAGTATGCAACATTCACTCCATAATTTGTACTCTGCTTTCAGACCTGAGCTACTTACTGGCAGTGGCAAATAAGAATATGAAGAAAGGTCCCCCGATGTACAGGTAACCTGCAAGGGACATGATACAACCAGGTATGTAAGGCATACCGACTGACATCGGGGATGGAGACAGCAGGCACCTTCTCAGAAAAGGGCGTGGAGAACAGTTGGCCCCTCACTTTATGGTCTCTAGTCACTACCCAGCACCACACAACAGCTACACAATCCCAGCTTGGGAACACGCTGCTTCTTTTGAGGGTAGGTCCTGTTTCCAAAGCACTGAGAAGTCCAACTCACAGAAACAAGGGACTAGCCTTTATCTGCACATACTAAGTTGCTTTTATTAATCCAGAACAGCATGCTACAGATACTGTACAGCATGAACATTTATTCATTACAAAAATGGCTTTCAAACCATTAAAAATGAACTTGGAATAAGAGCATAAAACGGAACAGTAACATCACAACTGTTAGGAAACATTCAAAGTATTCACAAAAAATGTTATAGTTAGCATTTTAATAAACCAGAGAAAAATCAGAGACAGTTTTACAATCGCTTCATGTCAACTACAATGGCACTGAATGAACAGGTTTCAGCTTTATACAGCATTTTGCAACATCAACATGCCTAGTTTTTTTTTTTTTTATTTTTAAAGTTCGCTACCCACTTGTATGTCGTATGTGTACATAAAAGCGGCAGCTGGTTTTTCGTTTAAGAGTAATCTAATATACAGAATTTTGGCCCTTAAGGGTTTACACCTCTTCATTTAAAATGCTTTCTGGACAATCTGCTACCAAACACATTTTGTTATAGGTGACGTTAAAACTACATACAAATCTACCTATGTAACATCACAGCAAAACATGATGAACGAAAAGTACAGCATCAAAAAGAGGGAGGAAGCTAAAGTCACTGAGAGTTTTGGCACATAAAGTTTTGCACACGGTCAGTCCATGTTCCTAAGGGCGCAGGGCATCTGACTAGGAGTTAGAAAGGGAGATGGGCCGTTCCCACGGGTGCTCAGACAGCATCGCAACATTCCCTCACCAACGTTCAAGTCTTGTTTCATGAAATGGCTTTTAAAGCAACTTTTGTTAATGCTACTGATCCTTAATGCAACTATAAATGTCCATTTGGCGGCATCTTGAGTTTCATACAGAAAAAACAAACAAACAGAAAGGGATCCGAAAGGGAAACAAAAAAATATATACACATTTTTATATATAAACTTAAAAACCTTGTACAAATGAGTTGTTATATATAAGATGCTTATGCTAAGGGGAGGGAAAAAAAAAACTTTATACATTTTCAAGAAAAAGGAAAACATATTTTAAAAGGGGACAACGTACAAGTACGACAAGCAATCTCTAAAGCAATAAATACTACTGGTCCAACAGCGTTGTGATCCATTCATTGTTGAGTAGCATCCCCCTCCCCCCAAAAGGACATCACCATGGAACAAGGTATATTAACACATTTTAACCCTTTGTTTCTGTACATTTAAACAATAACAAGTAACATCACAATAAAAGTTGTTTCACACAGAAAAGGAAAAAAAAAAAAAAAAAAAGTAACGGCACTGCATTCCTCGTGCCCTTCGCGGTTTAAAGACCAGGTGTAAAATGATTGGTTCGCAAGCTCTTATTTAATACAAATAATACAGAACCCCTTCTGGAGGGCTGCTTCAAAATTGCTTCTCTCTCTTTTTTTCTTTTTGTTTTTAATCAGTCTTTTAAAACTAAGCTATCCGAACTACATAACAGTTATGTATATATATATATATATATTTATTTTTTTTTAAACGCTACAAAGACTTTAAACAGCTGTTGATAAAAATTTTGGTAGAATCATGAGGTTCTTCTCTCATCTACATATTTAAAAGGAGAAATTGAAATAAGAATGGGTCAAATATTGACCAATGAACTCGATAAACATCAACTCATGTAGCCATGTGGCACAAATTAAAAGAGTACGAAACAAAAGCTTTCCAGGTTGGTGGGGGCGGAGGGGACGCAAATCGAGAACCGGACGACACGGCAGACCAAGCAGCGACGGAGCTAAAGCTATTCTAAAGACTTGGTGACGAGCGACAGAGGCTGGGGCTGGGTACCGGCCAGCGAGTTGTGGGAATGTAAGGAAGATGTCGATGGCTGTGCGAGCGAGGAGGATGGGGCGATGGGCGGCTGCAGGGCGGCGGGCGGCAGGTCCAGGGCCCCGTTGGGACAGAGGGCAGAGGCCTTGCCATGGGCGGCCTCGGCCAGCAGGAGCGCAGGCGGCGGAGGCATCATGGACAGGTGGGCCAGGGGGTCGGGCTTCAGGGACAGCGAGAGCGGCTGCGTCTGCTCAGTCTGTGACTTGGCGTCTTGGGGCGGGGAGCCTAGCAGGTGTGGGGAGGGGGGAGGCGAGTCTAGTAAGCTTCCATCTGAAGAGGGTGGGCTGAGGCAGCTGCCTTCACCTTGTATGTAGCGAACGCACTTTTTTTTTCTCCTAGAAACAGGGGAGAGAGTTATCTGTGAATAAAGGGCAAAGACGTCAAGGCGAGTTGCCCACTGCTCACGGCCACGCCCAAGTCCCCGAGCGGTGCCCCAGAGCACAGCAGACCCGGTGACTGCGGGCTGCCTGCTCCCTTAGCCAGGCCCTGAGTCTATTCTGCCGCGAGCAGCCTTTCAGAGAGCACCCGCCTGCCCCAACCCCCTCAACACCCGGGGCCACCCCTGCCCAAACAGAAACCAACAGACGAAGGGCATCACCGGTTGACGGTGGCACTCACTTGCCGTCTGGCAAGTGGCTTCGTCCAATTGAGATGGACAGAAAGGCTTCTCTCTCTTTGGACTCAAGACATTCCTTCGCTTTCCCGGCACATCTCCTTGCCCTCCCGCTCCTCTTCCCACCCCCGCCACCCCCAGCCCCCAAGATGCGTGTATGTATGTGTGTGTGTGTGTATGTGTGCGTATTTAAAAGAGAAAGACAGAGCTCCTTCCCCAGCCGCCTCTTATCAATATGAAACTCTCAAAATGCTGACTATTGAGCCCACATAGCTGAAGGCAGCACTAGCAAGAGGCTTAAAGGTCTTAACACACCACCACCGGGAGGCTGCTGGCGCCCAGAAAGCTTGCGGGCTTGTCTGTTAAGAACCACACCAAATCAAGAGAGGTCAGAATCAGGTGGGAGGGGAGGTGGGAACAAAAATAAAAGAAAATAAACCAAAAAGAACGAAACCAACCAAACCAAACCAAACCAAAAAAACCAAAAACCACCAAAAACAGGTAGAAGAGGATAAACAAAGGTGGGGGGGAGGGAAGAATAAGAAAAACAGAAAATGATCCAAAGGAACAAGAATAACTGGTTGTATGGCCTGCAGGTTGTGGATTAAATTACGATTCAAACTTGATTTTTCAGTTTTTGATTTTGTTTTGCTTTTTTTCTTTTCTTTTTTTAAGGATTTGGGGCTTCCCTTCCCCCACCCCTAGTGAGAAGGTTGGAAGGAGAAATGGTGAGGATGGATGGAGGGGCGTCTTGTTCTTGTCCCAGCAAGTAGAGGGTGCAGTGAGTGATGACCAAGAAGAAGTGCCAGGGGACTGCAGCCGGGCCCTTCCTGGGCAGGGCTTCTCGAGATTAGCGTTCAAACCAGAAAGACTAACTCTGCCTTGCACCGAACCAGAATTGCTCCTGACAAGGTAAGAAATAGGAATGTGAATGTCAGAGCCTCTCCTCCTTATCATCAAAGATGAGGTTGGGGAAAATCAACTCAAGCATTGGGCATGTGACTTCAAAGCCTCTCCCTGCCACGAATCCCAGCCTAAAACTGGGGATCCTGCTCGGTAGGAAGGGTGATCCTGGGATCGACCTGCTAATGCTAGAAAAATCATGCAGACTCAGACTGGGCTCACCCAAGGAACAGTCAGAACCGTGGCTGGGACGCCGTCTGCAGACAAGTGTGTGAGACGGACCAGCTTCCCGCTGCTGCGGGGTGGCCACCATGCCACCCGCATGAAGGCTGCCACTGCTGGGTGGCCTCACTGGCCGCTGCAGGAAGCAGCACACTGAGTTCCTCCTCTGGTCTGGGCCCCAGAGCGATCCGAAATGCCCATCAGTGCACAGGCATGGACTCCATGGGCGGGCAGGAGGGGAGAGGGCATGCTCAGACAGACCTCCGGCCTCCCAGAGGCTGAGGACCACAGGGGTTGGTGGCTTCGGGTCCTTCTGTCCCCTCGGGTGAGCAGGGGTGGACCCTTCTTACTCTCAGTCAGCTGGGCCAAGTTCCTTCTTTTCCCTGGAACGGACTGGCATAGGCTATGGGTTCTGTGCCCATCTCAGCAACCTCAGGTAAATATGGTAAGGGAGCCTCTCAGTTTTAAATCACCTTAGCCTGCAGATCCAAACATGCTCAAAAACTAAGAGTCCATGCATTTTAAAACAGAGTACGGAAAGGAAGAGGAGGTGGGAGAGGGCATAAGCAAAACCGAGAAAGCAAAAGGGGGAAATGAGAGAGAGCAGAGGAGAGGAGAGGAGAGGAGAGGGAGGGGCAACAGGAAGACAAGGCAGCGGCATCGAGCAGCATTCCGGGCTCTGTTAGGGCGGAGTGCGAGGAGGGGAAGCAACTTGGTGGGCTCAAAACAGAGTCTGATTAGAATGTCCTCAAATGCTGAACAGAACTGGAAGCCCTGTGTGGCAAGCTAGGAGCCCTGCTTGGCTAGGAGCACTCTGGGGGCTCGGCACGCCCCGCCCGCCCTCCCTATGGTGTGGATGTTTCCAGATCACAGGGATGGGGGCATTTTGAACACAGGACACAAAGACTATGGTGACAGAGCGATACTTCCCCAACAGAGCCAAGCAAAGGGCAGCTGGAACACACACATATTGCAGATGAGTCAGAAAATCCCTCCGTTTGCAACTGCTTTCTAAAAATTTTCTTTCTCTTCTTTTTTTAAAAAAATGTAAACCCCATTTTGACCTATCAATCCGAGCATCAAGCCAGATGTGGTTATGGCAAAGCTGAAATGGCGAGTGGCAGGGAGGGGACAGGTGATGACTCATCCAAACCCACACTCTAGCCCACCCTGTCTAATCTCCATTCTAGCTGGGCTGGGGCCTCTCGCTGATTTATTTATTTTGAAAGAAACCAAGGCCTTCTTCCTGACCCTGCCCTGGAAGGACCCATCCAAAGAGACAGCAGAAGTGAATTTGCCAATATATCACAGTATGAAAAAAATGTCCCCAAGAGAGAAAAAGAGGCTGTGGAGCCGAGGCTCGAATGACAGGGATCCTGACGTGGGCTGCGGGCCCCGTGACAACAGGGCTCCCATCCGCTGCCGTCAGCCCCGAGAAGCTGCCCCGCAGATCACCATCTGCAAACACGAGAAGCAGCCATATAGGATTGTGCGTGGCAGAGTTTTTCTTTTTTCTTTGTTAAAAATACCAGGAAGACACCCACCCGGGCCTTTAAATCAGGTGGTGGGTAGGTGTGAGGAAGGGAGGTCTATCCAGATCAGTGTTGGTAATTACTTCTAGAAAGTTAAAGAAAACAACAACAAAAAAACCAAATGGCAAAGTATAACCAATAGCTTCTGAAATAAAAAAGGGATTCGTAAACCATCAGCCACCCCTGTGGATAAAATAAAGTGTGCACTGGGACAGCCTGACTGTGAGGCACAGCCAGCGATGCCAGCTGCACGCATCTAGAGGGCATGAGACTCCCCTTTGGGGTGGTCCCTGTGGTGGGTCAGCCGTCTGCCCGGCAGGTGTCTGGACACAGCTTCCCAACCTGGACCGAGTAAGCACTGGCCTCATCTTCCCTGCTCGTCCTAATTAGATTCCCAGCTTCAGCACGTGATGTGGTCCTCTCTGTGGACCAGGGAAGAGCCCAGGACTGTGCTGAAAGGACATTGGTCACTCTGTGAATGGTGCCACCGCACAGGCCTGGAGAACTCCTCTCCCACTGAGTGGCACTTGTAGGGCACGTGTGAGTCCCTGTCCGTGAGACCCTGGGGCCCTCTCCCCACTACGGGAGCGCACTTCACCAGGCTCTCACACTGGTGCCGGAAGGGGGTCAGAAACACAGCAGACTCGTGGGCATGCACATAATGGGATGAACATCTGATCTAACGTCTAGACATGGAGCACACGGCAAAGGCATGGAGGAGAGGGACACGTGACAAGGAGGCACTACAAACAGGGACGCGTGTGTGGGGTGTCGAGATACCTACCATCACAATATTCCAAATTCAAAGACTGCTTGTATCAGAACAAAGAAACAACAAATTTAACTGAAGGTGGTCATTAAAGGAAAGGAAACCAGACAGGGTCTAGCAGGCATCCCTCCACCGAGAAGAAAGAAACTACACTTTCCCTGCTGGTGCAGGCGAGGTGGGAACCTTCGAGGGCAAGTGGGGACTTCACTGGGATTCTTCAGGACTGATTGAGTTCTCTGCTACTGGGTGTAAATTTACATATGTTTTAATTGTGCAGGTCCCACTCTCTGCAGCCCTTACGCTGGTGCATGCCACTCAATGCCACGCTTCTGTAAAACAATGTCAGCTAACCGAGCTCCTCAGTGCAGACAGATGCAGTTTGCAAACATAAAACCACCAAAGAGGCAAAATAGAGTAAAAGCAGGGAGCTGAGGAGGAGCAGGAGGAAGAGCCTGCCCCCAGAATGCCGTCACTGCCAAGTCTGAACTTGGGAGCAGGGGCCCTTGAGGCCCAGCCCACAGGCCAGCGAGGCAGGCATCGGCCGGGCCAGTCTAGGACGCCAGCTTTCAGAGGGAAAGCGTGAGGGCCCATGTTAAGGCTGTGGTCTCAGTCCTGCCATCAGGGATAGATGCTATGAGTCATCTGTAAGAGCAGGAGGGAGGAAAGAGGGAGTGAGAAAGTGGGGAGAGGAAACAGTACGAAATCAGCAAGAAAAATTTGAAGAATGAGGCTCATTAGTTATTGATGCCAGTGGAGAAGTAGAGGGGAAGGTGGACCAAATAAATCGCCAACCTAAGATACCAGAAGGACAGAATGCTTTGATTCCCAGAGGCCTCGCAGTGGTTGTATACCTGCACGGTTTGCACCATAAAGTCTGTCGGTCAAGCCCGAACAGTGCCCGACACTTCTTTGGAGTATTTGCATCTGTTAGCATAAGGTAAACACAAAACACAACACATGGTGGGTCGTGCTCAGCCGGACGTGCAATCTCAACTATAGCTTACTTGTCTTCTACATCACCTTGGCTCTAGCGGGTACGCGTCCCTCACCAAGGGCATGAAAGGAAAGGACTTCTATGAGTCAAATGAAAAAATAAAATCAAATAAAATGATAAAACACACACACAAAAAAAAACAACAACCAGAAACCAAAAAAACAACAATGAAAAATAAATAAAAAGAGAGAGAAGAGGAGGGGAGAAAGTGACGTCATTTGCTTCTACCTAGACCAGGATAGGGACCCAGGGCTGTCACAAGGAAGGGGCTGGCAGGCAACATTCCCTGGGAGAGGGCGCGCTGGGGTCTGAGTTGCTGACCCGAGGAGGCAAACGTGATGCTGTTTTACAGTGGCATTTTGGCTAGCAGCAGCGGAAAACAAGCACATCCCTCATCGAGCCCACACATTCGGCAGTGCCCCACTCCCTTGTGTCTCCTACGATCCACACACAGAGCTACGAAGCAACAGGCCAGAGAAGGGGGAAGGATGGAAGAGACCAGCTGCAAACCAGCACAGCGAATCTGGGAAACTATACACACCTGCAAGGGCCGCACCAGTTATTCTGTTGATCAAGGCCAAAGCGCGCTCGGCATTTCTTAGGAGCGCTCAGGTCTGAATGAGTTCAAGAGAGGAGCGAGCAGAGGAGGACATGGGAGAAAGGGAGAGAGAGAGAGAGAAAAAGAGAGAGAGAGGGAAGGGAAGGGGAGAGAGAGATACAAATAAGAAAAAAATAAAAATAAAAAAGGGAATAAATCAATGACCTGGTTACTAAAGGCAAAATATCGACTTTCTTTTTTTTTTTAAACTTTCTTTAATTAAAAAATGGTAAAAATCACATTCTAATTCAACTTGTGAAATTAGCTGTTGCAAATAAAGCTGCAGTATCCCTTCTTTAAGGACTGTGTCTTAGATTTGGTTTGAGCTGACAAAGGGAAGTTAGATACTGAAGGACTCACTCTTTTTCAATTACTTTTTCCTCTTTTTTAGTTCTGCTTTCCTTTTTTTTTTTTTTTTTTTGGCCTATCAATTTTCTTTTTCTTAAAGAAGAAAATAAAGCGAAGGAGGGAATTAAGTTTGTAACATGCTTTTTTCTTCTGAGTGTAACAGCTTAAAAAAGAAAAAAAACTACAAATAAACAAAATGAAACAAAATGAAATGAAATAGAAAGAAATAAAGAAAGAAAAGGGTTGTGGTATTGGGATATTGCAGCTTTTGGAATGTTTATCTTTTCTTTTTTATCTATGTTCATTAATATTAGGAGAGGAGCAGATGGAAGTAAACAGGCTGTGTGAATGAGCTGTTAGGAATTAGTAAGAAGCTCACAGCAGCTCGAAGCAGGCGTGGTCAGTAAAGTGCAAGTGGATTTGCAAATTATGAGCAGAAAAGCAAAAGGACGGAAAAAACTAAAATAAAAAAAAGCAAAGGAAAAAATAATCATACTGCGGATGCATGCTTGCGTGAGAAACTTAGTGGGAGCAATGAAAAAAAAATGCCATTAGATTAAGGAGGTTTATGACTGAATTCCTTCCATTTTTTTTTCTTTACCAGTCTCTTTTAAAGAAATACTGCATATTCAATTTGCACAGTTAGTTCAGCTCTAAATCACTGTCATCACTGCTTAAACAACTGTTATGGGAAAAATAAATAAACGAAACAGAAGTTAAATTAAATTCAAAAGGCAACAAAAGCAACTGAAAAAAATCTATCGAAACATATGAAACCGTGTAGATGGTCATTTTAAAGAATGTTCAAATGTCATACGTGTTTAATGTTAATAAAACTATAATGGCAAGAAAAATTAAAAAACAGTTCATCAACTATTTTAATGACTCAAAATGACATTAGCACCTGTAATCGGAGGAAGTGAAAGGCAAGGATTTAGGAAACATTCGCTGTGTTCTGAAAAAAAAGAACAAATTATACAAAGCCTTCAAAATTTTTGTTTGTTTGTTTGTAAAAGCCCGGTCTTCTCCAAGGGACCTCCGAGATTGCCTATGCAGTATTTCTAATTTCTTCTCCAGAATGACAAACCTCCTTAATTTAAGATGGGTGCAATTTACCACTGTAAAGGCATGCATCAGACATTCAGGAACGGCCCAGTTAATACCCAACACTCACTCACCCCGCCTACACCCTAGGTCCCTCCTCATCCCTCCTCAGACACACATGAAATAAGCAGACTGTCTACAGCCCGGCACAGGCATGCCTACTGCTCCCTCTCCAGTTACAGGCTTTGCAGTTATTTAAAAACACATTCCACTACAATTACAATGTGCTTTTCATGCAACAATGGATGTTACTAGCTTTAAAAGGGCAGTTGTGAAGCAATTAATTAAAATGCATAAACAAAAAGGCTGGCTAAGATGGGTTCCCCCACAATGTCCTGGCCTTGAATTTCTCCTGCCTCCCCCAGATGGAAGCCTGACATAGGAGTGGCCCTCCACCTACTGCTGCTTCCAGCACCCGGAGTTCTGTAACTTACCATTGGTCTCACCCGGCTGCTTATCCCTTTTCCTCTTCTTCTTCTTCCCCTAAACGAACAGATGAAAAGCAGGAATTAGTTCAATCAACAGCCAGGAGGTGGGCATCTGGGCTCACTTGGAAGGAAAAGGCAGAGAAGGGACTGTCCTACCCCCTCAGTGTCCTAGACCAGTGCCTCAGCCAGAGGGACACACATCTCGGGAGAAGAGGAAGGGTCTGAGGGTGGTGAAGAAAGACCTCTGCACACCGAGCCTGACCCGAGGCATCCAATTCCACGGAGGGGCAGTTTGCCCGGTGGGGCAGGGCCGGGAGTGAGAGGGGAACTCTGAGGGCAAAGGGATGCTGTGCCCGTCAGAGATGCTTAGGGAGCTACTACCACACTTTACCCACTCACGCCTCACTCACTCATGAAGGCGAGGTGCCCTCTTCTGTATAAAGAAAACGCCAGCTGCAGCAGGGGCTTCTCAGAGACAGCACTTGGTTTTTAAAAGTTAGGGAAGGCGGCATAATAGAACCAGAAAAATCTAGTCTCCTTTCCAAACTGCTGGAGGGGCATCCATCAGAGAAGCTAAGTACCCCCAACACCCTCTGTCCTACACAGATGCTCCTCCACCTACTGTGGGTGGTATCCCAAGAAACTGAAAGGAGAACGAACTAACACAGTCTGAAAATGTGTGTAACTGCCCTGACCTGTTCCACCACGACTTGGCCTCGTCCACCTCCAACATGCTCAGAACACTGGCAGTGGCCTACAGCAGGGCAACACTGCCTCACACAAAGCCCACTTCCCAGTACAGTGCTGAAAACCCTGAGTGAAACCACCCCCAGTCAGTGCTGACCACACAGTGAGCACAAGAGCGCACCCAGGGGCCGGCGTTTGCTGCACACTGCATGAGGTGCCAGGCTCGAGGCCACCTTAGTTCGGCGCAGTGACTGGTTTACTCTTCCTGAAACTCTATGGCAGCTACCACTTCCATTTGGATTTTACAAACACATGAGGAAACGGGTACAGCAAGGGATGTGCCATTCCTACAGCAGCACAGCCAGCGGGAGGCAGGCCAGACAGCAGGCACGGTCTCCACACTGCCCCTCCAGCCCAGCTTGCTGCCTACCCACCACTGCCAGTCCTGAGGAGCTGTTTTAGCTGACAAGGAGATGGCCTGCTCGGACTCACTCACCTCCTAAGGCTGAGCCTCCCAGATGCCTGGCAGTGTGCGGGAGCAGCACATGGGGACCCACCTCTTTCCGGTCTGAAGTTTGGCTCCCTTGCCTCCCTGGCACTGGCCCTACCCATCAGCTGCCTGTCTTCCGCAGCATCTAAATGCTGCCTTTACTAACAGTTCTCCCAGCACAGGGACAGGAATGCCAGGAAGAGGGCGCGCAGAAGTCCTGAGGACGAGCTGGGCTCACAAGGAACCAACCGCAGGGGATCCCTGGAGGGCGGGCTGCATGGCTGGCTGTGAGCACCACACGGGGAGCACCTCTGGAGATGGCACGGGAGTGCATTTTGGTATTGGGTACGTGTACTCCACAAGCCTGGATGTGCAATCAAGACAAAAGCCCGGGGCCAAGAGCCACCCCACCCTCTTGATTCAGGGGCTTGAAGTAAAACTCAACAGAAATCCAGACCCTGTTCACTGTGTGTTTCATCCGTCCACTTCTGCCTCGTGAATGGGGTGTGGGAGCCCACGGCTTAGGACACAGAGCGGATGCAACGAGGCCAAGAACAGTGCTGCTCAGACCAATGGCTTCCATCCGGGGCACAGGGCTGGGTCCCAAGAGGAAAAGGACATGGGGACACTGCTGGACACTACACAGGCCCCAAGGAGGTGGCCATCCTGCTCTCCTAAACTGAAGGCCTGACACAGGGCAGTAAGTAAGTAGGAGAGGGTGGATCTCCTGATCTAAGGAAGGGACACTCTAATATGAGGCTGAGGCTCAGCCATCACTGTGCTACTCGGAATGCTTCCGCTGGGCTCTAAAACAGGCACCACGTCTAGTTAGCCAGAAGTGACGATTTCACTCCATCCCATCATCCATCCCCAACTCTTCTATCACCACGTGGCTGAAAGAGCAAGACTATACAAGAGGTATGAGGTTATCTTGCAAAACACTTTCGAGAACACTCCTGGGCTTCAGAATAACCTAAGTCATTTGCAAAGACTCCACGGTCTACTGAGTTGAAAAGAAATACTACCCAGGTACAGTGATAGACACCTACTATTTCAACACTTCAGAGAGGCCAGGGACGATCCTCAGGAGGATCCAAAGTGTGAGTCCCACCACGGCAACTTAGATATCTTGTCTCGAAATAAATATTAAAGAACTTGCAAGAAATACTAACAAGTTTCTACTACATGAAAAACACAAAACCTTCCACTCTGTCACTGTTCCCTGGGTCACGGAAAGAAAGGTGAGTATCTGCACACACTCGTGAAACGTGGGCTATCAGGCAGGACTCTGACAGCACTCTTCGAAGAGATAATGTCTCTGTAGCCCTAGATCTGGCTCCACCTCCAAATCCACTACCTGGTCTTGTCACAAGTCCTGCACTTATACTAAACCACCTTCTGAATACAGACAGACCTGAGCAGGGCCCAGATCAACCGCCTCCCCACCTCTGAAACCTAGAAAGCACATCCCAGAGAGCCTCAGTCACTGCTCTGCCTAATGATGCCCAGGAAAGTGAAAGCGATCCTTTAATGTTATCAGGTGCCTTGTTTCCTTGTAGGAATTTCACTCTGCACAATGCTAGGGGGCACTTTTCATATAGACCCCCTTGTAAACCACATACCCTAAGGTTGAGGACAGCAACTCTGTTCGAGTACATGAAGGTCCTACTGTGACCCCAACTGTCCGAGGCAGCTCTGAATCCCACTCTGTGGTACCACTCGAGACTTGAGATCACCCAAAGAGCTCAGCAGGTAGAAGCTGAAGACGAGCATTAAATTTGTGACCCTAAACCACCCAAGCAGCTGTCCTGAAGTGATGCGCTGTGTGTGCAAGCTGAGGAGGAGCCACTGCTGCAAAGGTCTTCCTTAGGGAGGGGCCACCTCCCACACTGCTCATGCCGAGGACCAAGGGAAAGGTCCCAAGCGGTCACCCAGCGACGCCTGTCTGTTGGCACAGCGACCACACCATCAGCGTGGTTCTAGAACTTCCTCTTTTGGCAGGGGGCACAACACATACACCCTCCTGCTGCCAGCTAGAGCCGTGGGGGCCTGAAGGGGAGGAGGGCACGTGGCAGAGAAGCCTGGCCAGCTCCACTCTGTCTTCTATTGTCTATACGGAGAGAAGCAAAGGAGCTACCGTGTGTTTGGAGGCGAGAGGAGAGAGGGGAAACAAGTCAGAGCAAGCAGGGAGCCGCCCTCACTCAGGACCACGCACGCGGTCGGACATGCGGATGTGGGGGCCTCCCGCTAGACAGCAGGCTATGAAAGCAGACATGCTCACCCCAACTCCAGGACCGCACAGCAGTCTCAGATGCCAAGAGTTCACACTGGTGAAGCTTAAGGACCTCAAGTGCCCTGCGGGGTTTGCCCCAGGGACACTGCCCACAGGAGAACGTAGCCCAGAGCACTGACGGGTAGCATGGCTCTCTGTGGCGCCAGGACAGAAGGGATGGGTAGGAAGCCTGTGCCAGAGTGATGTTTAGTCCCCTCAAAGGTGAGTGCAAGACTCCTTCATGAATGCAAAAGCAAGGTAATAAAGTATGTCACAAGTGTAGTCACTTCACCATCTAGAAGAAGTGGTGGCGAACCTATAGCATGCGTGCTGCAGCCAGCCATTTGCTATCACTGAAAGCTCTACACGGTTCGCCATCAACTGACCTAAAGAGTCAAAGAGACAGCTCAGAATTTGAGCAATTAGACAAAAGGTAGGACTAGAATCAGTGGTCATCAGAGGATAGTAAGTGTGTAGGACAGTGGTGGCAAACCTATGGTGACCAGAGTGGGCTGCTTCTATCACTGAAAGCTCTACAAGGTTCACCATCACTTGTATCAGGAGAGGAATTAGGGGTGTTGATGCAATTAGTAAAAGCTAACATCTCATGATGGTTCTCTCTAAAAGCTAGGAGGGAAAATTGGGCAACTCCTTCAGGCAACTCCAAGCCCAGGAAAACACATGGCATATATCACCCTTCCCAGGCCCCACGGGGCACAGACCATCAGGCCATTCTGCCAAGGTTGACTTACACAGGCTAATTTAGGGAAATTCCCACTCATGTCCCTTTCAGGATGAAGCAGGTATTCACTGCAACTACACCTGGGTAACTATCTCACTTTTCCTTTTAAAGGTGCAGGTCCTAATGAACACCCGAGGAATTCAGCTCTCGTCCTCCAGCTCTGCCTACAGTCTTCTAGGTAAAGCCACAATGCTGACTCCTGCTGCTAATGTGGAAGCAAAGTCCCTCGGAGTGTATCCCAGAGTCCTTCTATCTCTAAGAAGTGGGCAAGGAAGAAGGTATGCAGTCTTTAATTGTTATCAATGGCAGGGGGCTGGGATACTGGATTACCTCCATGTATCCCCCCACAACTGACTGCAGACTGACAGAGCCACACTGGTAGCTGGGACAAGACCCCCACGTCAGCAACAGGGCCAGAGGCTGATGGCACAATAAATGGCCCCACAGTCCCGTTCCAGCTGCAGTGACCATTTGCTCTGTGCGGACAGACACACGCCACCCCATGGGACACCGGAGTCACCCAGAATACAGTTCACCTACATAGTTATCCCGTGCAGACCAGCCGGGGTAGAGCTGCATGTGAAGCTGTCGCTCCTTCCGGGCCAGCTCGTAGTACTTCGCTTGCTCTTCCCTGGACAGTGCGTGCCACTGGAGGGGAACAGGGTGGAGGAGAGACATGCGGAACATCACAGACCGCCCTGGGCCAGCATGCTCGGCACAGGCTCACCTGTGACACGAAGGTGTCTGGCACTAACGGGTTTGTCCTCTGGCACTAAACTGGGTTTGTCCTCTCTCGGGGCATGGCTGTACTGAATGTGGTTCCAGGTGGAATGACCGTCAGGGTTTCAGAAAGGGGCTCTGGGAAAAGGACTCTCCAGGCAGTGGGGGAGGGGACATTTCGTCACCAGACAGAACCCTCCGGGGAAGGGGCTCCTTCCTACCCTGCGCCCGAGGATCTGGTTGATGGCTGCACTTTCTTTCAACGTGCACTCAGCCACGACCTTCGCCCTCATCTCCTTCATATACAACATGAACGCGTTAAGGGGCTTCTTTATGTGGGGCTTCTTCTTTTCTTCTTCCTTTTTGGAGTCCTGATGCTTTCTGGACACAGAACAAAAACAGACAGACAAACAGCCTGATAAACAACCCTGCAGTGCAACTGCCTGCGAAGCAGAGGCCCTCAGCTGCATCTCCTTCAAACTCAAGCCTAGCAGTTTGGAATAAAAAGTAGCTTCCACTTTCGGTCTCCTCCACCCCGGAAAGAGGGAACAACAAAAATAGCCTGAGGGGGGAGTGGAGCAAGCGAGAGACTCTGTAACCACTTCCTCCGGTTTCACTAATAGACAGTTTTCCCAGGCACAAGGGAGGCACCAAGGCCTCCACCCTCCAGGCGCTTGGTTTCAAGTTAGGGGGCAAGTTCTGGGGAACTTCCATCACAGGAAAAGTGCTCTGCGCAGACCTGCAGGGCACAGTCAGGGCAGCCCACCCCTGTGCACTTTGACCCCGTCCAGAATGACACCACAACCTACGAGGCCAGTGGTTGCCGGCAGGCGCTGGGGCAGCCCCTGCACCTGCCCTTGCTCTACACTGTGGCTCCAAAGAAAGCAGTGGCTGGGACTGCACTTACGAGCTGTGGAGTGAGCCGACGTCACTCTGGGAGGATTCCTGTTTGACTGTTGGGGTGACTATGGCCGGATGGGGGATGCCGGTCGTGTGTAGAGTATGATGTGGTGGGACCATGTGGGGAGGGAACCTAGAAGACAGAAAGCTGTGTAAATTGTCAGAATCAAAATGAATGAATGAGGAGGGATGTGTACACACAATTAAAAAAAGAAAAACCGAGCACGCAACATTCACATGAAAGCAACACAAGGCCTATGAAACCTGTCAGCATTAATTAGTGATAAATTAAACATAATGATTCTCATAATGTCATTAAAGCTAATCTTCCCCGTCGTTATTGCTCCTGACATGAGACATTATGATTTTTAAACCTCTTTAGCAAAAGACAAATTCAACTGATGTACTTGGGCGGAAAAGTGGGCTTGGACTACCTGCTGGAAATCGTATGTCCACTTGTTTTTGGAGGCAGTATTATTATTAGTGGCATCTAAGAAGACAATTTCCTAAGGCCTAATCAGCTCTAGAATGAAAGGTGAAATCTTTTGTTGTATATTGACAGCTAAATAAAATATTAACATGGCTGAAATATACATACATTTTTGACAATGCTGTGCCTGCCTCATTAGGCCTCATTCTGTTGATGGAGAGCAATGAAATTTTTATTTTTCTTTTGTCGCCAGGACTCATTTGACAGGGAGGGGAGAAAATGAGGTGGAAAGATAGGATACTTGGTTCTCATCACAAGTCATGGGTATTTTAAATAAGTTTATATCATTTCATAGAAAAATACAGTGAAAGAACACAAATGAGGCTTCAAATGTTTGATTCCTGTGTCTTTTCTATTGTGAAATTTAGGACTTTTACATCAATTTTACTCAATATGTTATCAAAAATTATAAACAAAAAAAGAATATAATTTGTATTTTCTCCTCTAATTACCATTCACTTCAGGAAAAATTCTCTAAAATACACTGCAGTCCCTGCATTGATATTTCTTAACCATGCAAATTCACATGAGACAGAGCTAATTCTACCCTGGCCCAATGCAAAATGTCAACTGGACTGGAAAATGGCTTTCATGTCTTCTGACTATGCTTGGAGTCCCCACACTTTGGAGGGGGCAGAAGGACCCTTCTTCCCACACTCTAAAGCACTGTACATTGTAGAGAGGAGCAGGGCGAGGGGCACAAAGGGCAGAAGCCCACAGAACACAAAGCTGCAGCTCTTGCTCCACTCCAGTAAAGTTGTGCAAGTGTGCAAGTGAGCGGACAGGGAGGCCATCCACACGAAAGGGAACTGGGACCATGGCGATGGCTGCTTCCTAGTAAACCCGACCAGAGTGGTCCAGCTACCATGTGGGGAGCAGCAGGTTACTCTGCAGAGACAATCCCGGTGGGATCTACAGGTCCTAATTGGACTTATCACGACAGTTACTTCAAAAGAATCTGGTATTTACTTCTAAGATTCTTCCATAAGTGGACCGGACACAGTTTCCATGTAGCCAAGGCAGTGTAAAACATGTTATTCTGGAAAATGATTTTCAAAACTAAAGAACAGATGAAAGTTACACTGATCGACATGGACAAAAATATCAATGAATAATGTTGATTTTTATAGGGTCCCTAGAACCACTGTAAACACTTGACTCAAAAATTCTATCCTGAGGTGGCCTTTGCAGCCAACTGCCTTCACAAACATGAGCCAGGCCAGCATGGTTGCATCATGGAATGAATTAGGGGACAACCAACCTCCTTCCCCTTCCCCTCAAATTCAGGAGGCGCTTGGGCTCCCAAGTCACCCCCTGATCTTCCCCACTGTTCCAAGGCCTCGCAAGAAACCCAAGTTGAGAATATGCATTCTTGGCAGCCCGTGGGTGCAGGGCTGGGTGGAGCGGCAGCTTTTACTGTGCATTAAAGGCTCGACATTCCTCAAGTACATATGCTCCCTTCCTGCAGAACAAGAATATGTGTATGGACACACGAGGGACAAGGAGAGAGGGAACTGCGTGTATGCAGACACATGTATATACCGGATTCTGGAGAAGTGGGAGTATGCTTTGGGGTGGGGACAAATTTCAGATGCAGCCAGGAAGGACACACACTTCTGAGTTCCTCGCCCTCTGTACATATTTATACTTCTGGAAAGTGTACAGCAGAGGGGACTGCTCCAACGTGCATGGGGCCTGTCTGTGTGCCTCCGCTCAAGACATTCCTTTCTGCAAGCAACTATTTCATGAAATGCAATAAACACCCTAAAAATTCCAAGCAGCTCATTATATACCCCCGTCTGCTTTTATGGCTCCGAGCCAGAATATAATGATGAACCTTAACTTGTTAAGGACAACTAATTTTTGTTTCTGGCTGTCTCAGGGGCTTCTCTCTTCCTCACTCGCACTTTGCTTCACTGTTGACACGTTTCTGTTAACTGGATGTCATCTGCCGGCCTTGATTTCATGCACAAGCAGTAGGATGCATTTTCCCGTGCAACGATCCTGCTTTGAGTTGCATTAGGTTTGTCATTATTCTCTCATTTTCCCCCTTGCACTTGTAACATTTCATCTCTTCCTGCCTTATTTTTTGTGAGCCACGGTGCACCCACATTATGGTTTATACATGATCTCGCTCCCTTTGAAGCCGGCAGATTTCAGAGCCCGCTCTCGTCAGGAGAAGAGCCTTGCACCAATTTAGCAGGCTGAGGGCCCGGAGCTCCAACATCTCAATCTAAAGGGGGTCACAGGGTGGCACAAGTGAGTGTCAGCAAGAGCTGTTTAATTGCCAATCTAGGCTTCTCCATGGTGTTTAAAGTATAATGACCCATCACTTAATTCTGAGAAGTCCTGGCCCCGCTGCTGAATAGAATGAATATCAAAGGGTGTTCCGGAACAGGGCAAGCTGCCTACATTTGCTATAACTGCCATAAGTATAATAGACCTATACTTCTGTCGCCCCATTACCACAATAATGTATTTAATTTGCTGTATACGCTTTTTAACTAGCTACCTTTCATAAGGCCTACCTGGGGAATCGGCCGCCTCCCCCCACACACCTCGAGCCCCTAACCTTTCTTCACACCACTGCCTTCCTTTCCTCCGGCCCCCCTGCCCAGTTATAAATCATCGGCTAACCTCTTAATGATAACTCAATCAATGAGCTTAACCCCAATCCCTAACCTATCGTTACGTCATCACTTCTCACCATGGGATGCCCCAGTAAAGCAACACCAGGGAGATCAGGTGCAGGACAGAAGGCCTGGGATGGAGGAGGAGCCGTGGATCCTAAGCGGCAGTCCCCTGGGAGGCTCCCCATTCGATCCCGAGCTCTATGAGGCCATGATGACATTATTTAATGAGCACAATTTCCTCCTCCCCCTAGACAGCGAATGCAAAAAGCATTTTCCCGCCTACCTGATGCTGGTGCGGGTTTTGAAATTTAGATAACGTATCCGACAAGGGAAACAGACCCTGACCGTTCTAGAATGTCCGTGGCACAATTACAAATGCTTGCTATGTAGGGTTTATATTTCTCAGTGGGTGTGATACTCGCTTTCTCCCCCTGCCCAAACTGCTATCTTTGAAGTGGGGAGGGGCACTGTGGCCTGCTTTGCAAGCCTATCCCCAGGCTTGGTTCCCCACATTGGCCAAGGAGAATGGGGAAGCGGCCGAGGGACAGCATCCTTGCTGTGTAGTGCATGCTAATTTAATTAGGCGCCATCATCAAAATGGATTGGTTGTTTCAGACCATCAGGAAAGTCTAAACCTCCACCGATTTAATTAACTTGACTGAAAATCAGATGAACAGAAAATAAAACTATCATTAGGAGCAATTAGTGACTACTTAAACATACTGCTGCCAACCAGTTTGTAAATAAACTAGCAGTCACTGAAAAATTAGCCAGAATTAATTAGAGGGAACAAAACAAGGGGAGTGTGTGCACACTGTGTATCTGTGCTCACGTCCAAATGTACACAAATGTCTACACAGCTATTCTTTAAAACTCTCCAAGACTTAGAGCTGCACAGGCCAATATGGCAGCTCAGGGTACACACGGCTACTGAGATGTGCTGTGTGTGTCACACACATATCAGACTATAAAAACTAACTCCAAAAAAGGGTAAAATAGTCACTACACAGTGATACCCTGTTGAAATGATAATAATTTGGCCATACCGGACTGGACTGAGTAACACATGCCATTGACAACAATTTCATTTCTTTCTTTTTGACCAACAAGAGTGCTGTTAGAAAACATCGAAGTCCTCACATGGCTCACATTAAGTCTTTCCTGGACAGTGCTCCAGGTGGGGGTGTGTGGGGGTGCAGGGTTTCCCCTGGCTTTCTGGTTGACCCTCCATCAGAATCTGAATCTGGCAAAGATAAACAATCTTTCCTCAAACCATCTGTATCATAATACTTGCTCTTTTCTTAACCAGTAGGAGCTACAGGAAAATGATACTGTAGAAAGTTCCACATTTCCTTCGTAACTGCTTTTCCTTACCTTGCTAATTCCTGAAAACATATTACTCCATTGATTAGCTCATAAAAATCCAACCTAGGAAGGCATCACTTTGGAAACTTGGGAAAGTATGGAAGACTTTCTAAGAGCAAAGCTCATGCCACCTCAGCTTTGAGCTTTCAAACTTCATGGAGCCACAGGCCCTGGGTGGCTCAATGCCCAGCTGGAGGACCTCTCGGGAGGCTGAAGGCCTCGGTTCTTGAAACTCACCTGGACATGGAAGCGTTGACGGTCAGTGCTGTGGGGTAAGGGTGTCTGAATCCTCCTGTTGTGATTGGGTACACTGGTTGACCTTGCCTACAAAGAAGGGGGTGCAAGGTGAGAAATCGGAAACCAGGCTGGGGGTGGGGACAAGGAAAAGAAGAACAGGGAAAAGTTCTCTCCGCATAGTAAGCTTTATTCTCATTTGATCAGAACAAAAATCTTGGGGATTGTACAGGAAGGATCAAAGGGAAGAAACGCAGAACAATTTGAATGCCATAAATCTGATAGGAATGGCTAATTAAATTTTATAACCTCTGCTTATGTCAATAGAGACCCTCTCCCCAAGCTGAAACTAGGTGTTTTGTTGTAATAATTAAAGGCGAAGTCTCGCTTGCTTTAATGGAGCCATCACACTAATTGAGGGCTACACATCCAAAGGAAAACAATAATGAATGTAAATTTATACCAAAATAAAGTACAGTGAATCAAAGGACTTCAGTTGCGCTTTGGGCCTCTTTCGGTATTTAGATCTCGGTGAGAAAACATTAAATTAACAGAGCTTAATTTGTAGCCTTTTGTCAAATTAACAAGTGTTGACAAGAGTTACCGGGGGGAGAGTCCCCAAGAAGAATTGTGGGTAACCAATAGACAATCACACCTCATTACAATAATTAAAAAATACAGCAACATGCAAAATAGCATCCTCATGAAAGACATACAACTTTTCCTGACAGAGGGTTGTCTGAGTTGGCTATTCTTTTTTATCTAGGCTTCGGCATCTCCCCACTAGCCAAATGGGGCAAATGACGACTGAGACCTGTCAAGGGTTGGCCCCGTCTATTAAGGAAGAAATGAGTCAGGAACTCATATCTATCCTCCCAAACAAACAAAAATAAAAGAGGCCCAAGAAGAAGAAGCTGCACCCAGAACTACTATTTGGTACAGGAAGCATATAATCCCAACTTTTTTTTCCCCTCTTCATCTAGAAAAGTAAGAGGAAGTTAGGGGAGGAGAGTACATTTCCAAAATTTTAAACTTCCTTAAGGGTTTGAAAGGCTGTCTTCCCAAAGACTAGTGTTTACTCAATTTATTTACTTTAGAATTTAACACACTGTCTTATGTTTTCTAGACCAGAGATCACTGAAAAACAGAGAAATATATGCATAGAGACAATCTCAAAAGATATTCCACACCTGCTTGTGGAAACACACACACACACACACTCACACACATACCCACCTACCACATGGTATGCTCATGTATTAAAGGCCTTTCTGCTGTGCTTTTAAATCAAGTTGTAACTTTAAGCTGCAGAAGGCAGTCAAATTATTCAGAGAGGAAGAAGGGCCCTGAATGACATGCCACAGTGAGGTGGTCACATGTCATAGTTGGGCAAAGCATGTGACATGCAAACAAGCTGAGAGGTGCTGGTTAAATAACATGAGATGCTCAACAGATGGAACTTCCCACTGTCAACTTGGGGGGAGTGGTCAGGGCGGGAGGGGGGCTCAGGGGAAATAACCCCACTCCGACTCTGGCACTTCTCCAGGTGGCTGTATTCCCACTCTCTTCTCCTTACCAGGCACCACCTGAGAGGTTGGTCTCGACCCAGGGACACAACGACAACCTGGGCCACCCTGTGCGGCCTGATTCTCCAAGGATCTTCCAGGCATCTTTGTCCACAGAGTCTGTGGGGACCCTGGGTACCGAATTTTGAACCACCAGCCACCACTCATCAAAATGGCTTCTGAGTCCTCCCCATCCCATCTCAGCAGCAACTCCCCATGCTTGCCGCTAATCCTGTTCTCAAACACACAAGCAGGTGTACGAACTAAATAATAAGCATGCCCACACGAAAAAAAAAAAAAAAAAAAAAAAAAAGAAATTAAAAAATGGAACTCCTTACTGTGGTACTAACCATCCTAGCGGATGGGGGATTTGTCCTACGGTGCCGGGCGATAGTGGGTAATACGGAGATATATCTGGAGGGTGTGGAGGCCGTGGGATTCCTAGAAGGAGAAGCGACATTTTAGGTACACAGGAGGGACAGAAGGCAAGAGCAGCTGTGGGGAGACAAACAGGGAAGGGAGGAAGAGGAGCAGCTCTTCTGGGACCTCGTGTGAGCTCACTCATGATTCTGATCTCCCAGGTTTGTCAGCTCGGTGTTGTCCTCCAGGGAAATCATCAGCTATCTCATGTTAGATGGGCTGTACAATGGCTCCACTCAGACAGACTTGCAAATGCCACCTTGGGTATCCTGGCTGCACATGCTTGATGTGACTATTTGAAGTTTAAAATGCTTAAGTACCTGGCACATAGTAGGTAAACAAGTAACCCAAATTCCCTTTGCCCTTAGGACTTGTCCCTCCCCACTTCTAATTTCACTGACTTCCACTGACATCTTTTGGCTATCGCTGGAAAGTTATCCTGCTTCCTTTCAAAAGAAATACCTCCTCAGAATGTCCATGTCCCCACTGAGATGAGCTACATAACTACTACACGCCAACAGTGTCTTATCTGTGGGACAGCTGGAGCTGCAGAGACAGGGAGACGCTCTGGAAAACTGACCCTAGAGGATGGCATCGCCAGGGGCACTGGCCCCACTGGGTATCTTGTGGACCACAGGGGCTGAGAACCTGCCCACTGCTCCAATGCCGCCCCATACTTCCTATGCTGAAGGAGAACATCCTGCTCCCACAGCTCAGAAGGCAGGAGCGCTAGGAGCAGCTCTCACAGAGAGAATTGAAGGGAACACTGAAAGGAGAAAGGAGCGGGCTGCATGCTCGCGGATGAAAACTATTACATTTTTAAAAATTCATTCAGGAAGCTTTTAATCTGTACATTAAGTCTCCCTGGGTGACATTTTCATGCAGACATTGCTTTCTCTCTATTACAAAAACCAAACAGATTAGCTGGGCTTGGACCCTACACTGAGCCATTTGCACACTTGAAAGAATGTTCGCAAGGAAAAGTAAACAGTCCACAGACGTTAATCATATGTTTTACGATAACCATTTAAAAGCTATTCCCTGTACTGCCGTTACTGAAATGAGACGCTGATGCTACCATTCACTGGCAGGGCTGTGGCGGGGGCTGGAGGGCCTGGGCCCCTCCTCTAGCCACACTAGCACCTGGCTGGGTACTTACCAGCACCAAGCAGGCTCATGGCCAAGTGAGGCCGGGTAATGTGTGACTCCATATGGATGTGCCAAAGGCCATCTCCTCTGGGCAGCCCACCTCCACCAACACCTGCTTCCTGACAAGTGCCATGGATTGCACAGTAAAGTGTCCTTCCCACCACTGAGCCAGACAGAGAAGACCCTGGCAGCCCAATGTCCAGCATCAAAGAAACACGTGGCCTTGGCTGTTCTTCCAAGATCATCTAGTGGGCTGCCTGCTGGTCACGGGTCTGCCTGTGGGGAAGAGCTATAGCGAACCTGGCCTTCGCTCCTTGTCCCCTTGAGGGAAAAAGCAGTCCATGAACAAGTGGACAGGAGCAGGGCATGAGTGCGAAGGTTGGAGACCCTCCTGATATCTAACCGGTGGACCTATGACAACATGATGAGGCTCCCTGGGCTCCAGTTTCCCATCTGTAAAATGGACTTGACAACCTCCTCTACCCCACAGGAGCTGGCCAGTCCCTGCAGATGAGCAGGGAGTATGCAGACGCCATGCAGTGAGGGACCTTATCCTCCCAAGATGCTGGGGAACAGTCATGATGGTGCTTCCAAGTCTGTCTGAGACCCTTGCAGTTACAGTCACTCTTGAAAAAGGGGCTCGCAGCTAGGTTGAGACAGCTGCTTCAGGGGTGCACGGGGTTCAGCGAGGAGGAAAGCTACACTACACCAGGCCTCGGCCTCCCCAAAGAGCTCCCCCGCCACCAACCACCACTCCGCCTGCTTCCTGCTGGCTGTCAGGACCTACCTGTTTTTGGGTCTACGTCGGCTGGTAAGTGTGGAGGGGGGTTTCCCGGGGTGAAGTGCTCATTGCTGTAGGTGATAAGAGGCGTGAGCGGGTGGACATGGTGAGGATGCTGCACCACCGGCACTTTGTTCGACTGTGGAAGGGAAAGAACAGACACGCCATCAGCCCAGTAGCCCCAGACTGCGGGGCATGGGGCCCATGGCTCCCCCGCTGCCTGCTCCCACCTTGGTGTTGTGAGAGGCACTCGGGGCTGTCTGCACCCCAGCTTCCCAATCCATTTAAAAGTAAGAGGTAGTTTTAAGATGGCACTCGGCGTGCTTGTGCTTCCGTTTACACCTCCCCACTGAGCATGGTTTTTCAAACACCCCCTCCGTTACCACCCATCACGGGGCCTGAGAGGGTGCACTTTTCCAGTGGCAGGTGAGGCGGAAGTTGGGACTTTCATCTCCCAGGCCCACTGTGCTCCTGCACGCAGGGGGGAAGCTCCTACCTCAAGGCCCCCGTGGTGGGACCTCTAGGAGGCAGGCAGGCTTCACGGGGGCCAGCCAGGAAAACCTTCATTTACAAGAAACCCGGCAGGGCCCGGATCCCACCCAGCCAGCCAGCCTACCTCTCCACCTCTTAACCCCGCCCTGAGCTCAGAGCAGTGGGCAAGCTGCAGCCCTGCCCAGACAGGGGAGGGGGAGCCCCACTTGCAGCTCTGGGGCTTGGGGTGGGAGTGTGAACTTTACCAGAAAGCTCTAAACTGCTTGGCAAGCACCCGCATATTTTATGCAGATTACAGCAGCTCGGATTCATTAGGAATTTCATTAGGAAGTCATCAGGGACCACTAATAAATTAACTGGATGATGATGAATTGGGCTAATAAAAGGCATGCATTTTAGAAGTGGGCAGTTCCAGCAAACAAAGTACAAGTAGTTTCATGTTTGGGCAGGGTGGATCAATGGAGAGAAACAAAGAGGGGGGAAAAAAGCATTTAAAATATGTTTCTAGTTGCCACCTCTCGGCTTTTCCGATCACTTTCCTCTTTCCCTACGCGGGCTCAGTGCAGTCCCCTCCCTCTACGCTGTGCTATAACTCAGCCCAGCAAGATCACAAAGAAAAAATTAAGCTGAAACAAGCGAACTACTGGGCCATTTACTGAGAGTAATCCAATTGCAAAAAACCCTATTCCCAGTAGAGGATTTTCACTAAAATCCTACAACAGGGACATTTAACCAGATTAGGTACCAGCGAAGATAAAGAGGCTAGTATTAGATGATGAATGGATTAGAGTCAAGTTTCATTTTAGAACGTGTCTTCATTTCCTTTTATTACTTTTAGGAAGGCACAACTTGCATTAACATCAAGGAAAAGGAATTGCATTAAAAGAAAAGAAGTCAGGTTCCAGTGCTGCCCACTAGCGCCTCTTGAGTTCAGAGACCACTGAGGAGTTAGTTCTCTTAACATGCTTCTTGTCTTTTTTTTTTAAACAGTGGGCAAGGAAGGCATACCTAATACAGGAAGGGGACTTTTTACCACAGCTAAATGTGGGGAAGGTGTCTTTGAGAGGTGTTTCTAACTTTTCGTGATTATGATTGTAAACAAAAATATGGGTCTTCCTAGATGATCTAGAAAGAACTTCCAAGTGGCCTAGTGCACCGATTTCCATATACAACGGTTCTCTTTCAGAGAAAAAGGATAGGTAGTTGCTCACAGATGAGCTGGTCACCATTTTACAATTTGGATAATTAAGTTGAAAGACACTAAAGCAGAGAGGGCTTTGGAAATCAGAAACACTCCTGTAGACAGCGTGCAGGGCATGTCCACTGAGCCAAAGGGCTGCTTTCTGTGCCCAGGCCAGTGGCAGGAGCTCATGAACACGGACTACAGATCATCTAGAGAATACTTCTGCTTGGGACTTGAGAAGGAAAGAATAGCTTGGCTCCCACAGGGGTGGGAAAAGACAAAAAGAGGGAAGGAAAGAGACAGAGACAGGAAGAATACCCGACGCGACCTTCCAGAAGCTATCTATTTCGTTAGAAAGGTACATATCCCTTAATATGCAAAGAAAGCAGGCCCGAAAGAAAAGAAGAGCATCACGAAAGGACCAGAGGTGATCAGGTGTCACAGGGACAGGGTGGCCAGAAGCAGCAGAAGGAAGTCAGTGTGCCGCAGCTATCACAGAGGCAAAAAGGGCCAGTGATGGGCAGTAAAATCACTGGCTACCAGTTCGGGCTCCATAAAGTATCACTTCACAATCTGGTCCCTAGTTCGGATGCCCAGTCACAGGAAATCTCCTGGAACCTGATTCAGAAGTGGAGCTCAGGACTGAGCCCTGGGTCTGCTAGGGAGCTGCAGAGCTGGGTGTCTTCTGCCCACAGTGAGAGGCCCTAAGCCAGAGAGACCCAAGTGGTCTTCATCTCAGATATGCATATAGTGGTGCTTTTAACCAAAGTTGCAGCTTTGAGACGGCTGCCCTGGGCCCTGGGTTACTCTACATACCTGAGCCTTGCCTACTCAATTCTTCCCTGTCTAGTCAAAGCTCTATAGCATGGTGAAGGGGGTTGGAAGGGTGGGAAGGGATTGAAAGTTTTAAATGATGCCTGGTTTCAGGAGGAAAAAAATGTGGATCCTATGAGGCCATGTTCCCTGTTTCTAACTTTGACCGCCAGGAAGGTCTGTCCAAGTTGTCTGGTTCCCAAGCAAGAAGGAGGAACTCTCGTCAAAACTTCCAAGTGCAGGCTCTTTCTGCTGCTCCACCTAACTTGTCTATCCTAGACTGCTTTGCTCATGGAAGAATTTTCTTCTTGCAAATGCCTATCAGAGACCTCCGTTTCCAGATCTCATTCTGCCTTTTCTTGGGCTGAGATGTGTACCCTTCTTGACCCCATCATACCGAAGCTCCTTCAGGAAGGGATGTATCTGCTAGGATTTTGTGTCACTCACAATGTGACAGTGGTGAGCACAAGCTCAGAAATACCTGCAAACCACTAACTCAAGACTCCAAGTGGCAGAAGAGCAGGCAAGAGCCAATGGAGCCCAGGAACCGGCTCCCAGTTAACACTGGGCTCACTCAGTACTGCCCACTCAGACACAGAGGAGGTGGGATCATCTCTTCTAAAAACTGTCGGTTCAGGGCCAGGGATTTAGCTCAGTAGTTCCGGCACCTGTCTTGCAAGCACAAGGACCCAGGTTCGATCCCGGAAACCACACATAATACTGGGCATGGAGACTCATGCCCAGCAGCAATCAGTACCACATACCACAGTGCCGGGCGTGGTGGCTCACGCCTGGAATCCCAGCACTCAGGAGGCAGAGGCAGGAGGATTGCTGTGATGTGAGTTTGAGGCTGAGCTCAGGGCCAGCCTGAACTACAAATCGAGACCCTGTCTCAAAAAATCCTAAAAAAACAAAACCAAAAAAACCTATCGCTCCAGCACTGGTACAAATGCCACCTCAGCTTGGTCAGCACTTCAGAAAGGTTTACAGCACAAGAGAATCAAGGATGAGACTCTCAATTCCCAGGTACAAATTCTGCTCCATTGGTCTGGCTCCGTCTTCTCCTCCTACCCCTTTGTTTCTGTTTCTATAAACTCCAGGTGAGAATCGTGTTTACCTGATAAGAGACTGTGGGAGCCATACACTCAGTACAGTGCCTAGCATATGCATGAACATGTGAGATCAAGAAACTCTGCAAACACAAATCAATGACTATGAAAGATGACAAGGTAGTGATCCCTTCTTGTCTCTTCCAATTAAACTGAGAGAGGGAAAAACACACCCACAAACAGTGACCCTTGTTAGGAAGGTAAGACTCACAATGGAGCTGCGGGGGATGGGGGACCTGTGAGTATCTTTCCTCAGTCATACACCCAGGGCTAAGGAGATCGGATTTAATAAATACATTTTAATACTTCTTGTAAGAAGAGTCATCATTTTACTCCAACAATAACTAAGACTGCCATGTAGGAGCTGAGAATTTAAAGTAGAGTCTTTGAGATGACCAAGTCCCCCCAGAATCAGGCTAAGGAAACTTGGAGTTAGAGCTAATAGAAATGCAACATAAAAAACTCAAATAGCAAGACGATCTTTTGCCTCTCCTCTCTAAACAGCACCCTCTTCTTTACAGAAGTCCTGAAGTACTGTGTTCACAACTGTATGTATAAAAGATAACTTAGTTGGAAGGGCACAGACCACCTTCCAGAAAGGTATCACGGAACTAACGTTCAGAAAGGTCAACTTGGAGAGTGAGCGTGGGCTGTTGACAGCAGTATTTCTCCTTCACCCTCTTATCTTTCATAAACAATGTTCAAAGCAAAAAAACTCAGCACCATTTTGGCAACTACTTAAATACATCTTCAAAACTACATGGGGCCACGAAGCAGAAGACCACAGGAGTGACAGTCGTCAACTCTTTGAGAATGAATAAAACTATGAAGTTGTGACGCTCCCAAACCAAGGATTTATAAAATATCCCAAATAACTTTAAAATCCTGGTTCCCCAGTGCCCATACATCCCAATAGGGCTACCAGCTGCACCGGCCTAGGGCAGGGACTGACCAACTGCCATACCCACAACACCAGTGCCCACCAGCTCAGCCTCTGCACTGAGCGCTGAGGTGACAACAGCACCCTCACAACACCCCTCTAAAGTAGCTGGCCGTCACTAGTTCCACGTGAGGAAAGGGCCTCTCAGTCACACGCCTTGGGGAAAGCAGGATTTCCAGAGGGAGCCCCAGCCTGCATCCCCCACTTTTGGGGTTTGCAAAGACTGGAGTTATAGAGCAGGGAGAGATCAGCCTGAGGAGGACGCCCCAACAGGATACAGAATGGGAATCAGGCCCTCAATTCCCCACTGCTCAACCCATGCAGCCCCCCACCCAAGCCCAACCTCCAAGTCCAAATTAGGAGCGGCCTGGGACTCCCTGACTGTAGCAGGCACAGCCTCTCCACATCACAACGAGTATTTTTAGCAGCGCCTTTACAGTGTTTGGCTGGTTATGGAAGGGGCTGGGGAAGGGGTTAAGATATTTCACAGGACGCCTCTGCTTCCCAAACACAAACATGCAGCCTCAGGGCCCCTCAGGATCCTGGCGATAAAAAACACCGTGTGGTCAGTCCCAAGCTGACAACAAACTAAAGAAAAGGCTGAGAAAATGGAGCCAACACTAACTAAAACAAAAAAGTCTATTTAAAAGAAGCCAAACTCTTCACCTGACTTTGAAACATTAGGGGTTTATACCTTCTACCTGGAAAAATGGCCATTTCCCAGCAAAGTGTCCCCCACCCGCTCCTGTTCATTCATAAAGCTCCACAGGTTTAGAACACTGAATAGCTAAATTATAAAGGAAAGATTCTTCAGCAGCCCTCAAAGCACACAAAGCCTTTCCATGGAACTACAGTGTGGGGGAGCAGGAAAGGGGGCGCCTCTGGGCCTGACCTTTAACCTCTGAAGAGCCCTTCAAGTGTCCTGTTCTGCAAGAGGGCCACACCACCCTCAGGGCCCAGGGCCCACACACCAGGCACTGATTGCTCATAAATCGGGGCTTGGCAAGAGAAAGATTGATTAAGTCACTTCTGGATCCCTCAGCCAGCCCCCTTCACCCTGACCCCTCAACCTTCTACAACTGGGGAGACCTGAAGAGAGTGGGAGGTGGCCATTCACCTCCGCAACCTATTAATCAACAGACACTGAAAACAAGTAGGACCACTGCTGGCCCTACTCTCTCCAGCAGCCTCCTCCTCACCAGACCCCTCCCCACGCTCTCTTTCTGCAGGAGAAAAACAGGGCCACAGAGTGCCTTGAGGAGCCCAGCACAATAAAACAAAAGCTGCACAGAGGAGCATTTGTCAGCCTTTCCCCCTCCATAGCGTGGAGAGGGAAGGTCTTCAGTGGTCTTAAATTACCAGCCCTCCCAGGGATTGAAACCGGCTTTAGGAAAGGACACTGTTCACTCCAGGTTTACATGAAAAATGGGCTTAGAGTTTATCCATGCATATTTCCAGATGCTGTGGGCCACAGCTATAGCGAAGCCGGTGGCACCCAGTAAAACGTTAATAGATGCCTCACATCATGGGACCGTGGAGAGCCGGTGAAGAGGGCGGGGTAATGTGAAGGACACAGGGAGGGGCTGCTGTTCCTAAGTCATCCACAACTCTTCAGTGACCCAGCTGCTCCTGAGAGGTGGTGGGATGGTCAAGTGAGGTGATGCCCGTGCCTCGACAACCCGGGACCCAGAGGCTGAGCAGCCTCCTAGCGCCAGAAGGGCCACGAGGACATGTACAGTGCAGCCTGGTCCCAGGCCAGCAAGGGCCACTCTATCCCAAACTAGCTGCTGGCATCTTCTCTTGTGTCCTGTAAAACTCTGCCATCTACAGAGGCAAAGGGCAGAGGGCAGGCCTCCCTCTCCTGGCCCCCAGCGGGCTTCTGCAGCAAATGTCAGCCTTCCCCCCGCCTCCCTCCCATAGTCACTGGAAGCCCAGTCAGGACCCGGGCAGCTAAGTGGCCAAGGTCTCGTCACAGCCGCATGTTGCTCTGTTTTGTCAAAGGCTTTGTTCCAGCTAACAGCGCCTCATTTGCCCAGACAAGTTGTCAATGGAAAGCTACCACACTGATGGTCAAAAGAGCGAAGGTTTCTCTGGATCTGGGTTTTATTTGGAGAAACTAGGTGGTAAGAAAAAGAAATCTGCCCATGAGATGCACAAGAAGAACAGCTTACAGCCACACCCCCGGTCAGGTGCTGCAGAAAGGAACCACCAGGCTGTGAAGGCCCAACTCCTGCAACCAGAGAGTCCGATGTGGAGAGTGTGGCTTAGTCTTGGAAACTGTCACGGCTGACTTTTTTCCCTTCTCTCTTCCTCTGCAGAATCAAATCCATTAGACAGCAAGAGGGGGAAAGATTCCCCTGCCATCTACAGGAGTCTGCCAATCCAGTTCCTCGCAGACTCACATAGGCATATAAAATTCTTTTTGCAAGGAAATGAATGGACAGGAGAAGGAGGAGGAAGATAAATGCACAGCCAGATTTCAGCCGAAGTCGCACATGCACGCATATACATACAAGCAATTCAAACCAACTTAAGTTCCTGGCCTTTGGGGCACAGGAATAATGTAACTACTCAGCTGGTAACTTGCCAAACAGATTGCAAGTGTTGAGGGCCCAGAGGGTCAAGTTCAGCCTGTCTTAACCTTTTCTTAATCCCCCAAAGAAGGTGGGGCAGAGGGCATGAGGGCGAGGGCTGGAGGTGCCGGGTGGGCATGCGAGAGGAACTTCAAACCTGAAAAATAGAGATGCGCCCCAGCTGCCTGGCTTTGTGCAAGCTGCAGCCAGGGTCCAGCCCAGAAAGCTGTGCTTTCATAGGCTCCTGAACAATGGCTTCCAGTTAAGTTCATTAAGCATAATTTATTTCTGCTCAGTCTCATTTATTTTCCAATAAAAAGAAAGCATCCCATTGTGCCTCCCCATCGAACCTTTGAAACACTTGCAAGCTTAAATCCAGGCCGGCAGGTCCAGGTCCACCCTGGGCAGCCCGTTTCCAGAGCTTTCCTCCTGCCTACTACCCTCCAGCAGTATGTAAAATTCCCAGCCTGGAGGTCAGCAAGGGGCTGTGACAGGCACCATGACGGGCCTGCCGACCGTCCCTACACTCTACCAGGTCCCAGGGAGGAAGGGCCAGTCGTCTACCCCTGAGTAATTTCCCAGGAATCTGCACCCTCCACCCTCCTGCCAAATATTTCTCTACTACTTGGGTATTAAATGATTAGTGTTAGCATAATCAATCTTGTTGAGGGTCGGAGTTTGTGCAGAATGTTTGGGAATTGGGTAAGAGGGTGCAGCTGTTTCGAGGAGAGTGGATTTTCAAAACACAGCCAGGGATAAACCTAACCTAATCCAAATGAAGAAATCGAAAAGCTTACATTCGAAACAACTTTTAAACATAATAATGATTTCCAGGCCACCCCTCCCAACACAACAATCCCAAATTAGGGATTCCTAAATACAATGGCAAGGAAATCACCAATTTTGATTGCAAATAAATTCTAAGTGCATAATGGTTATTATATCCCAGGGAGTTTAAGAAAGGAGTAGTGAACAGAACCTGACACCACCTTCCTAATTCACTTACAAGAAACAGCTGCATAAGAATATGTTTTGTTGTTTCCCCCTCCCCCCCCCCAAACACACACCCCGGGCCTAACTTTCGAATCTTAAGTCTGTATCTGAAAATGGTGGCTGTTCTGTGGAGTCTGAGAGAAGCTGAAGGAACAAATCCTTAAGATCGAGTCTGTTTTCCCCCTAGAAGAGCCTGAGCGCATGGAGAAGAAGAATGAAAGTTTCCATTCATGAGGCCGGACAAACACCAGCGCCCAGACCTGGGGAGGCAGCAAGAACTCAGCACGGAGTGACCGCAAGACCAACACAAAGGCAGAACCACACTGCTCTGCTTCATTTTACCCTGTTAACATCGCAAGCGCTAGCACTCTCTAAAGGGCACCCGAGCTTAGCAAATGACACACGTGAAGACGACCCAGAGTTGCCACGGGGCGGGCAGGGCCAGAAACAGTCACTGCTCCCCGATTCCACACTGACGTGTTACAAGTTCGAGGGAAGAAGCGACTGGCCCAGGCAAAAATTCAATTTTTAAGCATCCTCAAATGTGTGCAGAAGGGTGTCATCTGGAGGGTTTGTCAGGATTTCATCCTGTCCCACAGCAATGCAGAAGGAAGGAATTCCATTACACAGCTCAGCCGGGCCTCCCACCAACCTCAAACCACTGAGGGGAGTTTTCCCTAATAATGCAAGAGTTGCAGGATTTGCTGCTTCCAGAAAATGCAGATGCAGCAGCCTGCTATGATAATATGAAGATCAAAATATCGGTATGGCTGGAGTTGGGATTCCATCCTTTGAAAGCAATTCCCCTTCTAATGTGTGAAGAATCGGGGTGTGCCTCCCCAAAGCAGGAGGACAGGTAGTAATCTGAGTCACAGTGAACAAGTCTGGAGGTTTTGTGAACCTTGACCTGGGCAACAGCACTGGGGGTGAAAGCTGCGGCCCTGGGACGTACCCAGCATTGGCCTGGGCTCCCTTCCCAGCAGCAATGAGCAGTTCATGCACCACCTGAATGGAACTAGAAGGCAGTAAGGGACTGGACAGGAAGACAGACGCTTGTGGCTGCTTCCTACTCAACTTTGTACTTGAATATGACATACAAGATTGGATCCCTAGTTCCAAAAACGTAAGGATTCTGACAGTCCGTTCCATTCCTTCTCCCCTCATTGTTGGACCTAAGAGCTGGTTGACAGATGCAAATAGTTCCACTTGGCCCCTCCACAACTAAAGCAATCGCACAGATAATAAAGGAACTGCCCCAAACTGAAGTGACTCTTCTCACTGTTTGTGGCAAAAGATCCGACCCAAGGCTGGAACCGCACCCTGTATTCTAAGCTTCCAACTGGCTCAGCAGAAGAGGCTTCTTCCTACCCTGGCAGCACAAGGAGCTGTCACCGCACTCGTGCTCAGGTTTCCAAAACATTTTTTATTAAGTTCAGAAAATACGAACATCACAAATGATACCAGAGCCAGGAAAGGCCAATGTCTAAATCTGGAGACTGAAAATAAATGCAACCAAAGACAAAGCAATAGAGAGCTAGCGTCACGTAGAAACCTAGATCCACGGTTTACAGAGCCCTGCTCCGGCACTGCCTCGTGCCTCAGAACTCTCTCGAGCTCTGGAGCGGCCTCTCTCTGAGGCAAGGCCTCTTCCCTGTCTCTTCCAGTGCAGCCCCTCTGGTAGGTAGAGGAGAAATGACTTGTTAGAAAGAGTCCCAGCCCGCCACCGCTTTCCAGACTCCAGCTCACTGCACAGACTGGAAGGACTGTGACAAGAGTCAGACTCTCTCTCCTCCCCATCTTTTTTAACCCTTTCCCTCATCCTCCCCAAAACAGCTGCTGTGAAAGGAGACTGAGATCAGGTACAGCCAGAGCTGTCCATTTACTCTTGTTCTGTTTTGTTTTCCTTCCCACTGTCAATTTTTTTTTTAAATTCAAAAACAAAACAAATAAAGCACAGGTTTAATGGTCAAGACCATGAGCTCGGACACAGACACACACGCATATACAGACACCCGCTACTCACCCAGCAATTCAAATTGAGGTGCCAACCGCCCAACTGCTGCAAGAGAGAGACCCCGGGGGCCACTGCGCCTCCCTTCCCACTCACATCGTCCGTCCCCACCACCACTGCGTCCCTGGGGTACATGACAGGCCGGCTGGTCCTCCTCTCCACCTCTGAAAAAACTTTCTCTGTACCCTCGAGATGGGACTGGGCCAGCGTTTTTTTCTTCCTCCCTCCCGGCTTTTCTTACTTTTCTTTTTCCTCCCAGTTTCCCCTCCCTTTACACCGCTCATTTGAAGAGCTCGAAGAAAACATCTTAAAAGATCAAGATGGCTCCAGATTTCTGTCTGGATACACTCAAAATGCTCCAAGTTCTCCCTCACATCCCCTGGAACTACCAGGCCAATTCTTTCCCCTGCTCACCCTTCCTTGAAATTAAAAAAAAATAAAATAAAATAAAATAAAATAAAAGACTAATAATCTAATTCAGCTGGTTGCAGACTCAATTTAATTTTTAAAAAATTAAAACTTCCTTCTAGTTCCTGATCTTTCTGACTACAAAATCCATGGAGGAAAGGGGAAGGCCCATTTTCCCCTGCCAGCTAGGGCACTTAAGGAAAAGTCCCCCTCCCTCACCCGTTACCTTGGGCAGCAGGGACAGAGCTGCCGCTAAGAGTAGCAAAGAAATTACGGTCAGCCATGAGGGAAAATGATCAACCAGATGCGGTAGGCAGGTACTTTATCTGTAAGATTGTCAAATCCCTCAAAACAAATTTCTTAGGGAGAGGGCTGCGATGGGTGAGGGGGAGGGAGGAGGAAAGTATATTTCCTTGTCACCGTGACACGGAAGTGACACTTTGCAGGGCCTTGCCTGCCACTCTACTCACTCTCTCTTCCTTCCACAGAGGCTCTACCTGAAAGGCTTTTCACTGACCCCGGAAGCAGGAAGAACCAGACTTGGCCTTGGGCTTCTTCAGCTCTGGAGTTTTGTAAGCTTTCCCCAGAAAGAGAGAGAGGAAGAAGGAAGAGGAGGAAGGGCAAAGGCAAAGGTGTGTACAGGCTGAACCCGCAAACCCAACTTACTTTTCCTGGGGCTCTCATAGGATCCAGGGCTGAGTACATTTGTGTTGGGTTTAACCTAGTGTGAGGGAGACGCAGACATCACAGGCCTAAAACCATCCCCTTTTACATGCAGGAGGGGAGCATGAGAGGGCGGCTATCCCAGGAAGACCAAACTCACCCAGAATGCTTTCCTGTCCTTTCCCCACCCTGAGTGTTAAATCATTTCACCCCCTTCAGAAGCAAATACACAGCTCTGATTTGCATGGAGGTGAGAGCGCGGCCTTGGACCTATCTCACTGTTAGCAAGACCAGTGGCAAAGATTTAGTTTCCCTGGCGGCAGAATACCTAACGTAAAGAACATGGTTTTAATTTACGGAGCTGACTTCAAGGTTGTTTATCTCTAGCCCTCCAGAACTGCTCTTATGACGTAGGTTCTTTAAGTAATCTGTTAATACGTGGTGCAAGTTAAGGGCACCCCGCACCCCGAAAAAGCCATCAACAGAAACCAGGGCTGGACGGGCTTAAAAGATAACAAACTGGGAAATCTTCATCTTCCTTTCTCTTCTTTTTTAAAAATACTGCTCCGTGGCCTCTCTCTCTGGACTTATCAGGCCTTCCTGCGTCAGTGTCGGGCAGCAGTCTTTAAGGCCCTTAATACCAAAACAAAACCGCCATTTCCTTTACATGGCAGTAACAAAAGCAACGCGCCTCCAGTTTGACAAGTAAAAAGCCCCAACCACACAGCGCCCTAATTGCCTGCCCTCCCTCTATTCACGAAGACCACCACACTCCTGGCAGCTGCCTTTGTCGCACATGCAATTTCTTAAGTAAACTGCAAGTTCTCTGCCCTGATGGACACCTCCCAATCACTCGCTAACAATCGCAACTGAAGTGCTGCAGACACACTGGTGGGGCAACTCTGAGGAGGAATTTATTTTCTGGCTTTCTCAAAAGACAAGGAAAATGGAAACAGCAAGAAGAGCCAACACATTCCAGAGTGACCACCACCTCCTCCTTCTCCACCTCCTCCTCCTCCTCCTCCTCTTCTTAAAAATAAAAGGGAAACCTCTTCACACTGAAAACTTCTCCTAAGAAAGTCCTTCCGGGTGTGTGGCGCCCCATCGCACCACCCAGACTCCACTGCCCAGCCCACCTCTCAGAAGTCCACCCACACTCGGAGCATCTCCACACAGAATCGAGAGGGATGGAGCTCTGCAGGATTCACATGAGGAGGAAGAAATGCAAAAGCAACAACTGCAAAAACAAAAAGTCTTCCCCAAACCCAAAGGCATCTTTTCGTTTTGCATGAAATTCTAACCATGTGGAGGAGGTGGGGTGGGGGTGCCCACTTCCGCCTGGTCCTTGTCCCACCGTCTGCAAAGTTTTGTGCTGCTTTACACATAAGTGTGAGACAGGCGAAGGGGAGAAAGGGACACTCACGGTGTTGCACATATGAAAAAGAAACTTCCCAGGCTCCACCAAACACTTGGGGCTGAGGCGAGGGGAGCGAGGAGGGTGGACAGCCACCAAAGCCAACTTTGGTGGACGGACGGAGGATGAAAATCCCTCAACAACACCCAAAGATATTCGCCTCCAAGTTAAACAACAATAAAACATGTCTGGGGTTGTACAGAATAAAACCGTCTTGTCAGGTTGTTTTTTTTTTTTTTTTTTCTCCAAAGGATGTCAGGAGAAACAAAAAATCGAGTGGGTCCGCCCGGCACCTGAGCAATCAAGGGACACCTCCGCCTAAAGTTCCTGCGAAGCGACAGCGGCGCGGAGCATGCAAGGGCGCGGGCTCGGCGCCGCCACTGCCACCGCTTACCATCTAGAGCGGGTCGCGGCGCTCCCCTTCCCGCCGCCGGCTCGCGGGCATGCTGCCTCGCCGATGGCCCCGGGCCCGCGCCGGCCGCCAGCTCCACTGGAGGGCAGCACCCGCCCTGCCGCCCGCGCCACCGCGCACCCGCAGCCCAGGGTGGCGGCGGCGGCGGCGGCGGCAGCAGCAGTAGCAGCAGCAGCAGCAGCGCGCACCGGTCCCGGCAGCGGCGCCAGACAAGATGCTCACGCACAGTTCCATTCACAGAATTATCTCGCTTGACGGGGAAGCGCACAATACCGGGGCTCGCCCCCCGTTCCACAACAATCCACCCCCCAAAAAGGGAGGGGGGCGACCAAAAAAAAAAAAAAGGCAGGGCTTTCTTACTCTTCTCTTTTTCCCCCCAACCCGGATTCAATCAAAAGAACAAAGCGTGATATTTTGTTTGCCGACTTGGCAAACATAAAGGCAACTTCAATAGTCCGGAGGAGCTCACCTAAGTTGGTGAAAGTAATGCTTTGCAGTTCTCCGGTGAAATTAAGCTTTAATAGCTATCTGATGCCATTCAGGGACAGAAGGGGAGGAAACGCGCTGAATTTAGATAAAGTTGGAGGACCACTTCACTCCCAAGTTTTCTTCCAGCCCAAAGTACCTCTAAATTCTTGACAACATCCAGAGCTTAATTATCTTGCTGAATTTGGGGGCGGGGGGTGGATGGACAAAAACCAAAATAGACCATTAAAACACCCAAATGTAAGAGAATCCAGAACAATTTACTGTATAACATTTTTTATGACTAACTTAAAAAAAAAAAAAAAAAAACTACCGAAACTTGGGGATGTGTTCCTTTAAAGCAAATGGTCCTAACACATATTAAACCACCGCTGCGCATCTTCTAAGCATAGTATGAAAAAATGACTATTGATCTTCAAATAGCGATAATTGAAAAGATCAAAAAGATTAAACAAAATCAAGAATGTGCTGACTTACCATGCTATGCTTTTTTGTTGCAACTTTGTAGAAATTTCACTCAAAGAAACTGCATCAGAGGTGTCAAATTTTTTAGCGGACTGTGATCGTATTATTTCCGCAGCCCTGCCTTCCAATGCTTCAGAACTTTTCCCCCTCTCTCTTTTTTGTTTGTGGTACCTAGCTTTTTGCTATAGACTTTAAAAGCCTTCAGCTCAGCAAACCAGCACAAATTATCTTGCCACCTTGCGCAGCTCTGATGCTTTGGCCGCTAACTTTGGAAGGCCCTTTACTACTGCATCAAAATTAGCATTGTCAAAGCAGTTAATGAATATTAATATTGTATTTGTCATTGGAGCCGGTCCGTTGCTGAACTCCAAGTCATCCATCAGGGACAAGATTAAGAACACAATTATTTCTGACTGACAGGGACCAAATCTGCTAGAATTTTTTTTTTAAACAATTCGGGGGGAAAAAACCCACAATATCATCATCTTAAGGTGTCTCCCAAGAGACTGGGAACCAGATTAATACGCTTTTAATGAAGTAGAGATCATTATGTATGAAGAGGAAAAAAAAGAGAGAGAAAAGATATACTATTCAAGCTATTTAGTTATGGTGCCGGCTAGAAATTTTTTTTAAAAATGCAAACGGCATATCTTTTTCGACAGCTGTCCAGATTTTATTCATACTGTTCTAAAGAAAAAGACGACTTTTTTTTTTTCCCTGAAATCTTTTCCTTTTTAAAAAAAGAACAGAGGAGGAGCGATTCGTCCCATCTGGGATAATTTTCCATGTCTTCACTTTTACTGAGGCGGTCAGGAAAGACAGCACGGTAAATAATTCCTACACAAATTTGACAAGAAACACCTTTATCAGCCCGGCTCCTTCCGCTCTTATTCCCCAGATCCCAAGCACTGTCTCTCTCACTTTATTCAGGGTTACACTTACAGAAACTCTTAAGTTCCTTTTCACAGTGACATCCTTCTGTCACCAACACACACAAAACAATACAACTCAGCGAAAACCCCTCACACATGCCACAGACCCAGAAGCCCCAGGAAGGGACAGTGCTCACTCTGCTCCCTCCAAAGCCAACACTGGCTAACTTGGGGTGTCGCACGGTTGAAACCAAAGTTGTGCCACAAACCAAACTGATAGCAACTTCACAAAATGTACAATCAATTCCGCAGCTGAAAATGGTTTACGAGACCACGACAACAGAACTTTCTCTACAATACGTGAAAAAGACTGATTAAAAGATAGTAAGTTTAAAAACTTGCAGCTTACCTGGCATAACCAACTTATTTGAACTCACCCAAATCATTTCAACATCTATATCTGTGCCGTGCATTATACACACATACATAGATACATCTATATCGCGATTTCTTAGGCGTTTTAGGAATAGCGTGCTTCATTGGCTTGCTCCATATAAATTGTCTTCGAGACGATATTCTCACCCCCCCCTTTTCGTATTTTAAATGTGGTAAAAGGGATAAAATGACAGATGTGACGGTTAATCTACCCAATGAATCGCGGGGGTCTAGGTAAAGCCGTAATGGCCACTGAGCTAATCTTCAACACCCACTGACCACCCCACCGGCCTTCTAATACCATTATCAACCCTTAGATGAACATTCTAAATTAGAGTTTTGTTCGAAAAGGGTGTGAATTTGACCTTCGATGCTGGGAGGCCTGTGCTACACATACAGATGGCAAAGTTCTTACTAAAAAAAATTTTTTTAAAGGTTTCCACTTTCTTCTCACTTGCATCTTTGAACTCGGCATCTTTACACTCTCATCTTTCACCCCTCCAAAAAAGCACCCTCCCAAACACCCTGCTAATGTCAACTCCACCAAACACCCCACAATGTTTATACTTATCCCGTAACGGGGCCCTCGAGCGAAGCCACTGGAAACAAAGAATAATTGCAAACACGCACGCATACACACCACTCTGCCTCAACCTGTCCCTTTCTCCTTTCAATTACCAGTGCCTTTACTTACTGGTTTCTTTATCCCCAGCAAGTCTCTGAAATATATCATTACAAATGTATCACTTTCTAAGTGGGAAAACTTTAGAAAAATCTTTTAGGGAAGTGGAGATAGAGCACGATACAGAATACCATCTGTCTGCATATACACTGAGTTCTGCTAGAGAGGGAAAAGAATTTGAGGCTGAGAGTTCCCCTAAACAATTCCTTTTTCTCCTTAATGAATCAAAATGGGCTGGTATCAAATTATTATTGCTTAAGTAGTATTTAGAAAAATAGTCCCAATGCCACGTTTTAAAAAAACTGACACAAATCTCCGATGCGAGCAGACATTTACAGCTCCTTTCAAAAAGCACAAACAGATTTGGTACCTCTTCCACGCACATCATCCCTGAAACGCTACCAATGGTCCTTACACCATAAGGGATGCCTGTGCCCCTTCACTCTGGAAAGGTCTGTGCGTGCAGCTTGAATCGCCTGTTTAGAGCAAACTGAGAAAGGCGCCAAGCACACACAAATGTGCGTCTAACTAAAGACTGTGCGGTCACAGAGGAGCTCCCGAGTAGCCTGCGATGTCTACATTAAGGACCTCTCGCCTTTTCAATCCACAGCTTCCCCATGGCTGGCCCGGGCCTGCCTTCCCGGGCCACGCGCACACCCTTCATCTGCATCTCCGTGCTCTCTGCGCCGGAGTTGCTAATAGGCAGCTTTCTCTGCCTCTCTCGGCTTCCCCAGCACGACCGCATCAGCACTAGTATCAAATTAACTCTCCGACTTTGAAACTTATTGATCTGCTATTAAGACACCAGTGAACTTGATGAAATGAGTGCTGTAGGTGCAGTCATGACTTCAAAGTCTAGCACAGCCACATAAAGCAAGCGCCTTTGATCCTAACTCCGATCTACTGAGGGTTTAAAGCCCAGTTCTCCCTAAGCTGCCCTTCACTCTCGTCATGTCTGATGTCTCACCAACTAGTGACTTGATAATGTTAATAATGCAAATTTTACAAATGATTTTTACAATGGCAAAATTAATTATATGAATTGATGCTTCTTGCAACAGAGGTTTCTGTTCTCTCTCCTATAACCACTGGAATAATTATAACGGCTCAGGAGGAAACCCAAGCCCTGGTGACTCGAGACAACCTGTTCCCTTCTTCTCTCACCTTTTCATTTTGAACCTAAAACTAAAAGAATTTACTAGAAATGCTACTAACAATCCTAGTAACATTTATTTCTCTAATTTCATTTCCTAGTAAACAACTACTGCTGTAAACAAACAGCCTCCTTTGTAGCATGTGTTTCCTGCCTCTGGAACACTGTCAGTGCAAAAGCTTTGTTTTCATGTGGAATTTCTCCTTGACAGTCACAAACCCACAGGAAAGTTGTAGGACTACATGTGCTCAGTTACTTTTTTCATTTAGGAATTACCTCAAGGGCGATACAGACAAGAATCCGAATGAACAACACAGTCCCTATGACATGGGACATTTAAATAAACATGTCTTTTGCTCTCGCTAAACAAAATGTTTAATCTAAAAACAAATTTTTATAACTAAGAAATATGTATTTAAGCACTAATTTTATAAGCTCCTGGAATCAAATTTTGAATCATCATTATTAAAAATAGGTTTCAACTTCTCTCTAAATAAATTTCCTACATGAAAACTCATTTTCCTCATGTTTGGATTTATATAATGCAAAAAAGTTTACATGTTCTAGGCTGAAAGATAATCTTATATCTAACCAGAACAGCAAAATGTAAGCAGAACTGCACAGGGATACTCCAGCAAAGAATCAATACCCGAGGACAAACCCTCTGCCAAGAGCTTATTCTTCATATGTTGATTTTGGAGAGGACGTCAGTAGTTGAGTAAAATGTGCTCTGCGGACAAGGAGCTTTATGTGACACTTTGATTTACAGGACATTATGTCATGTTTGTGTTACTGTTGTTCTGAATCCGTTAATTGTAAGAAGAAACTAGTGGGTGTGTTTTCCTCCATCATATGGCGAAGTGTTTCCCCCATCCCAAATGCCAGGTCTACCCCTGCCCCATGGCAACCCTAACGCAAGGTTCCAAGGACCATCGTTTTAATACTCGCCTTCATTCACATGTGTGAGTCTCTGTGCTGAGGGAGGGAGAAATCCAATTAGTTGGTTTTCCAGCATCCCTCTAATCATAAAATTTAGGGAGTAGTAACTTTCTGTTGGTGCCCCCCGTGTTGATACTCACTTAACCTACTTGCAATTCTAAAGAAGTCAACACTTGATTGTGACAACGTTCAAAAGAATTTCCTCTGCCACTAGCACAGTAAAAAAACTTTCACCAATTAGTGCAGGAAAAAAGGAGGGAAAAGCCACAGTGCTGGCGCTCAAAGACCCAGGCCTTGCGGCAAATCTGTCATGTCGAGAGGATTGATCAACAGGACGGCAATTCCTAATGGCATGTTGTCATGAAAAGTCAGCCACAGGGAGCCACCTGCTTTGCTCCTCACCGACAGCTCGGAGAGGAAGGAAGGAAGGAAGAGGGCGGAGGGGGAGAAGAGGGAAAGGCTCTCCGTCTCCATCCCTGCCAGTTCCCTTTTGCTAACAATTTTGGTAAAGGCATCATGATTTTTCATTCAGTTGAAATATGTCAAGTTTCCAATCATATTACCCTTCCTCGAAGACTATAGTGATGTGAAGGCTGACTCCTTCTTTTACCTCAATCCTCCCCCCTCCCCATTTTGCAAAAGGACTGGAGTACCTTTATGTTACCACATCGCCTCCCTCCTTCTGTGAACCAGTCGTCTTCAGATCAGAAGACATCTATCATGGCTTTAAATCAACAAGGAGCACCCCTACTTAATAAAATCCACATTGGGAAGATTCCAGAAAATGAAAAGAGATCCGGATGACGCTAGCAGGTGCTTTTTCTGACCCAAATGTTTAGCCAGTGGTATGTACATCTGTCTGGCCACTCTTGGCCCCTTACCTTGTGAGGCTTTGTTTGGTGGGGCAGCAACCCTGAAGTTAGGTTTCTGTAGAGTAATATCTAATCCATGATACTCTATGGTGTCACTAGCATCCTGCAATGCAAGAGGTTGTGACAGTGTGTCACCCATTTTCTTGTGATCCGTGCGACTTAGGGTTTTCATAAGCTCCACATACCCTTGCAAACAGATGCTCTGCCTCCAGATGACCCTCTAGGAGTATTATTTTCTTAGTATCCAAGATCAATTACCAACCACTCCAAAGAAAAGAACATTTCTTCCTCCTCCAAACACCATATTTGATGGTCCCTACTCACTTCAAACGATGCTCTAATTATTAGTACTGCAAGATACTCCAGCACTATGGCCCCTGTATGTCAAGCTTCTGAAGCACACTAGAGGGACTCAACACTAAATCACCACATTTGAGAAATGGCTTCTCATTGACCTCATCTTAGAGTTGATGTGGTTGCTCTCCATAAAAGCTAACAGCACAAAGGCCAACTTCCTCTGTCTCTGTAAGGATGGTCCAAAATATCGTTATGACCTACTATCCCTGGTAGTTTTCATACTTGAAACACTCACAAATATACTACCCCTCAATCTACTTTGAACAAAAGAAAAAAAGTCAAATAAAAGTTAAAGAACTTTTAAGTTCATGAAACCAAACCCCACTTGGCATGCAAATCACGTACTGTAACCTTTTATTGGCGGAGCCTCTGGTCTCATCAGTCGATGAAATTCTCAGCCCGCGGCAACAGCTTAGCCGAGGGACATAGACCAATGAGAAAATATTCATTGTGTTAGCATTTCAAATGGCGAGAAAGGAAGAAGAAGCGCTAACTGATCACTGCCCGTGGAATTAATTGGATATTCCAAGAATAATGTCTCTCGCTGAAGATCCTTAGAGGCCACGCGCTGGTCGAGACCACATTTTGTGCGGCACCTTCAAAAAGAGACCGCTTGGGGGTACTGGACATATTAGGGGTTTAGCGCATTTCCCTAAAGGCCACAAGATAATCAGATGCACTGAACCAAACTCAACTAATCCAATCCATAATTATACACACAAATCCAATAAACTTTGTCACATTACTGGAAAATTAAACTATTATATGAAAACCTTCAATAACTTAAAAAAAAAAAACTTTCAGGGGCACTGTGGCAAAAATGTTTCTTTTGGGGGCCCCAAAACTTATTCCTTTCCACTTGCAAGTGATAGCCTTCTACTCTGCTCAAGCTGATCTTGTTCCAATACGGTTTCCCTTTTCAGGGAAGGATCTGCGTGCAGCTTTCTTGCACATAACCCAAGCATCTGCAATGACCCTGAGCGATATTAGTATATCTTTCCTTAAGACGCATCCTAATCTAACCTTTTTAAGACTCTTTTGCTTTCAAACTCAAAACAGCAGAAAAAATAAGCATTGTCGGTGGCACCAGGAGCCTGAACTAAGGGGCCTGGCGTGGTCAGCAGCAATAGCCCCTTGGATAAACAGCTGCTGGTGAAACTAAATAACCATTGGAGACCAAAAGGTAAGGGGGGAAAAATGAGATTAGGAACTTTCCCAAATGTTCCATCTCTCCTATCGACCACTGGCCTAGCGTGAGGTGTCAATTTTGACTCCAAAGAGAGCACACGAATTCGCAGTGGTCCCATTATGCGGTCTCTGCTCTCATTGTAAATTCTGTCAACGAAGTCAATCTTATTAACTTCCGCACTGGTTCACACATGACATTTTCTTCAATTTTCTTGCTGACATCAAAAACATCAATTAGCAGCCCGAAAATAGGAAGGAACGAATGACAGCGCCTGATAACGTCGACTATTTGAAGCCAAGGGTAAATCTATTCTCCAGTTCTGAATGCGTTCATTACAATTGCATTTTCAAAGAAGACCTCCAAATAGCAAAGAAAATTAAATTTATCATCTAGAAATGCCTAGAAATTGTTTTTTTAATCCTATGTCTATCTCTCAATCCCAGAGCGTAATACAAAGTATCGCAATTGAGTTTTATGATAACATGCCACAACTTTAATAGAAAGTTTATAAAATATGCAGCCTGGACCACGCTTACTATCAAACAGCAACTACAAGGCTTAGGGAAAAACTTCCCCAACAGATTGCAGCCTTGCCTGGTAGGGCCCATCCATTTTCCTGGGCTGTCACTGTAAGCGAGGTGAAGTGTAGATGGATGAGCAAATGCGCACGCACACACACACACACACACACACACACACACACACACACCAAAGTCAGAAAGTTCTCAACAGAAAGGGCAACTGATATCTATGGTCTAAAGCAGAAATGCTTTTATGCAAAACAACCAACACTATGACTCCCTATAATATTAAAAATGTCTTACTACACACATACCTAGCTCTTCTCTAAGAAACAAGTTTCCAAATAAACTCTCAACAGCCCCCACATATAATGAGTAAGACTGGACTGAACAGCCCCAATTAGGAACAAAACAAATTATTCCTCACCTCCACGCCCGACTTAATTATCACCCATTTCATTCATATTGACTTTTTCCCTCCAAAAATCATATAAAGTAATACTAAAAAATGTCAAGTGTTCTCCCCAGATCAGAAAATTAAAGTATCACAAGTCAAATCTTTTAACCCATTTGCCAGGCTGACCCCAGCAAATCTAGATAGTACTAGAAATGGAGTAAAGGGCAGAGTACCAAGCAACGTGGCTTTTGTAGTCTTGGAGAAGAACGCCTATTTATTTTAGCATGGGGGCAGCTAATGTGCCCACTGTGTGTTCTGTGTGGCGTCTCCCAGAGAGGGAGGCGACTGGACTCTGGTGGTTGCCCCGGGACTGATGCCACCTCGGACTCGTGGTGGAACAGAAAGAGCAGCTACACCCTGGTAAACAGATTGCATTCTTGCGGCTCATTGATTTTTTGATCTTTTGACATTTTTTAGTTGTTTCCATTCCCTTCCTGTGTTTTCTTCAATGTCACAAAAGACAAAAATGTCTGAACAATTGAGGGCAGAGATATCTATTAGCTGTCAGACCGCCGTTTTCCCGGCACTGACTAAGCGCACAACACAAAGAATGCCGAGAACTGCAAAGACGACAAATTGTATCATTTTCTCCTTAAATAGGGATAATCATATTCCAAAACCCTGCCTTTTTCTAGCCAACCAACGTGTGCTGTGAGAGAAAGGAAAGAAAGCTTACTGCATCCTTTTCTGTAATTTCTATTGAGAGAGAGAGAGAGAGAGAGGAAAATGTCCTCAAGGAACACTAACATATTTCAGGTGGCAGCATCTAAAAAGCAACGGGTGGGTATCTTCCTGATTATTTTCCCCTAAGAACAGTTTCCATAGTGCAAATACTGCATTAATAAAAGAAACAATTTGTTAAACTTAGGGATGAAAGACTATAGAAGAATGAACTGATGCCCCCTAAGTTATTTGTTTCCCCCCGAAGACAAGCAAAGCCATTTTTTCAAAGCAGTTAAATGGTAGGTTTGAAGTATGGCCAACCTCAACTTTCTAAAACCTAAAATCTGAAACTTATCATTCCCATTAAATAATGCCTTGACAGAATGCTCTAAAAATTGTTTCAAATGGGTTCTCTCTGCTTGTGATTTGATGGCAATGAACATGTTATACATCTCTGATTTCAAAGTTAAAATTCAAAACACACCCATACGGTACGTTTGCCTTCAAAACCAATAATCAACGATTTATGGACAAGAAGGCTAAACTGGATCAACTTTACACTTACATTTGAGATGATTAATGATTTTCTGTAAAGGAAGCAGTGTGTTAGGAGCATTAGTTTCAACATATATTTCTATAACTAATAAAAATATATTTGGTTTAAAACCCATTTACCTAGATTTCCGTCTAGGAACCTATTTTACAAGGAAATGAATTTTTAAAACCTTTTAAAAAACACACACACACAACCCAAATATGTTGGATGTACCTAGGGGAAAAAAAGATCAAAAAAATTTTAAGGACCTGCTTCAATCTGTGCTTGATAATATTACAAACAATTATTCCATAAATAAACAAAGGCTCTTTGGATTTAATCTGTATTTTTATTTCCATTTTTTCCTACTTGACATCTAACATTAAATGTTTACTTTATTTTCAATTATGCTTTTGACAGAGACTAAATATTTTAAGATACCAGGGCACAATTACACTCTTACAAGGGAAATATTAATTATATACCACATTTAGAAGGTAAACTACAAAATCACTACTTTAAATTCACAGGAACAAAGCCCTCTGATACATTTGACAAATGTATGAAATGACACGATGGAGAATCAAATCAATGATTTTTAAGTATTGGATCAAAACAGGAAATATCAGCACAGACCTATAAACTCTAAATATGGGGCAGAAAATGGTAAGTTAGAATTGTCAAATTATCAGCAAATGTTGGCAAATACAGTTTTTCTGCTGCTCTGACAAAATAATTTCTGCAGGAATGTCAGCCCCTAGATTTGTTTTCTTGGTAGACCACATCGTGGTCAAATAGGCTCTTGCAAGCATTTTAGTAAAGCAAACCTGACTTCTTTAAGTTATTCTCTAACTAGAAGAGGAAGGCAGGCAGCAGTAAGAAGCTAAAGAAACACATACTATTTCCTATTGTTTTGAAAGTTTATGAAATAAAATACGGCATTCAAGCAGAGCACTTAGGGGGCAGCTAGTGGGAGCCACGGGTATGCGCGTGTGCGTATGCGCGTGCGCACACACACGCACGCACGCACACACACACACGCGCGCGCACACACACACATTCACAAAACTGACCGCAGGTTGCGGGAGGAATGGTCGGTAGTTGTGGTTTTTAAAACCGCGCGCTGTCCTTGAAACGGAGGCCGCACACAGCTCCATTAGATACACATCCAGGGCTCTTGATCTATTATTTACAAAGAAAAACCCTTCACTACTTAAGTGCCCCCTTCTACTTCAGCCTCCCATTTCAACAGCATCAAACAGCTGGGGGGGGGGGGCAACGCAGAAGACACAACAACTTGTGTTCACCCTGACGTTTCGAGCAAGTCAAAATTCTACTTGGATGAAGAAAGAATAACCTGAACACGAGATGCCGAGCAAGTAACACACAAATGAGAAGTCTGAACCCCAAATCGGATTGCTGCTCTCTGACAAGCAACGTGAGACTGTATTATCATTCTGTAAGGAGAAATTTCTATTTGAAAAGGGAAAGATTTTACCTCAAGGATGTGAAAAGGAATGTTTTCAAAACGTATATTGGGTATGAAATTCTTTAATTATCAAGTGTGCTCTTTAAGTCAAACTGCATTCGATCTAATTAGTAAGCTTAGATCTCACCTTCATGCTGAACTTTAAACTCTCTGAAGCCAATTAAAAACTATTTAAATGAATATTAAAAGGATTCCTGTGATCATTTTTGACATGAGAGAAAACATGCTTTTCAGCAAAAAATGGGTTTACACAGCATGCCTACAGCTCCCAAAATATCTGCACTGAGCCTGGTCGCTTCAGCCGTGCCCTCCCCGCCTCGACACCACCATCCGGGGCTCCTCCTCATCTGCCTTAGCATCCAAGGCCGGGCATCTTCTGCCCCCAGTCCAGCCCTCACTGCATTACAACTACTTTATTATTCAGAGCTCTCCAACATTCAATAACTGAGTAAGATTTGCAGGATGATACGTATTTCCTACTTTAATTTTAAGACACTATTGAACTAGGCACACATGGCTATGTACCAATAAAAGTTGGAATAGAAAAAAGAAAATTCTTAGCAATTCCCAATTTGATAAGCCAAGCCATATTAAGACTATAGTTAAATGCATATTCTAAGTCAAAGCCTTGAACTAGCTTTCTGAGAATTAATAAATTATTCTGTTTGCTTATGGAATTAAATGCTCCCATGCAAAGCCATTACAATTAACACTACTAAATGTGTTAGGTTGCACACAAGAAATCTTCACGGTATAATTTCATCAATGAGTCATTTAACTCACATATATTAATTCAATTTATCTTCATTTTGAACTGTGTGGACTGATAGATTGTCATCATTAAAAATGACAAAACTCCACGTCAAAAGAAAACCTAGACCTGCTAATACTCTGACTTTTCCCAAGACCACACACCACTGCCTCCTCTAAGTATACCCACACTTATCAAGGGAGGTCAGATACAGAAGAATATCGGTCGGACTCATCCAAACCTACAAATTAGTATCCAAAAATCAACTACAAAGATATTACAATTCTGACACCAGAGGACCGTTATCGTTGCAGAATTAGAAAACAAAAAACAAAACAAACAAACAAACAAATGTTATGAAGCAAATGCATTTTCCACAATGCAGTCTATGGAGAGACATTTCTGATTAAAAGAAGAAAAGAAACAATGAAACCAGAGCAAATATATTAACCAAGAGAGCTCGGCTGGGGACACTCAATAAATAAGATGTTACCACGAAAAGCAACTGCAGGACAGTTCGTCAGGATTTTCTTCTCAAAACTCACAGGATTAGAGGGTATTGTTAAGATTTTAACAACCATGAGACCACATTTGGCCAACTGATGGTCAAACTAAACCCACCCTCGTGGTCTTAACCTGTTTTGGAAAGTGGCGTCACCGTGGGACGGCTGAGTGCCTAGCCATGCATCTGATTCCTAAAAGGCTGATTTTCAGATCTGTAATTCCCGAGTCCAGCATTTCTTCTCTCTCTCTCTTAAAATTTCAGATCTCTAACTCACAAATGTACAAATTCTTGGGTTTATGACACTCACAATGTCACTGAGCTCTACTGGCAAAGAAAAATTAATTTAATTTTAATGTCTTTAAATGTTGGTAGGAAAGAAGAGAAACCACTAGCATTTCAGTGTGAGCAGAGATTAGTGGAGACAGGGGATCATCATTCCAAAGACAGCAAAGAGCTGCTGTAGGAATTGTCTATCCAGACTTGCTCCAGACAGAGACGCCAGCCACACAGAGGCACTCGGAGAAAACTCATCCACCTGGCGGGTGCACCCAGCCCAGGCCAGCTCTCCAGAGCTTCAAGTCTTCACAGCCACTGACCAGTTGATCAAACAGGGGAAGGAGGGAAAACACTTCAGAACAATGCCTTTCTGGGGATTTCTACACCAACTTGCTGGGTCCACACAGGGAGAGACGCCTTAGCTCGGAAAGCTGTCAGCATTTCCCGGACTTGGTGAGCAGACCTGGCTGGCTAGGGTGTGGGATTGGTTCTCGGGTAAAGTACTGAAAGACTCCTGTCACTGCTGGGGTCCCTAATTAAGTCCTGCTGCAGCCATATGACAAAAACAGCTCACTGCGACTCTCTGCTGGACCCCAAAGGTAAAATTAACAAATGAATTGGAAGGGGAGGGAAAGAAGTCACTTCTTTCATACACGGCTATGACAAATAGGAACCCGCCTAAATGCACACCAAGCAAAAGGCCTTGTACTTTATTTATTTATTTATTTTTACAAGAAGGAGGATCTAAATATGTGGGCACTGGCCAAACTCAGCTCCTAGTTTTGCCTCAGATGCTCAAAATATATTACAGCTTGCCTCTGGAGAAATACCATGCGCTGCACCAATATTGGGGAAAATGTACATGAAAGACCTTTCTTCACAGGAAGACATGATCCCACACTGAAATTCCTTGATTTTCATTAAAGAATAAATGATGTTTTTGTAGACTTTGAACTTTCACGTTTCACATGAAGTTTAGGAAGGTTGCCAGGGAAAGTCACTCAAATTCCAGAAGTGGAGAGGTAAGCACAGGGACTTGGAACGTGTGTGTGTGTGTGTGTTGAGAAATTAGGTGTACATGAGACCAAGCCACACACTGCTGCAGGACACTCCAGGGCTGAACAGAGGGGACTGGAAGGGAGGTCAGTTCTTAGCTGGCCTCATCACTAGCTGGAGGACGACTTCAGCCCTGCCCGGGATTGGCTCTTGATGGTAGGGAAGAAAGGGGTGTGTGTGTGTGTGTGTGTGTGTGTGTGTGTGTGTGTGTGTGTGTGTGTGTGTGTGTGTGTGTGTGTGTGTGTGTGTGTGTGTGTGTGTGTGTGTGTGTGTGTGTGTGTGTGTGTGTCTGTGTGTGTGTCTGTGTGTGTGTCTGTGTGTGTGTAAGTAACATGCTTGGCTCTTCCGATGACAAGGCAGCCTTTACAGACACAACAGTCTCTTCTCTTTCCTAAGCTCCTTGTAAACACACCCAGAGGCTAACATACAATGGGCACATCCAGCAAATAATAAAGTAAAATTAAATTATGTCATGCCTCCACCATGGCAACGCCCACCGGCTCTCGCAGGGAGCAGAGCCCTGCCAATGTTCCTGCCGCAGTGCCGAGCTGGGAATATGCTCACATCAGGCCCAGATGGAAAGCATGTTGCAATCACCCGCCTAGAGCACACTGTGAAACTGGTTTTGAATGCAACCAAGCATCTTCCTACGGTCTGGCCTGCTGTGTTATTTTTTCAAAACCATCTTGTTTTTGTCTAGCACCTCTCTTCAAGAGTCTATTTCAAATAGTCTCACATGACAACAGCCCCATTTTATAGAGAGTAAAACAAACAAGCTCGGGGATCTGGAAGAACTGAATCGAGTATGCTTGTTAGTAATTTTCAGTAAATACACAGAACAAGGATGGGAAGAATGACTGTTGCTGCTGTCACGAATGCAGTACAATCTTCCTTGCACCCTTTCTTAAATTATACCAGTTGGTCCATTCACTGATTTCATAAATACTAACCCAGCATCTACCATGTGCTGGTCCTGTTCTGAGTAATTGGGATGCGCACAGAGAAGGCCCTTCCCTCACGGAGCACAGAACCGTAGAACCTTGAGCAACAGTCACTAGAGCTGCCAGAAAAGCTCACAGCGAACCCTGCAGTACCTTGGTAGCATCATTTACTTCAAGTCAACTAACTTCAAACAGAACCAATTCCAGGACTACCCAGCCCAACAGTCAATTCACTGCAATTACTCGTTCCCTGGAAAATACAATTGAAAAGTTTGCTTTACTTACATGCTAGAGAAGAAGCACAAATTTCTAATCCCTATTTTTTTAAAAAAAGCGTCTCAAATGCTAAATTATGCTGTCAAATCATCTAACCGGGAGCCGCTATTTGTACCAGAGGTCAGAGAATATTACAGAGTCCAGAACATGGTGCTTACAATCAGATGCTGCCATCCTCACACCACCCGAAACGCAGAGAGCTGTGGCTGTTGTGTGTGACCCTCACAGCAGACAACATTAGTCTACGGCTGGGACAGAAGCATTACCAGCATTCAGAGAGGGCTCATGAATACCAATTAATGTTAATTTGGATTTCTTCTCTTTGACCCAGGACTAAGCATAGAGTTTCCAGTACTTCTCTATTTGATTTCTAAACTATAAAAACTCCAACTACTGAACTCTTAACATTTTTAGCTGCTTGTCCAACTATCAATTAGGTAAAATATATAGATGTAAAGGTCAAGAGCCACCAATTAGAATCTATTTTGTCCTCAGCTATAATTTTGAGTCAGCCTAGCCTGGGAGAAAAAGCACTTCCTCCTCCCAGGACTCATATACGTGGTTACAGCTGTGTCTTGAGTACTGACACACAGAACCAGTGAAGTCCTGGAAAGTACTCCAGAAACGTGCTGTGAGAATTTATATATATAAACATTACTACAGAGACACTTGGAGGGAAAAATATTTTTTAAAACATACCTAAGTAGATAATCCCAAAATGTCTCAAAAAGAATGTTAGGAATAGAAATTCTTTAGATACAATCCCCTAAAATTGTTGGGGTTTTTTTGTTTTTTTGCTAAAGTCACTTAGATTGATGGAATAAATAAAAAAGGTAGGAGACCTAATTGTAACAAAAAGTCACTATTAGCTAAAAATTTACTAGGTAATTGGCATCTTGAATCAGATAGAGATGTGTGAGAACTGACTTCTCCATCCTGCCATGGCTGTGCACCCCTGTGATTCTGTAATCCCAGCACTCTGGGAGACTGAGGCAAGAGGATCACAAACTCAAGCCCAGTGTGGGCAACTTGGCAAACCTTGTTTCAAAACAACAAGTTTTAAGAAGGAATTTTAAAAAGCTACATAGCTAAGCAGGAAGACCCTTCAAGGCTCAGTACCACCGGAGAGAGACAGAGAGACACAGACAGCAAGCTGATTTCTCTAATGAAAGAGCTTCTTAACTTCCAAGAAATATTTTTGTTAAAATGAGGTTACATCTAATGCTTTTAAAACGTTTTTGAAATGTGTCTATTTGTTAGCATGAACAAATAGATTTTCAAAGTGTAAGTAAGGCAAACCTCACGTCCCCTACAATGGGCCAAGGGGTAGGAGGCAAAGGCCACAGCTCCAAATAAAGATGAAGATCGTTATACAGATCTTAAGTTGCACTATGGAATTGTTACTTGGAAATCTATTGGATGAAGTGATTGTTACAATCGTCATGGAACAGTCACTTTTTAAAAGGTCAATAGATATTATACACTCTGATCTATACAGATTAATTTGAATAGTAAAATTATCAGAGACAAGGCAAAAGAACTAACGAACTACACGTGCATTATATTTCAAAACACAGTGGCACCACAGAGCCTCCTGGTTGCCAAGGCCAGACTGGTCTTCGGCACACAGTCTGACACCCTGCATGGCCCCTGGCAGGATTCCTGACGCCTGCAGCAGCCTTTCTTAAACATCCCCTGTAAATCGCTCACCACTCCTGGGGCTCTAGCACCGGTGTCTATTTTACAGATGGGACAATGGAGTCGCCTAGGCAACGAAACCACTTCCCCGAGCTAACAAAGTTAGGGGCCTAGTGGGTCTGAGCCCAGGTTTTCTGGCCCCGGTGCCCTGCTCGTCCCAGCACTGTGGCTACACCCCCACCCTTTCAAGGGGATTCCACTTGGCAAAGATTTACAGGAAAATACCACTGTGACAGTCCCAGCACGGTACAAGTCCCCTGCACTGATGAACACGTCACACGTTAGGTGACACGCATGCCACCACGTGTGCTTTTGAGTGTACACTGTGTCAGCAGGGGCTGCAGCGGTCCCTTCACTAACTAAAAGGGACAGTTGGCAGGTATGGTGGCACTATTAGTACAGATAAACGCTTGATAGCCTATCTGCCTTCTGATTTTTAAATAAACAAAGGCTGAATGCTGTAATTAAGATCAGAAGTGCCTCTGAAAGACCATATGGTGAGAGGAAAGGTAAACGAAAAAGTCATCAGCAGGGGGAATGGAGAGGGGGGTTACTCCGAGGTGGACGAAGTGATTTTTAACAAATGTTTTCAGCTCTTGTGCCTGGAGGAAAATAGAAACCTCTCCACAGAAATGACCGACCGCCGTCTGGCAAGAAATCGAACGAACATCTAGGAGCGGGGGCGCTAGGATGCGCAGGAGAATGCCACGCTGGTCCTGCAGGGGGCGCTCCACGGCGCCTCCTTGTAGGCCTCCTCGCCCAGCCTCTCATCACAGGGTGCCGCAGGCATAACGCGAACCTAGGAACCCTAGGAACCCGTTAGTTAGTGTAGGGGTCGGCAGGCTGAAGCCTGGAGGTCCCCAGAGTCTTACTCCTTCTTCAATACTCAGGAAACAATGACATCTCTGTGCCCACAATAGCTTCGACGTGAGCCCCTCCCCCCGACAATGGCCCCTTTCAATCCCCCACGAAGAGCGATTGCCCCAAGTTTAACGGCCTGTGTTAGGGGAGCACTGGGCACAAAGGGAGGTGTTTCCAGGTTCAGTGCACACTTTACATCCATTCACCAGAGAGGGGACAAAAGCGATTCCTCGCTTCACCCCAGGCAGGGCAGGGGTTGGGGGCTTCACTCTCCCCCGGACCACAATGTGCTTAAAGATGGTTGTGCAAACACGGTTCCTGATTATTTCTATCTCCAACTAAAGACATCTGCATAAAAATGGGATGCTTTTGTCCCCTAAGATGGTCCAAGGGGCAGCTGGGGAAGGGAGGCCTTTCCACATACTGTAAAGACCAACCAACAAGGTCAGTAGACAGATCTTAATTTACACTTCGGAGTACTTACTGGGAAAGGAGCCTATTTCTTTCTTTAAATCTTTTTATACTTTATATTTTCACTGCTAAGTACTGCAACCATCATCCTTGACCAGTTGTCAGCTACTTTAAGAAACAATGTGTTTCTTCCTTCCCTAACTCCGAATGTCTGATAGGTCCCCAGTGTCTTCTACAGCAGGGCTCCTGTAGGGCTGAAAAGACTTTGGTTGTATTAGTTCGTCAGTGAGGCTCAAATGTGTTGCTGTTACTGCTGGGGTGGGGGGCTTCAAAGTTTACACAAAGCACTAAGATTGGAAATAGCAAAAGTCATACTTCCCTCCTCAGAGGGACACCCACCCACCCCTTCATCCTGCCAAGAGGGATTAGTCATACTAAACACAGTCCGTTCCTAACCGACTCTTCAAGCTTTGGCAGGCCTGGTCCAGCTGACATTCCAAGCCCAGTCCACCATTACATAATGACTGCCTCCCTCCCTTCACCCGCTGCAAGTCAAAACAAACTTGCTGAACTCAACCCAGGGCACCAGCTTGCTTCCTAGTCATAAGACACAAGACTGCTAGCAGCAGCTCCCCGCAGGAAACTGTGAAGTCCCAACCAGCCATTCCGTCCGTGCCTACCATGGTCACCTGGGTAACATCTGATGTCAAGTATCCTCAACCTACACATGTCCCAAGCTTTCCCACAAGCAGGATTGGTAACAACTCTGTTTTCAAAGGGTTGCACGTTTCTGTGTCCAGAAAGCAATGCTGTAAGAGCATTCTCTCACATTGATCCTCCGGAGAGGAGGTCGAGGACCTGGGGCAGTAGAAGACAATTCCCCACCGAAGACGAGGTGCTTGTCTATCCCTCAGAGTACACACATAGACAGTACAATCTGGCTTTCAATGGACTGCGAAAATCAGCACAGTTCTTGCTTGAAAAGTTTCCAGTATGCCTCATGTATGAATTCCACACACTGCGTCCTGGTCAGCCTTCAACAGACACATTTGTATTAATCCCTCCTCATCACCACCATGAGCCTCCTGATCAGCACATCAACAGCCAGGGCACCCGAGAAAAATCAGGACTTCAAGTGGAAAATGAGCGAATTCATACCGAACACACTGAATTTCACACACTAATCCGAGAAAGAGCTTAAAATTAATGGCACTTAACATGAATGCTTTGCAAAATTAAACTCTGCCTTGAATCGGAAGTGGCAGAGTGGACAGAGAAAAGCCAGGTATCTGTTTTCCTATCTTACCACCACAACTGCTTGGCTCTGCAAAGACAAGATCATACAGCAGGTCTTTTTCCTGAGCCTCAGTGTCCACGGTTTAGAGTTAAGACTGGAGGAGCAGGCAGGGTGGAGTCACTGGCCAGTTCTCACAATTTCCAGACTTTCCAACTGACTCTACAATCCACCTACTCCACCACACATTACTCCAGTTAACGAATTACTCCGGTTGGGGTCGGCCTCTAACAGGACTGTGTATTAACATGTGTAGGTCACTCTTACCTGTCTCACACTGAAAGCCCACACACAAGGGAATACGTCAGCCCACTGCATACTAGCCTTACCTATTACACAGCATTCAATGCATTACTATCTCCCGCTATCTCTTTATGCACAGGATAGTCCTAGCTAATCACCCAGACCATCTTCCCTTTTTTAAAAATCCTGGAGACAATAAACTTTTCATAGTAAATCAGGGTACTAATTACAAATTACCAATTACTAGAGTCCCAATGGCTGTTTGCCCACTTCTGAACAGCTCCAGCTTACAGCACTTTTAAAATTATTTTGGTCTTTTTCTCTCAGCTATCAGAGGCTAGAACAGAATGCTCAGAGATTCTGGTCCACTTATAGCCTGGCAAGATATTGCTGCCAGGCAGGTAGGTAACTTAGAGCTGTACACAAGAGAGAGGGGCAGAGCAAAGATCCAGCGCTGCAAGAGCAAAAACATAAATGTGGTGAGAAACCCCATTTGGTTAGAGTGGTGGCACAGTACTGAGAGTGGGACTAAAAGGACTCTGGTCACTAGGCGTAAGTACAGAGCTGGCATGCAAAGAAATGGCCCCACTCCACCTGGGATATACTCGGAATCAAAATTTCTCCAAACTTCCAAGATACACACACCCACCAAACACTCCTCTCAATGATGCTTTCCTTGGTAAGTGCACTACCAAGACCATCATACCATGATGGAGGGATTCAAGGTCAAGAGAGCTCCAAGTCCCAGGCTTCGGAAGCAATTTCTTCTGGTGAATACCCAGAAAGGTGTAGGTCTCAGAGCAGACTGGGGCTCCATGGCAGAGCAAATGGGGGCCCACAGGCCTCTGACTATGACTTTGGGTAAAGGGTCCTGTCTGCTCACACTCTTACGGGGCCCAACAACGTTTCCAGCCATTAGTTCCTGCCACGTACTCTTGGGGACTCATGAGACCTGCTTTGGAGGCTTTCTCCTAGCTGCTGTCCGGAAGCAGTGAAGGCAGATCCACACCCACCACTGATATCTGGGATTCTGTCCACCTTTGGGCAGAAGGGAGCACACCAGCCAGAAGATCAACCTGGACAATAGGGTATGAGGACCTAGTCGTGCCTTCCTCCCTCCATACTCCTCTCATCTGTGGAAGCTCATGAGATGCTACTATATATCTGAGAAGCTGGTCAGAGAACCAGAACCTGGGCAGAAGAGCAAAATACATGATCGCATCACCCACGTTACAAAAGATACATCTCCGACTCTGATAAGCCAGACAGAAAGCATGATGGAGCGTGATGGCGCTGAGAGACTCCCAATCACGTTCAACGGGAGCTCACTACATGTAATTTAAACCATCGCATGACACTGGGGGGTATTGTGTCCTCTGGCCTAGCACTGTAATAGATGGTACACAACATGGTGGCATGACTACGCTCTCCTGAAGTCATTCTGATGGCCACTGCCCTGAGATGGTGGGAGGCTGGGAGACCATATGCGAGGTAAAAATCTCAGCCCTAAGACTTTTCCCCCAGTGCTTTGCGATACTCCTCCCTGGCAGCCAGATGACATCTATTAAGTTCAGGCGCTGCTCCACAAGGGCTCTTGGCCTCTAGCTATGAGAAGAATAGCATCAAAACACTTGCTTGCCAACAACTCATAAATTTAAATGAGTCAGGATGGCAACAGTAGGCTGCCTGGGAATCGTCACAGAAGAAAAGTCAAAAGCAGTGTGGCTTCTAGTGGGACACACGGACCAGCGCTCCCACAGCACCAGCTCCTCCTACACAAAGGCCAGGCCTTCGAGCTCCCAGGAAGGTTTGGACATCATCTCTGCCTGTGGGTTCACTCTGAGCCCTGGAGCTCGGGAGAGGTTCCCCAGCAATAGGCTGATCTGGCTTGATGAAGGCACTCATCGTTACTCTCAAGAGAGGGTGAAGAATTGGGGGAACCTAACAAGCTACAAGGACCTTGATTTGATCCACACACAAGTGGATCATGAGCCTGGGTTGCCCCTGCCTCGACGGTGGGGTCCACACCATGGGGCGGCTGAGTGTCTGCTGTGGGCTCCCCGTCCTCTCGGAGCCATCACAGGCAGCAGTGCGAGCAGCAAGGACCACACACGCAAATGCATGCCTGCTTCACGCTCTCTGTCCTCACACCCCTCATACAAAGACATATCGTCAGTGAGGACGAAAAAATGTGCGTTCCTCCCACAGCCATCTTGGGCATCGTAATTCCTCCCCTCACTGGCATCTGCCACAAACACGGATTCCAAATCAAGCCAAACAGCAGGTGAAACCAAGGAGCCGGGCATTTACATAGGCAGAGGGAGCTCCTTCCAAATTGGACTTTCCCCTTTTTGCCCTATTTTAATCATTCTACCAAGTGGCCTTGTTTTTTTTGGTTTTTTTTGTTTTTTTCCTTTCGTAATTTGTGGGATCGAAGCAATTTTTGCTGTGGGTGGTAACAAGAGCTGAACTGTTTCTAATTATTTAAAAAACAAAACCACACGAACAAAACAAAACAAAACAAAATCCTATGTTGCCAACTGCTGAGAGACTCAGAAGCCACAACTTCCGGTAACGAAGACTGTCCTTCCCGAGGATCATCAACCTCGTGTCTGGACAGCACGTGTGTGCGTCTGCTCAGTCCTTCTCCGACAGCCAAGCCGTTCTTCTCTCACAGGCCAGAGGGTGGCAGACAGCAGAGAGTGGACATCCTGGCTTAGAAAACCCTTTGGAAGCCCTGGGTTTCAGTACCCAGCTCTCCATGTTATTCTCACTGGAACCAAGGATAAACATTTCTTTTTAATTGACTGTCACGGTTTCTGTCATGTTAAAATGAGGGAAAAAGTTGCTACCAACTGGAAGGATTAAATAAGTTCTTTTTAAAAAGTAGAGCCTAGTATATAGTAACTGTCCGGTGGATATTAGCTACTAATATATAAAATTAGAGCAACCTCAGTTTTCTCTCATGAGGCTGTAAGCACGGAACAAGAATATTTATGAAAAGCTTAATGCAGGGATGTCCCTCCTCAATGACCAGAGAACCAATACTACATTCTCTGCTCTTTTTATTTTTATGTTTTGCAGGACCACGCATGGGATTGGTCCAGGGCCTTAGCCCACACTAAGCAAGCATTCAGTCACTGAAATATATCCACAGCTCATGGTCTCTCCTTTTGAAGTAAATATTTCCTGTATTAAAAAAAAAACAGAAAGGCTTAGAAGAACAATGAGTTTATCAATTAAGCCAGAAAGAGGGAAGAACAAATGATTTCTATGGAGAGAAAACTCATTAAGAAGACGACCAATTAAAATGTCTTATGACTACAGGCTGAGGAAAGGCCTTTCTTTTGGCTCACCTGGACCTCAGCTGGTGGCCCTGCTCTCGCCACGCAGGGAGAATAATCCAGAATAATCTTCCGCTGACCATCTTTCACGTACAACCCGCACGTTCATCATGTCTAGAGGGCGGCAATAAGTTTAAAACTGCAGACGATCATTTTTGTTAATGGAATTCTAAGCCCATCAGTTTTCAGCTGGAAGGATGAGAGAATCTTTCACTGTGTTTTTCTAAAACAAATATTTAGTGCTTTCATCTTTTAGTGCCCTAACATGCAATCTGTCACCCAAATAAAGTAAAAGCCTCCTCGTGCGGGTGTTTATAGAAATATCACATTTCCCACATCAGTCAGACGAATGGCAAACGCATTCTGCCTGCTAGAGGCAGATCGGAGGCAGCGAAGCCCCACAGTTACACCAGCTCCACTTGGGAAGCACGGGCTCCCTGAAGGGCCCCAGTCACTTCCACCGGGACACTGAAAACAACTTCGCTTCCAGGCTGCCCTGTTGTTCAGCAAGGTGGCCGAGCTGAGACGTTTTGTTTCATGTGTCACTTTTTATAGAAGCAGGGGAGGGAATCTTCACCCCCAGAGAACACTCCCCTACAAATCCAGCTGCCAAACCCGGGCCGCTTCTCAGCAGCAGAGGTTGGCACCCTCCGAATTATGGCTGCCTCGCTCCACCCAACTCAGGTTCCGCCAGCCAGTGAGGTGCGGGCAGGGCAGAGGGACTCAGGCAAGTCCCATACTCATGTAGGAAACAGTCACGATGGTTTTTTTTTTTGTTTTGTTTTAAAAGTGATTTTGGACACCGATTGGCCAACAGGAAAGCTGCTACTATGCTCTGGATGTCACCTTCCTTCTCTCCTCCCAGATCATTCCTGCTTTCTGCACCGGGTCACTGCTCCCACTTCTCAACTGGCTGCAATGGCAGGTCTCCAACTCATTACAAAGACAGGAATTAGATTGCACAAGAATTTACATGTGTGCGACTGCTGTTACCTTCCCCGGCCAAATGTGCGCACAGGCATCTTCTCCGGTTCAGTGGAGGGTGACACTCCAAGCCGAGCACCTCCCAGGTCACCCCTCATCACTTCCCCAGATGAGAGGAAGAACACAGAGGGTCCTTCCCACACCAACAGCCCTCTGCTTCACTTTTCCCTATGGAAACCTCAACTCTGCCCAACAGCCAGGGAAACAGCAGCTCCAGCCTCCCTGCACACGGACTTGGAGTTCCGGAATGGAGTGCGTGCGTGCGTGCGTGTTCGCGCGCGCGCACACATGCACATGCTGATGACCCACGTGCACAGGGTTCACACTTTCCAACCCCTGGCTGAACCCAGATAAGGAGAACAGCCTGAGAGGGCCAAGTCGGATCAGCAAGAACCTATAGACCACAAGCTATCTTCATCTGCCAGATCGTGACGATCAGTCCTCACATCTTTGAAGGAAAACGGATCGATCAAAGCAGAAGACGGCAGTCACGTCGCTTCATTGCTGTCTACAGAGTGGGAAACGATGACTTGTCCTGCAATCCCCAAACTACATCTTCCTTTGATTCCCCACCAGAATTCACCTGAGTTCTAAATCCACTAGGTAGCTGGAAGAACTCCAGGAATGCAGGCGGGGACAGCTCAGAAAATCTGCACAACTTGCCAGTGACTAACAAGCCCACAGCCAAGCGCTAGGGTCACCCGTCTTGTGCAGAAGCAGCAGGCCGCAAGGGTGTCAATCAGTGAGCAACACTAGGCTCCCAAATGAGAGGAGGAGCCACCTCACCACTGTCCACCGAAAAGAGAAAGCAACAAAAACAAACCCTGCGCCTCCCAGGACTGCTAGGAGCAGCAAAGGCCATGTGTGAAGAGATGGAGGAATGTTCTGCAACCTGGTTATGGTGGTAGATGCAATATTAGAAATTTACAGGAAAATTCACAAAACTATCCACTAAACTTAATGTAACTATAAAACATATTTTAAAATATACTTTTTGGGGGCCAGGGATTTAGCTCTGTGGTTCTGGTGTCTGCCTGGCAAGCGCAAGGTCCTGAGTTCAACCCTTGGTACCAGACAACACAATGCATGGTGGCTCACACCTATAATCCCAGTACTTGGGAGGCAGAGGCAGGAGGGTTGTTGTGAGTTCAAGGCTAGCTTAGACTACATAGTGAGTTCAGGGCCAGTCTGAATAACAAAGCGAGACCCTGTCTCAAAAAATTAATAATTTTCCCCAAAATCATCTTATCTCACTTGATGGCATATACCTGGAATCCTAGCACCTTGGGAAGCTGAGGCAGGAAGATCACAAGTTCAAGTCCTACCTGGATAAGTCAGGAATTTAGCAAGACTCTGCCTCAAAATTAAAAAGGAGACAAGTGTCAAGACCAGGGGGTCAATCCACAGTACTAAAAGGAAAGAAAAAAAAATCCTATGTCTCAAAAGAAACCTCATCGTCAAACTTGAAATCAAGAACACAGAGGCATAGCAGTGAGTGGAAATCTGAAATCTAGACCACAGCAGAGGTCTCCACCAAGCAAGACTGCCTGAGGAAACACCCATGAGGCTCTGATTCAAGGATATTGTGGTGTCATGAGCAGGACAGGTGCAAGAAATAATAAATGTCCCATTTCCCTTAGATGCAAACACATCTCCCATCATGACAGCCACAAGCTCATGTCCAGATACTGCTGTCCCAGCTAATAGGGCAGAAGATCGCCCCAATTCCTTGTAGAGCCAACAAGTTTCTGAAGCTTATCAGCAAGGCCATAAATGGTTGTGCTGATAGACACTCTTCTCTCTTGCCTCTACCAGCTACAAGAACCATGGATTCTTACACAAGTCCAAGAGACACAGTTCTGACAACCAAGATTCTAGACCTCCCCTCAGACGGGTACAAGTTTCTTCTACTCTGTAGTCATGAGAAGGCTTTCTCCCTCTACAGGAGTAAGCAAACTTCCCACTGGTCCCTGGAGAAATCCAAGCCTGATAGCGCCCCCAGCAGCAGGAATCCAGCAGCGGACGCAGTGGCAGAGCCTCCACCTACAGCCCAGGTTCAACAGAGTCATCTCCTGCCAGCTCTGTCTCCCTACGCACAAAGAAGCTACCACCACGGATAGAGCAGTAGTGTGGGAGCCCAGGCCAAGCTGGACAGAGCCAGCTGGTGTCTTTCAGTCACCTGAGTCCTGCCCACTGAACCTGATTCTCGTTTCTTCTTTTTCTGCAGTCTTTTTTCCTTCCTCAGGTCCATCCGCCCTTCTGGAAGGAACTGACTTTTCCAAAACAGAGCACAAACAGGCCTCCATCACAGCCCATGTCAGGGGAGGGTTTTGCTTACTCTGTGGCCCTAGCCACTCGTCCTGACACTGGGCATGCTCAGGGTGGCATGGCCACGTGGAGGCAGGTGCATGTGGACACGCATACACAGTCGAGAGGGTTTAAACAGAGTCATAAACTATGAGGTACATAAAGGCCACCCCTGCCTCATCTTCAGCCAAAATACAAGAGGTCAGACACTACCCAGAATACAGTAATTAAAACTTGGATTTGGCTTCATCAGGGGCCAGATGGGGCTTCTGCCACTTTGCTCCCCAAACTGGAAGATGCAAATATATTAAGAACTAATTTTTTTAAAGTGCAAACAAGCTTGAAATGATCTTTCCAGGAAATGACAGAAAACTGGAAGGTACGGAGAAAAGATGAACAGTAATTAGCTCCTGGTACAATCTCGCTGAACTCACAGGAGCTGATGCACTGAATACAGTTCACAGGGCACACTGAGAAGGAAAAACGAGAACTGAGATCTTCTATTTTGCTTATTAACAAGAACAGCCCCTAAGAAAAATCACTAACTTAAATTCTAGAACCTGGGCTAGACCACAGTTTCCCTCTGTTTGCAAATCCTAAACGCTTTACCTCCCTGACGCCGTTACAGGGAACAGTGACAGGAAAGGACTCTAAGAGACAGTGCCATCACCCCAGAGACAGACAGACTGACAGCCTGGAAGACACCATCAGAAGCACCAGTGGAAAACATCCCCCAACACACTAAGAACGACCCAGTGTTTTTATTTTGGAGCTTGCAAGGAGTAAAAGTCTTAAAGCTAATGAATATTCTCCCTTGTCGTAGTATGGCACACTAAAAACTCATTTGTCACCTCACAGAAGTACAAAAGGGGAGAATCCAGAATAATAAACTGTGGGGATGGCAGCACCCCAAGGCCCAAGTCTTCTCTACTAGTTACCTTTGCTTCAGGAATGCAAAGAAAATGTGTGATTCACAAAAAATGGGGCCCAGGAAGGCACCACGGAGGTAAGAGTCTTGAACCAGCCTGCGGAGTCTGACTGGTGCAGGGGTCCTACAAAGCCCACTCTGTAGAAGACCCCCCCCTCCACCCGCACTTGTGTCTCCCACTCAACATATCAGGACACCCCCCCCCCCGACAAGTGTACCAAGTGCCATGAGACCACTCATATGGACGTCTCTCTTCAGTCTAAGACATCGGGAACCATACGGGAGGCGGGCATAGAATGATCTCGGCCTGACGTCTGTCCACACAGCCAGAATGGTTCATCAGCACAGAGCATTTGTGCACTTACTGAACCCAGAAGACTTTCACGAAGAAACTTGGTAAGCAGGAAAAGAAAAGGGAAGAAGTAGAGTATTACAGTGGTCCCCCCCCTTGGCACCCCATCTAATAAACACAAGTGCAGGACGGTGGGCTGCTGGTTCATTTTGAAATCAGAAATCCTATACATGGGCCATAGATACACAAGGGCACTAGAGAATATTCTAGAATCGTCTTGCCTCTACCCTTTCAACACATGCCATCTGCCAACCGCATTATAATGGGGGAACTCAGAGAACCAACCACGCTTCAGGGCGACAGCCAATCCACCCAAAGATGAACACTTCTAGAACGCATATCAATATACCAATACAAACAGCATATACAGGAAAAGAATTTATAGTACTAAGAGATATAAAATGAACAGAAAACACGAACAATTTTTATAAATGGAAATATGTCTCCTCCCAAGAAAGAAATATTAACTTTGCCTTTGGAAAGGAGGCATTTCGCCATTCCGCTACCCTTGCTTCCAATCAGGGATGAGGGACAAATGAAAAGCTCCAGCTCAGCAGAACGCGAGCTCGTCCAGTTATAACGCCATGATTTATGTATTAGCAAAAACTTCCCTTACAAGCCACTGTGCTGGTAAATCCAGATTTTCCATACATAACATGTACTGAAAAGTAAAGTACCCAGGAAATGAAGTAATATTTATATTTGTTTTGAATGACTAACAAGCAAAAATAAGGCTTGGGCTATGATGCCATGCTTTTTAGAAATCAGACATATAATAAGCCACAGATTTATAGGATGTGGTCTAATAAACCTAAGAAAAGTTTCATTTCCTCTTACCAAACTGGTTAACTCCCTGTCTATGTGACTGGCTTTGCAAATTTAGCAGAAGTCTCTTTTTTCCCTTTAAATTTATAGGCTGAGAGGTTAATGAGCAAGTAGCAGCAATAATGAGCCCCCGACTAAAAAGAGACAGGCGCAGACACCTAAACCTGAAGTCAAAACAGGCTCAGGCGAGAGGGCAGGTCAACCAAAGCCATGAGGAGGGACAGAGAATATGATCTTGCTGACCCAAAGCGCTGATCAGGAAAAGGTGACAGAAACCCAGAAGAGGAAGGAAGCAGGGAAGGAGGGAAGGGTTCAGACAAAGAACTTTTTTAAAGTGTTTGCAAGTATTTCAGTGGAAATGGTATTGACTAAGCAATTACAGGAAAAAACATTTTTTTCTTTCTTATCTGAATGTGGTTATGCCTTGGGTCACACCCTATTATTGTCACTATTGGCCATGTTAATAGCCCCAATGCAGCAACTCTGTGTGGCTAGCTTTAAAATGTACATGAATAGCTAACCAGAAAGTGAGTCATGCCTGCCCAGGTGGGTATTGACTTTCTTAGTCATATTTACTCACTAGTCTCCCAATCTGCATTCCTAGAGAAGGAGACCTAACAGGTTAGAACCAAGCCGCCTGGTAAGGAAAGAGGGAACAATGCACGTTAACACAGACGGGGCAGAAGGGATCTCACATCTGAGAGGTGCAGACAGAAACACGGGAGTCCTCATCACATGCTCTCTCCCAACAATCGAGGCCAGATGTCACAGGACCAAACGCTTTCTCCTTTGCCAGTGGAAGACGAGTGCGGTAGAAAGCCCTGGACCGTGGAAAATGGCCACACACGGGGCTCACTGTCCAGCTGGGTGACCCTACCCAAACTGCTTCAACCCTCTGTGCCTCACTTGTTTCCAAAATGAAAAGCACTCAGAGTGGCTCCTTCCTAGCATTGTTGCTCAGTTTTGAAGTTTATATAGTGATACAAATCTGTTATACTAGTGCCTGGACCACAGGGACCTGGTGTGAAATGTCAGGGGATTTCCCTAGACACTGGCACAGAGAGCCCGGTGATATTTCATGATGCCCTGTTTTCAGCTCTGAGAACTGCACTACAGAAGAACAAATGCCTTGCCAAAGAAGTGACAGAAGATTGACTCAAACCTTTCTCCTGGCTGCCAGTCGTGTGCACTTTCCACCTTGCTCCCTAGAGCCATTTCTAGCACGCTCATGCTGGGGGTGGGGATTTTCACACCCACTGAAATTCCTGATGTAGTAAGGACTATGAGCCCCACACGCTTCTATGAAGACCTACGTGAACAGAAACTGTGGCAGCAACTAGCCCATCACATGGGCACAGTCAGTGAGCAGGGCCCAGAGATTCCTGCTGACCCTACACCCCTGAGACACCAGCTCAACTCTCCTGCCAAGCACTCACTTTCTATGCAGCGCATGTGATAGGGAAACCGAGGCACAGCGCAGACAGGAAACTCACCCAAGCAGGGTCAGCTTGTTCGTAGTTTATATTTAGGTCTCCTGTAGAAGGGCTGCAATTTGGGCCTTCCCTGGGAGATGTTTCTGTGTCCTGAGGACAAGGCTGAGAAATGCTCGCCGTCACTGGCGCCGGGGAACTAATCAGCTCCTACAGATCTCAAGTTATAAGGAAGAAACCCAATCTTTCCCTTTCAGTTTCCTCATTATCAAAATACGTACCCAGTTCTCCCTTATCTCTCTCCTGACTTTGACAAGAGATTAAAAAATTAGCATTTGCCAGGTCCGGGTGGGTGAACAGCATTGTACACTTGACAGTTGGCATGCATAGCCACCTTACAGACAGCAGACCACGGAGGGCCTGTGGAAAGTCTCCCAGCAGACCCAGGTACTGCTGAGGGGCCTCTCTGCGCACACCCACTCCAGGGACTCAGGGTCAAGCATGGCCCAGCACAGGCCTGGGCAGAAACAAGAAAGCAGGAGACATTCAGAAGACACTGGAAATGTCTCGCACTTTTATTCCCATCTTGCTTTTGTGAGTGGTCAGACTGCAGTGTTTCCACAGGACATCAACACGTGAGTTACCAGCCGGAAGTAACACACATGAAAATTCAGAAAAGTAACTTTGGTGCTGTATAGAGCGAGCAGAAAACACAAACATGTCAGGTATAATTGTGACATCTTTAAAGATGAATGCCGGTAAAGGACTGGAAAGACAGGCATGCAAAGATGAAGAGATGATCCACATACAGTAAAAGCAGGAGGCCTACCATTCTCTTCTACGCACTTTTCTATGTATCTCTAAGTTCTCGTAAACAGTATCAATTGCTCCTTAAACTACAACATGCATAAGGACGATTTACTCTAGTCCTTCCTTCTCCAAAGGCAAGACCCAGATGCACATGCTCTTTACCACGCCAGGTCTCCGCCCACTGGAGAAACCACATTTTCTGTCCCACTGGCCTTAGCACTTAGCACAGCATCCACACCTAACAGGGATACAACAAATGTTTTAAAAAGATAGGCACTTTACTAATTGGCCCATGAATATTCACTTTTCTTTTTAAAAAATTAACATTAGTACTAAGTCATTCGCTATTTGAATTTAAGGATAACTTGAAAAAATTTTTATCTGCATTGCCTTTTGCTCTCTTGGAGATAAAAGCATGTTCTAGATGTTCTTTTTTCTTTGGGACTACTAATTTGAAGAGAAGTGTCGCTCGCAAGCATGGAGTAGCGTCGGGTATTGACACTGTATTGAATTATTTAAAGGAAATTAACAATGCTTCCTGTCCTTGGAGAGCAACATCTGTGAGAAAAGCCATTCACAGACACCTCCGATAGGAATCCTTGCGGAGGAGCGAGCATTTCCCAGCACCCCAAGTTTTAAAAGAAAAACCCCTTAAGTTCTAAATGACCAATAACAAAGCAAAGTTTAGGTGGTAACTTCCCTTCCACTGGGAGCTGTAAAGCATCCCAGGAAATGATTTCCTGGGGGTCAGATTTAGTGGGCTAACATGCTGCTCACCATTCTCGTGGAAGCCCTCGTGTGACACTGGATCACGTGGCTTTGTGGAGAGCCAGGCACCTGGAATGCACAGCAGTACCCCCTCCACCCTCTTCTTGTAAACTGACATTTTTACAGCTATGATATACCTATCAGCGGCCAGCAGAGCCAGACATCATGGCACCTGAGATGACCGTGACCCAGTGGGAACTCGGGGATGGTGGCAGGTGGCTGGCCCTGCCCTGGCACAGGCACCTTTGGATGGGTGGTTCTGTTTCAGAGCTCGCTCGCCTCATACCGTCGTTCTGCTCCGAGACCTACCTCCACACACCACGGCTCCCCAACCTTTTGTAGGGAGTGGCTCCTTTTCATGTCCCTGAAGACTTGAGTGCTGACAGTGAAGTCTGAGGGGGGGTAGAAGTGCTGACAGTCATGTCCCTGAGTACAGCAAGGGAGGGGGCTCTGCTGCCAGGAAGAAAGGGGACAGAGTGAGGCTCGGGAGGCGACGGCGGTCACCAAGGCACAGACAGTCCCCAGCTGACTTCCTGCCCTAGCCCACATTTCTCTAGAAGCTCCACATAATGAAGATCATAGTTCCCCACACGAACCCGGAACTCTCCCCCCTCCCTGCTGTCGAGGGTCAGCGGAGCACCTGAACAAAGGCCCCCTCCATGCAGCCTGCCTGCTGGGGCCCCAGCCCTCCCGCCATGCTCCTGACAGATGTGGCTGCTCCTTCCTCCGAGCCTCCACAGAGCCACCTAACTGACGCCCTCTCTCTCTCTCTCTCCCTCTCTCTCTCTCTCTCTCTCTCTCACAACTTACCTTACTGATCCTTCTATTAGCCTGAGCCGTGTGTAACTGCCGGCACCCACCCTGAAAGACTTCACTGCATATGGGTCCGCTCAGGACTGGAGCTGTCAGTGGACAGGATGTGTGTAGCTACCTTTACCTCTGTGCTGTTACAGTGTCTGGTGAAAAGCAGCATCATCACCTCTAAACAACTCAAAGACTAGACAGCCCACACTCTGGGTGCTCAGGAAGCATGTGCCGAGTGGGATTTCAAGGCACCTGGAGGGACCCCTATCCCAGGAGCTGTGCCTCCATCCTGGGCCCTGGATGGAATGTGCTTGTTTGTCCACACATCCTCACAGCCACCACGAGGTAGATACGCTGTGCCCATTTCACAGAGCAGAAAACTGGCTCAGAGACGTTAAGAGCATGCCCAAGGTCACATGTCTAGCACTAGTAGAGGAGAACAGAAACCAAGTTTGCATCAACTCCTGGCAACAGCTGCTGTGTAGATCTGTGTGCCTGCCCAGATGTTTACCACGGCTCTTCATGCAGGGCTGATAATTTAAAGGTGAATTTAGGGAATAAAGAACACTACAGGACTTGGGGTCCCAGAGATACTATTTCACCACCAAGAAACAGCATCCTAATGTTCCTCTAAAAAATAAAAGACAGGAAAGAAAATGTCCATGCCTTTTATGTTCACCATAAAAGATATATGTCTTCTCTATTCTAGTCTTTTAAATTTTTATATATAAAGGGGCCAGAGTGGCATGCGGTGATGATACATAAGCTGGCACTGGGGGAAGCTGAGGCAAGAGAAATGCAATCGAGGTCAGCTCGGGCAACTTAGTGATAGCCTGTCTCAAAATAAAAAAATAAAAGGAGCTGGGGATTAGCTCAGTTCTGGGCCAGCTGCAGCACACCCATAAGTCTAGCTACCAGGGAGGCTGCAGTGAGACTGCCAAGTTCGAGCGCAGCCTGGTGGCTATGCAACAGCGACTCAAGATTAGGCTGGAAAGGTCTAGCACTCCTTGGGTTTGATCCCTGGTACCACAAAAATGTTTTCGAATTTAAAAATTAAAAAAGAATACCCCACACACATAAAGCACATAAAGGAAAAGTCTGTGAATGATTATTTTATCCTTAATCCAGAGTAATAATAATAATTTAGGACCAAGAATATGAGACCGAATACAACACTCAGTATCCTTTATTTTCTGATATGCACCATTGCCCCTCTGGCAAGGAACGCAGTGGGTATGGGTGCTTCCGGAAGACAGGAAAGAACTATTGCACCCCTGGGATGATCTGCGTGGTCACGACAGCACCTGGTCTTCCAAAGCAGACGAACTTCCCCCACAACAGAGTGCTTTCCCCACATAAGGGGGCCACACTGCCCGAAAACTCGGGCCATTCTAGGGCCCCTGAGGACTCCTTTTAGGAGCTACCAGCAGCCACCAGCCCTGGCATCTACCCCTGGAGGGACAGCACCATGAGGAAGCACAAACCCCACCCCGTATCTCAGTCCTCAGCGCTCGCTCACTCATGAGCGGATGAGAACCAGGAGGCCAACAGGGCAATGAGCCCGACTTTACAGCTCAGGTGAGCCGCCCTGCTGCTCCGCCCTGCTGCAAGGCCTCACGTAGCCTTCCACCCTCGCAGGCAGCATGTTAACCCTCTGGTCATTTCTGGCAGAAAGCCAGCAACATGAAGGTTTACCTCTTGTCTGTTTGCTTCGTTTCCTAACACAATGCTCCAACCAAAGAAGCCAGGTCCCCAGGGCAAATGCCCAGAGGAAGAGCCTAGAAATGAACACAGCCAAGGTCTGTGCCAGACCACTTCATTCCTCCCATGTCCCTTGTAGAACTGGGGACAGAACCTGGGCCTCCACAATGAGTGATACCCCAGCCCTTTCTTCAAAAATTTATTTGTATTTTGAGATGGAGTCTTAATAACTGCCCAGGCTCAGCTCAAACCTACACTCCTCCTGCCTCGACCTTGACCTCCCCCAGCCCTGACCTCTGGTTTCATTTTGATTTCCGTCCACAGCCATTCCCTCCAGGCTGCATGCTAACAGGGACAGGTGCACACACAGCCCTCCATACAGACTTAGACAGATACTTTTCTGGCGCCTAGACACCTGGGACCTATAGAGCCAAAGTGATGCTCACATCCACCAATCCTACCAGCTTTGAACTTGCACACAGTTATCCCCACTTATCCCCACCTTATCGAATGGGCCTACCCCACTTTCCTCTGAATTTTAATGTCCTCACTCACTCATTTCTAATCCTTCGGCAGAATAAAACGTCTTCTAAACCACTTCAAATTTTAGAGCATATAAGATAACCTATAAAAATTCAAATGCAGGGGCCGGGGAGTTAGCTCAGTGGTTCCGGCGCCTGTCTTGCAAGCGCAAGGACCCGGGTTCGATTCCCCGGTAACCACATAACAATACTGGCCAGCAGCAACCAGTACCACATACCACAGTGCCGGGCGTGGTGGCTCACGCCTGTAATCCCAGCACTCGGGAGACAGAGGCAGGAGGATTGTGATGTGAGTTTGAGGCTGAGCTCAGGGCCAGCCTGAACCACAAAGCGAGACCCTGTCTCAAGAAACCTAAAAAAAAAAAAAAAAAAAATTCAAATGCATATACAAATATAAAATCGTTCTGTCCCATGAGAATTACAGCTGAGCCTCCTATGAACACAAAAGTAGTCAGAAGATTCTGAAGATTATGACGCGAATATCTGGTGAGTTTTCACTCAGCACCATTCACGACTCTTCTGGTAACAATGACCTGAACCACTTAGGTAACACTTCTTTTGCTCAGGGCATGGCACTTAGGTGGACAGGACCTCTCCCCCAGCTCCGGGGGGTGGGGCGGGGTGGAGCCCACTTGACATATGGTACTGGTTCAGAATCGAGGTAACAGATACACAGAGATCGTTCTGGACTTGAATATATCACTACACAATGAAGCCACCTCGGAGAACAGCTGGGCCAAGGGCTGGTGAGAAACAGTTCTGGCACAGAAGCCCCTGGATCCAGCCATTCCTGATGCCCCTTTCCCTCAGCCTTTCAGTTTAGGGATCAATATAATCATTTTTCAGGCCAACGTGGGCTGAGTTTATGAACTGCAGCAGTCTAATCACTTTTGTCAGACTGACCTCGATAAATAATCAAGTGGGAGTGTGGGAAAAAACACTAGGGGTGTCCCAGGAGAAGGTAAGCGAAGGGCTTAGGAGTTTCCTGCTCAGGGCCGGAACAGGTATTTGGTATTTCTTGCAATATGAATGCAGCTTATGATAAACCAGCTTGTGGCAATAGAGGAGAAGGAACTTCAGTGACCACACACCTGTCGTCCCACAGGCCCGGCCTCCCTTCTCTTCTATAGAGTCCCATCAAAAGCACTGGTGACACTGACCTACAAAGGCACATCTTTGGCAGTGTTTAAATCTGCTCTGGCTTTCTGCAGTCACACTGTGCAGCTGGGACACAGTGTTAAGAACTGGATTTCCACTGGGAAAGGTGAGGTAACAAGGCTACATCATGTCAGAGACAAGGCGAGCAGGAAGGGCCAGAGTTTGACCCTCCTGGGTGGCTCCATCCTGTGACACCGCGTTAACCAGATCTGCCCACAGGCATCAGGCGTCAAGGTGTGCCACCATAAAGTCAGAGCCGTGTTTGGATATTCCACCGTTCAGCTTCCTCCTAAGCTTACTGCTCCTGTGACAAGCAGCTGGCAGTACTCAAAAAGGTAATGCAATAGAATTGAGCTAGGAAGTATAAACTGTTCTCCCAGAAAAAAAAAAAAAAATTCACAGAAAAGTATAGAAAAAAGAACTAGAAAGCATTTAAGAAACAAAAAGTTCAAAAAATATGCACACATCCAAAGATAAAAACTTTGCATGAAATAGTATCATTCAGAGTGAAACTGGCAAATAGCTGCTGACTAGTGGGAGAACCTACACCAGCCAAGTAGGCGGGAGGAAAGGAATGAAGGTCTGCGCTTTGACTGGTGTGGTGATGGATTTCATGCATCAGGTAGCTTGACAGGGCCAAGGGCTGCCTAGCTGTCTGGTCCAGCACTGCGAGGGTATTCTGCATGAGTTTAACATTAAATGGACAGACCAGGAAGGTGCAGTGACCTCTGTAGTGTGAGGATGCCTCAGCCAGTGAGTTCAAGGTTTGAATAGACAGGAAAAGCAGATGGCCAAAAAGCTCCCACCTTTGAGCTAGGATATCCATTCTTCTTGCCCTTGGAATTGGCTAAAACAGCCTTTCTTCCTGGGACTCAAACTACAACACCAGCTCACCTTGTCCCGCAGCCGTGGGACTCCTACCTGCCAACTACAGACGCGAGACTTCTTCATCTCCGCAATCATGTGTGCCTCTCTTGTATCATCTATACTTCCATCCTACTGGTTCTGCATCTCTGGAGAACCCATGTACACCTGGATTGTACTATGTGTGCATTTTCTCCTCTATTGCAAGAGGAAAAGAATTATTTGTGGGTCTCTGAATTTTAAAATGCATGACTTTTAGGAATCATCTAAATTATATCTTTCAAGATTGGTTTTTACATCCTAATCCTTGGTGTAAAAGGACCTCTCCAGGTGCACACAGCTAAAGAAGCTAACAATCAGATTTTGAAAAACAAGGAGTTCAGGGTTATAGACAGACCATGGAAAAATTTTGTTTTGAAAAATGTGATGTTTTGGAGGACCAAGTTTAACTGAAAGATATGATGACAAGCGCCATTCCACTAAAAAAGCAAATTAGTAAATTGGCAACTTCCTTAAATTAGTGAAAGGGTAAAATTCGCATATTTATCATATGTACATATTATACGTGTATGTACAAGCAGGGGCACTAAAAAAGACTGCAACAGTAACCATTCAAACAAACAAACCTCCACACATAAATAACATCTTAAAGAGAGTGTCAAAGTCTTCACAAGTCACGCTGATCTGGCCTCAAGCACCATGGGTAATTCTTACCCTTGAAACTGAGGTAACTTTGATGGGAACTAATTATATTTGAAATATGTTAACAACTTTAAGCAGGGGCAAAGAAACTCTACTCAGGGCTCCTGATGAGCTATTATTTTCATCACTGAAAATAAGCCCAGTTCTTCCCCAAACCAGAATACTATTACTGCCATGGCCAATGCAAGCCACACTTTTTTCCCCTCAACGAAATTTTTTATAAGGTGGACACATATGCCTAGTTACGAGGGAAGCAATGTCCTAGAGTCAGGGAAGGCCACTGCCATTCCTCTGCCCCGCAGCCACTTCCCGGCCACTCAGCACCTGCTCAGTCAGTATGAGTTCACCATTTCTGGACTCAAAGGACGTGAAAACAAAGACTAGCTGGACACGAGAGGACTTGACTTAGGAAATGAGAGGCATGGTGGTGCGACACTAAGCACAAAGGTGGCACTAAGCACAAATGGACAGTGGGAGTGGGCAGAATCTCCAGATTGTGCTGAACGGTTAAAACGAACTTTGACGCTTGCTCACCTCTCCCCTCCAGAAAAGCTTTCTGCCTACTGAACACTGAGAAGGTGCAAACAAGACATACATTGATCATCATGCTATAAGGTAGATACAAAACAATTCCAGGGTGTGTAACAAAAAGAGGAGGAGAGTTGTTGAAATAATTCTGAATGAAGGAGACGCTTTTGCTTTTTAAATTTATCTCAGCAGTAAACTCACTCTCAACATGAAGGCCAAAGCTTTACTGAGAGAAAAGGTAAAGAATTAAAGTCGCTGGGGGCTGGGGAGTTATCTCAGTGGTTTCAGCGCCTGTCTTGTAAGCTCAAGGTCCCTGGTTCAATCCCTAGTAACCACATACAGCAATGCTGCATATGGTGGCTCACACCTGTAATCCCAGCACTCGGGAGGCAGAGGTAGGAGGATTGCTGTTGAGTTTGAGGCTTGCTTGAGCTACATAGTGAGTTCAGGACCAGTCTGAACTATAAACGAGGCCCTCTCTCACAAAAAAAAAAAAAAGAATTAAAGTGTGTAACATTTTTATTCAGACTCGGATGTGAGCCAAAGCACGCAAAACAAAAATGAGTGAAATCTTTAACAGACCTGGCTGGACTAAAAGGTGCTTTCTAGTATCTGGCAGTCTACACCTCAGGACACGGGCCCACTAAGCGGACATGCTGTGTCGCCCCACCCGGGTTCCCGTGACTCCGGAAGGCCTTTCAGGCAGAAAGAAAATGGAGCTTCTCCCTACAGCTTTCCCAGGCCTTATTTCCATGGAGCTGAGTCTCTGTCCTTGACAGTGTCATCTCTTCAAAGTCACAGACAGCCAGCAAGCTCACGAAAAACCATGTACATCAACTGCTTGGAGAGAACAGAAGCTGATTCCCATGCTCAGGCCAAACATGTACGCCCGTCCACCTTAATTACCGAGGACACGCTGTATGTGGAAGAACTGGAGGCAGAAGCTCGGGTCCAAGAACCACAGGCTACACAAAGCTTTGTGAATCTATCTAACAAAGTCAACATTATGCTGTGCTTTTAACAAGATTCTTGCTAGAGGGGAGTTCCTTCTCAGGGCAAGCTCCAGGAAGAAATGCTGCCCATGCCACACACCTGGATCAGGATCGTGGGGCAAAGAGGCCAGGGGGTCTGATTAGGGCTTGTGATGTCTACCCTGAAATCCTCTCTTTAAATCCAATATGCTTGCTACAAAAAGACAGCGAGCTGCCTAAAACCAAACTGAGAGTGTTAAAGACAACATAGGCTGGGCGTGTGAGGAATCTCATTTACTGCTCAGGAATTTGGATTGCTCTGAGAAAGAAAGCCGTGTGGATAGGCAGCACCTTCCTCCCCCTACAGTGGAAATCAAATGCTTTAACATGTAAATAGCAGGTTTCCAGAACAATCCTGGAATTTCTCCTAAAAATGTTTTCATAATTCATATCTTGTTAGCCACAGGAACCCCAATTATGAGTCTTCTTCTCTCATCTCTACTAACCAATTACGAGCATTAGATAATAACATACTATTTTCTGCTAATATGCTTCCTGACAACATCAGACTCCAGAGGGTCTTCGTGGTGTAATAACTGAATAATTGTGCAAACAAGGGCTAATTTATGAGAAAATGTTACTTAAACCTCTTCAGGTGTTTATGAAAATAAGCCATTTTGGCTGAGATGCACTATAAACATTAAATTAATTGCACAAAAACATACTAAATTGAAATGTTTTTTAAAAATTTTTTTCTAGACATTAGGAACAAAGGAATCACACTGTTAGGAGATAAAGAGAAAATCAAAAACAATGGCATCCGGACCGGGAAGTTAGCTCAGTGGTTCCAGCACCTGTCTTGCAAGCACAAGGACCCAGGTTCGATCCCTGGTAACCACATACCATAGTGGGCGTGGAGACTCACGCCCAGCAGGAACCAGTACCACATACCACAGTGCTGGGCGTGGTGGCTCACACCTGTAATCCCAGCACTCGGGAGGCAGAGGCAGGAGGATTGCTGTGATGTGAATTGGAGGCAAAGCTCAGGGCCAGCCTGAACCACAAAGTGAGTCCCTGTCTCAAAAAAAATAAATAAATAAATAAAATAAAATAAAATAAAATAAAAATACAATGGCATCCCATACCCAAGACTGATCCTGACACTGCCTCGCTCAGAGTGAGCACATACAAGAAAATCTGAGGAAAGCCTCGCCAGCTCCATTCACTAACATCCTCGGCTCCTAAGTGACACTTGGCCCCAATTTATCACCACTGGAAAGGGCATGCTGTTGCCAATCTGGCTGCACAGACTGTCCACTGCTGTCAGGAAACACATACAAACCACTGGTGACGGGGTAGAAGAGAAGGTTCCTTCACTCAGGGAGGACCCAACCTCTGTTGGCTGCTTTGTAAGTGATTTTCTCAGTACTATGGCACGTGGAACGTGTAGTCACAGCATAAGGAGTACTGAGCCTGGGATAGATTCTTTTCCGTGACCCTCAAGGCTTGGACTATCTCCTCCTAATCCGAACACCTGTACCTTTACTGGCAGAAATCAGATTAAAGAGCACGTGCATGGGTGAGAGGCAGAGCGTGGTGGCATTTCCAGAAGGCAGCACGGACTATACAACACGAACTGGGTGGAGGATGTGCTCACATCTTACTCACACTTCTTTCCTTTAGTAAACAAATGGACCACTGTTAAAATGCAGACCCTGGGTCCAACACTTCCTATATAGAGAGTTTAGATCGAGCAACCATTTTTTGGCCTTCTTTTCAAGATTGTTGGGGGTTCTCAGACTCATAAGGTGAAAATTATCTTCCTACGTCTGTGTGTGCAGTCATTACATTAAAACTTTAGCTTTTCCTTGAACAGTTGTCTCTCTGAGTAATTAAGGGACAGTAATGACAAAAACAGCCCTGGAGAGGCGCGTTCAAACCTGAATACATGTAACTAATGGGTGGGGACAGGTCTCCCCTGAACTGAGGAACCCTATCTCCAGCCATATCCACTCCAGGGCGAATCTGAGTGTGCAACAGGTGAAAGCAGTACCCCAAATGGTAATTAAGAAGAAAACAAAATGCTTCAGGCTGGAAATAACTTCACCTGGTGTTGATCTGCTGGGCACCATCTGCCTGATTATCACCAGAAAAGAACAAGAAGACAAGGGAGGTAGTGCCTATTGGAGGAGGTGTGCTTGATTCGCTGGAGATTATGTCTTAATCCTGAGCCAACCCACAGGAAGAGTGACTAAAAATAGTTTTTATTGATCAAAAGTCTTTAATGCTCCGGAGATCATGAATTCTGAAGTCATCTTGCTCCAATATTTTTTCCTGCTCAGTCTTGCTGATTTGTTAAAACACACGGATCATTCACAGACTTGGAAATCTTTGCCTCTAGTCACTGCAAAAGAACAGCTTCCGAAAAAGGAACTGTTTTGAAAATTAGAATAAATATAAATTTAATATTGTTCAATTTCTGAAGGCTACCCTAATTATAAATAGACCGACAGAATAAGGACTGAAGGGTGATGCATGTTACAACATGGATAAACCTTTAAAATACCATGCCAGGTCAAAGAAGCCAGTCACAATGGATCACAAATTCTATGGCAAATCCTTAATGGAAATGTAGGTTGATGGTTATCTTTTTAAAAAAGGAGAGCTTGGAAGAACAGGTATGGTCACTAATGGATGCAGATGGTATTTCTTGAGGGGGGGGTAATGAAATATTCTAGCATTATGATGACATAATGCATACCTCTGTAAATATACCCACAACTGTGGAATTATATACTTGAGACAGGTAAACTCTATGGCACATAAGTAAACTGACAGTCTAACTGCAGAGTTTAAACTGGCATACTTGCTCACTATTTATCTCTGTGTGACTGCTTTATACTGTAACTCTGGCCACATCTGATTGGAGATATAAATACACAGCTCCAGGAACCAAGCAAGATAAGAATTGTTATTCCCATTTTACAGGAAGCAGAGGTCCTGAGAGCTTCTGTTTTCTTTCGCTGGCTGCCCGGGTTTGTACAGGACATGAGAAAGACTATAAATTATGGGGGAAAGATGGGGTCGTAGGTCATTCCTCCAAATCAGGGAGGGATGACAGCCAGCTCTTCCCAGATGTCTAGAAATTTATATGGTTGGTTTGTACAGACAATGCTACTAAACAAAAGACATTGAAAAATGGCACTTGGATTTGCTGGAATGCAATTCTGAAGAGCATGAAATCCAGGTTAAACAATTTAGCTAAAAAAAAATGGTGGGGGGGGGGTGTCGTCCTGTTAGCTGCTATCTGGTGGGGTGAAAATGCACCCAATTAGATGTGTCCATATAATTTTCACATCAAACATCCTGTGCTCCCAAAGGCATCGAATGGCACAGCTTGCTGTAGATTTTCCCAAGTTTTCAAGAGCAGTGACAGCCCTCTTCAGCAAAGCCATTTAACATAACAGAGGGTTAAAGTGGGAACCACAAACACTTGCTTTTCTTAATTTACACCTTTCATTTACTTCCCCAGAAATGTCATGGAAGAGGCACGAAATCTATGATGTACTGTCGATAGACAGTCCCTCTTAAGAACAGGATTTAGACAGCAAAATGTGAAACCCAGGAGGTGATCTGGAAACAAACAAACAGAAACAGTGTTCCAGGAGACAGTGGTTTTGGTCTGCTGACTCCTAAAAAGACAACTAGGTAAGTGTAAATGTAGGGTTTTGAAAAATACAAATATAATGGCTTCGCATTACTTCTACTAACCAAGCAGGGTCTACGCTGGACTGACACAGGTAAAACATACCCTTCCTTGTATCACCGATCCCTTACTGCATGAGAAGCTAACAGCTCTTATATCTTTATGCACTTCTAATTGTTTATTTTTTTGAAGAATAACAAACCACTAAGATTTTTTTTAAGCAAATTAAGTAACTGGCAACATAAAAAAAAAAAAGACAAGTTAAAGTATACACTAGCCAACTGGGTAGCTGGGTAGTCATTCATTGAAAAATATTCTTCCTTGTATCTTAGTCTACTCTTTAGTTGCTCAATAAACACAATAAAAACAGAGCTTCTTAACCTCAGTGCTACTGTGAAAGGGTCTCTGTGGCAGGGCTGCCCTAGCAGCACTCCTGGCCTCTCACCCTCCACATGAATACCACCCCCTGCCCAGCTGTCACAACTAAACACGTGTCCAGATGTCTCCTGAGAAACAACCCCATTGAAAACCACTCAATTAGTGGTAAATAGCCTGAGATTTTTCTTACGATGTGGGCTGGTGTAGGCTCTGACTTACAGAAGCACTCGGACCATGGTGGCAGCCAGGAGCAGACCAAAACCATCATATCCAAATCCAAAGCCTCAGTGGAGACTAGGAAACCAGCAAGCTGTGGTGATGACACAAAAATGCCATGAACCTAGTGACCAGGATGTGGCCGCCTGCTGTATGCCAAGGTCCTGCACTCTTAAGAGTCCTTAATCCCGAAATTACAATGTAGAAAGCAACAGGATTAGTTCTAGCAACATTAGTAGACCTAAAGATGAGCTTGGGGAGAGGCTCCAGGTACGCAGATCTCTTTAAAACTATATCCATCGGGAATCTGCTCATCTCTTCCCTGACTACTGTAGGAAAGACCCTCCACCTCCTTTCTGGAAGGAGGGGAGGCCAGTGGTAGCAAGTTGGCAAACAACCATAGTCTTATCTCTGATCTCCTTAAAGATAGAATCCAAAGTACAAAACAATAAACTGAGCCCAAGTCTAACTCATAAATCCAGAATGTTCTGCATAAAGCGAGTCCAAGTACCTAAGAGATCCAAGATGATGTGTGTACACAAGGAAGAGAGGGCCTGGCACCAGCAGCCGCGCTGACCTTTGGTGTGTGAGTCAGTGCCATCCACCCTCTCCAGCCACCAAGGGAAAGCGTACCTCTGCCCACCAGCGAGGGCAGCACACCAGCGATGACACAAAGTCAAAAGCACCCTGCACGTGGGGCGGACAAACCCCAGACCCACCACGAAACTCAGGAACCTTCCTTCTAGGGCAGAGAAATGCCACACATATCCTCATTCCCAGGGTGTGGTTTGTTTAGTGGACACTGTGCCAGCAACTCCCGCCGGGAGTCATCCAGGCCACAAGGAAGGGCGGCAGGCGGCAGGGCCTGGCAGTCTGGCAGTGACTCACTCTGGGGCTGGCAGGTTGAGAAGTAAATGCAAGTGGGAGAGAAGCCATACCAGGGGCAGTGACGAGGATGCCTTGTACATACTGGGTGTACACATCAAATCCCCACGGCTCAACAGCACCACGATTCACTGAAAACAAACTCATGAAGAAAGTTTTAAAAGAAAAATTGTATAAGATTTCTTTGGGGAAAAAAAGAATGCCTTACAATCCTTTTCTATTGAAATGAACACCCACTAGTATCACAAAGTAGGCTCACGGATGGACAATCGCCAAGACATGTCAACTCACCTAGGAATGGAGCCTGGAGTCCGCCGTGGGCAGAACCTGGCACAGGACCCACACTTGCAGCAAAGAGAGGACCTGTCCTAGTGATATGGCAGGACATCCAGCGGCCACACGCCTCCCCCTCACACTTCTCCCAAGACTCACTGTGCAAGCATGGCTGGCCACTGGGTCCCCGGCAGTTTCCACCCCACGGATTTGGGTGGTGTGGACACTAGCTCCGGGACAAGTTCATCACTGAGAACATACAAGAACTGATTAAGAAACACAAGAACCGCAGTCTTCATGTTTTTACCAAGACACTGAAGAGGTCTCAGACTCAGTGCTGACATTTCTGTGGTGCACACAGGGAATTCTTCTGCTGCTTTTTTCCCTTTCTTCCCCAAAGTCTGACAGGAAGCAAGGGCTCTTAAGGGACAGAGGCACAAACCAAGCTAGACAGCACCCCATCAAGCCACGGGCTCTCACCCACATGTCTCACTGCCGGTTCGTCCAGCATGACAAGCTTTGGGTTGGTACCTTTTACTTAAGTAGTTTAAAAGCAAATACATGACTTAAGAAGCATCTCCCCCAAGGTTTCCCACTAGTTGTCTGAATGGTCATTCTCCAGAAGTCAGAGACAATTTCACCTTGTGTGCACCTGCCTCCCCACTTACAGGAATCAAGATCCACTCCTGCTGGGAGAGGGAGAAGCCCCCTTGCCGTCTGCACCAGCATGGCCCACCCAGCAGCAACGCATCCTCCCCACTGCCAGGGTCCTCAGCTCCCTGCCTGGCCAGAACAAGCAGGTGGCAGCCAGTTCCCGGGCCCTGCCATCTCATCTCTGCTCAGTTTGAGTTCAGGCTCCAGCAGGGTTTGGTCCAGTGCCCAGTTCCAACACCGATAACAAACCCCATAGCTGCCACCCACAGTGGAAAAGGCAAGAGAGGTAGGAGATTCCTTCCTCCAGAGCGTGACCTAGGGAGGAGAGGGCTCTGGGGCTGAGGATATGGCAAGAACTGGGGAAGCTGCTTGAAACTGCTCTGAGTGGCTCAGCACCCAGGATAGGCTGGCATGTTCCACTTTTAAAGGCACTCATGCCTCTGGCCTACATCTCAAAACAGGAACCCCTGTGAGGGTGAGGGCCAATTTAACCCTTCTACACTGGGGTGGCCAGGAATTAAAAGGAAGGGATTTCTCTGCCCCAGCCCCATTAGACTTTCTACCACTCATTTTAACATGACTCATATCTGCTCACAAAGTCAACCTGAGGGCTTCTATCTTCTAGCTTCTTGTAACAAAGAGGGTGGTAAGACAGAGGGGTGAAGCCAAAGATGAGAAGCCAAGGCTAAGAGGACAGCTTCATCAAATTATCCCCTCCACACACACACATGCCTTCCTTAACTAAGGTGGAAAAAGAGGCACAAAAGACCACAGAGCCTACTATCCCATTAACATGAAATGCCCAAAACAAACAAATCCGCAGAAGCTCTGTTAGTGGGGACAGGTTAGGCCAAGGGGGAGAGAGGAAGAGAATGTGTGCTAATAGCCATGTGGGATTGTGGGGAGGTGATGAGAATTCTGACCCTGGTCACAATCAGACTATACAACTCCTGTGTAGACCACAACTATTAAACCACACTCTTTAACTGGCTCAACTGTACAGCTTACCAACTACAGCTCAAGAAAGCTCTACCCACAGCAACCTGAGCTGTCACCTTCCCCTGGCCCTACTATCTCCTATTATCTTCCCTATTATCTCCTGGACTAAAAGTAAAGATCAACTAGGAAGGTAACTGGGTAAGTTTGAGACCCAGATACCTGAACCCTGGGTGCCTTGTACAGGATGATAGTGTCTGCCCCCAAATGTCACAAGGGTGGCATTTAAAGATGCCCATGAAGAACCATAGTCTAGGCCCACAAGAGTCACTCCAGGGGGCAGGTCCCTTCAAGGATATTCATGCGGAAAGCTCAGAGAACATCAATGCAAAGGAGCAAGACAGACAGACAGCTGACAACTGCCTAGGCCTGAACACTACTGCTTTTTACAGCATTCTTTCTCATCTCCAATACTTACAATCTGACCAACTTCTTCAAGAATGAAAAGGCCAAGGTTTGGGAGCTTTATGGAGGTAGATCGGCAAGGTCAGGCTCTAAAGATAAAACACATAACCATTCTTACAGGGTGTCCTATAGCACAGGCCTTGTTGGCAGAAGGGCCAGAGCCAACAGGGAAGCCTCAAAGGGAAGGTAGTGCCCAGGACTAGTTCTTGAAATGCACAAAGAAGGGACGAAACTAGCACTGAGTTCTAGTAGATACCAGAAGGCTATCAATTTTACATCACCAGTTAGTACAAACTAACTGAAAACTATTAGTCAGTTACCTGGACCCTGGCTAATTCTGTTATTAAGCTCCATGGCACCACACTGTCACGTGACCTGACTGGAGAAGCCCATCTTCTTACATGTGAACTCTCTCTCAACCTCATTAAGTGAAATGGCACCCTACACAAGCCAGCCAACTGATATCCTGTGCTGGAACTTGTACTGGGTAAAGGCTGGGCTCTGCTAACATCAGCTGAGCCTAAGAAGAGAATGGAGCCCTCTTCATCCTTTAGACCTTCCCACCTAACAGCTTAAATAGGAGAAAAGAGGACACAAGCAAACAGGACACACAGAGACACTGACAGGCCTCATGTCCTCTGACTGAGCCTCTGAAGGAAGCCATCCATTCCATGCCATTCCCAATGAACTTATTCTTGTGTATTTACACTCAATCAAGTTGGATTTCTGACATCTGTTGCCACAGTAGTTTTTTGGAGAAAGGGGAAGGGCTTCCATATTCAGTAACTTTTCTATGTCATACGGGTAATTAGAAATGAGATTGAAGCCCTTCCTATAGAGTTCCAGAGCTTTGGCGCTCTACCCAATATCCTATACCAACCCAATGCTTCCACTAAAAGTCTCTGTCTCAGCACAGGACCCCAGGGCATTCAGTGACTCTGTGGAGACATCTGCTACTTTGACTTCTCAGCCCTTGCAGATCTGGGTTAACAAGCAGGTGTGAGAATCTGGGAAGCAGTCAGGCTTACAGAACAGCCCACACACCCTCAGTGAATACAGAAAATACCAACCATACACAGAGTCCGCAACAGTCCTCAAACGCATGCACAGTAAACATTGGCTTACTTCTGCTAAACAGTTCCTAATTCTCTCTTTAAATAATATCTGGATATTGAGGGCTGTTCATCTCCTCTTGGAAGGTTTCTTTGACTTAGGCAAGCAGAAACAAACAGCCTTCTGTTGCACACACTTGGCACCCGAGCTATACACACCATTCATAGTGCTCACCACACCCAGTGTCCTATTCTAAGGGATCTGTCTATCCTGGGTCCCTCCCAGAGGAAGCCAGTCGGCAGCTTCCCTTTCTGAGCCAAGTGACAGCCTTCTCTGCTAAATGGAAATGACTCAAGGGCAACTAGTCCAAGTCTGCACCATGGTGGGTTGATAGGACCTAGCACAAACGACACCCCCATCCACTCTGGATAAGCAGGTCCTCTTTTTATAAGAGTAGGGACTGTAGAAAAAACAAAAAACAAAAAACAGGAGACTAGGTAAAAAGTTGTCATGCAGGAGTCCTGAAGGTGGAAAGAGCCAGGCGGAGCAGAGCAGCCAAAGAAGAGAGTACACAGAGATAGAGAGGGTGGGGCTCACACAACCAAGGAAAGGTGTGCAAAGACAAGACACACAAAAGCGAGACCAAATGAAATGACAAGTAAAACCAAGGCTAAAGCCTGGCATCCAGAGTAATCCCCCTAAAGGGATTCAAGACCCCAGTGTGGTATTTAGATTCTGGCTGCTGTGAACTCGGGTGTCTGTCACTGTGAGGCCCAGCCACCACAGCAGTGCCTCTCTTCCCAACTTCTGTGCAGTCTCATAATGAACTCAGTAAGACTTGCAGGGAGTTGATGGGGACCCCCGACTCCCCAAGTCTCCCTCCCATTCCATGACGTCCTACAACACTCCCTAGAGCTCCCAGACAGCCACATTTCAGGTGAACTCATCTTTGGCTAATGAAATCCCAGACTCCTCAGAGGGGGTCTCCAGAAAGCACAGTAAGAGGAGACAGAGCACAGAGGACAGGAGCCTTCTTACACAAAAGCTGTTCATGTCTTTAACCAGTAAGAGTACTCTGGCCAAAATGCAAGGCTGGCAGTCTTTGCAAAGGAGAGCTCCATCTAAGCGTGTCTGTATGCGTGGGATAAATAGTCTTCCCATACTGTATCTCCTCAGCAGGCTTCCTACGCTACTTCACTCTTAAATTTTGAAAAAGACTTCAGAGTTTCCGTTCATACAGACATGTTACATGTCATGGAGGGAGATTTGTTGCCATTTAAAGAGGTTTGTAAAGGGTACCTAGAGATTAGAAGAAAACATAAGGAAAAAAGACTGGAACTCTGGCCACTTACTCTATTTTCCTTCTGCAGTCATATCTCTGGAAACATAATCTCGAAGATTCTAGGGGGCTGGGGATCCAGCATAAACCTTACCCTTTTCGAAAAATTCTTACTCATGACAGGAAACAAGGTGAGACTTGTCTGAGGTCACAGGGCAGTCTCTGACAAGACTAAACTAGTGCCCTGGCTATCCAGGTTTGAGCCCAGGACTCATTCCTTCCTGCCCTGGAGCTCAACTTCCAACACACTGAAAGGCGCTGTGCAATCTAAACATACTTATATCAGAAATCTAGCACTACTTCTGAGGCTAACAGAAAAATACATTGCTTCTCAGAAGTTCATGAAAGTGCCTGGGCACCAACAAAACAGTGATGGCTGAGAATATCTGCAGGGGAAAAAGAGGTTCAAAGAGGCTTGTGGGTAACAGAATCATTCCCGTCCTAAAATGATTTACACTTACAAGTCTAGATCCAATTAATCTGACATAAGCATTTGGAAACTTACTTTGGGTTGAGAAATTACCAGAAAATTGTTTTGCCAGTCCACTGTCTATAGTCCATTCCTTTGTATGACAACCTCGATACCCAAAACCCCAGCCCTTCTGGGCCTTGCAGGCTGGTAGATTCGGTGTTCAAAGTCTTCAAAGTATGTATCACAGTCTAATTTATACACGATGCTAATAATCATGGCCTATTATGTTGATTTATTCACAACCACTCACAACAGACATGCAGACAACTGGATATTCAAAAGCATCACACTTACATTGAGGTTCATGTGTGGTGCAGAACACACAAGAAGAACGAACATTAAATGCTCAAATGCCACCTTCTGCTGAAGGCTCTGCATTCACTGCTCCCATTCATGCCGTGGCCTGGCTCCCCCCAGTGAGAGGCTGGCATGTGGATGTATTTTCAATGGCATGCAGGTGGAGAAGCCAGCTGGCAAGGCAGTCAGCCTCCTCATCCATCAGTCCCACAACTCTCTTGATTAGTCAAAACAATGTGAAAAATCTGAATTACAGAAACTTTACTGAGAATCCTGCAAAATTGGTCAGCAAAGTTCTTCTTGGTGCTAATATTTAGCCAGATCACGCTAAATGACTCTAGTTTACTCTTTAAACACAGCTGAAAAATCTGGTCCATTCTGATGCTACCTTCGTATGTTATCAAAAGTGGGTTTGGAAGATTCTTATGCAGCGTTCTTTTAAAACTGACTTCTCCAAACATCAGAGCTTTTATTCAAAGTATATGTGTGTATATATTCACGCAACCATTACCTCCATTCTAAGACTCACAATGCTTCCACACTTTTACATTTTTAAAAATCTAGATACATAAGTGTATAAATATAACATAGTTGCCTTTCTATTCTCCCTGAAACTTTCTTATATGAAAGGCATATCGTATAATCCCTGATGTCTTGCAATTGAAAAGACACAGTATAGCCAACAGTAATTTTTATGCCCCTTTGATCTGCATTTTTCAGGCTGCTTCTTGCCTTCATGTACTGACACAAAACAAATAATAACAATCTTGCTTTCTACTGATGCAGAAGACTTTTCATTTGCAAAGCACCTCAAGTATAAACAGCAACCCCTTCCAAAACACTGGGCAAAGCAAGATATGAAAAGCGATTGTGTACCCACCAGGCTACCTGACTCTCACATCTTTTTCTTAAATACAACCCAGAAGGGAGACAGTTCTCATCTTCCTTACTTTGCAGATAAAGAAACCAGTGACTTCCCAAGGTGACACATTGAAAAGGCAGCTAAGTCTAGGTGAAGGCCAAAACGTGTCCACCTCCAAAGCCAGAGGTCTTATCACAGACTGCACACCCCTCCCTTCCAAGTCACAGCTAGCCTGTTCTCAGATGAAGAAATCAAGGCTCCCTATTAAGCTATTAATATGAAATCCCTCCACTGTAAGTGGAGAAGCGAAGATAGGGGGAGTCAACAATACCGAAAGTCGGCTAGAGAAGGAAATACTTCCTCCAAAGCCCAGACAAAACTACAACACTGCTCTCCTCAAACAGCACCTGTAAGATAGCATCGCAGTGTGAGTATCAGGGACAAAGTCCCCACATACAGGCACAGATCTGTGTGTCTTCTCATCTCCATCCTTGACACCGCCCCAAATGCTTCCAAACGCTCTGGATGTTGCATTTCTAAATAGAACAGTTTTCTCTACAATCAAAACAGCACTTCTACCTGTTGTGAAGGTTGCTGCCCAGCAAAGCACATTAGGACCAGAGTGGCCACAACAGCTGGAGACTGGGTCTCTGCCGGGCTCAAGAAGGCAGTCAGGAGACTTGGCTGGACCTAACTTTCCTCTCTGTAGAATGGGGTGATCCAGCCCGCAAAACCCACACATCACTGGACAAAACATACCGACACAGAAAGGCTGAGCATTATTTATATCAACAGTCATTAAAGACAACAACAGCAATTAACAAGCTTCATGGCGTGGCCTACAAACTCCCCACGTCTGGCCAGATGCCGAGCTTCAGCCAAACAATCTGTGAGCCTGACTGGAAAGGGAAGAAAATTCATTTTAAGGAATGACAAAATATTTTCCCAGGCCCTCAGCTGCTTCATTAATGCTTGCCTTATTTGGAGAAAAAGAAAACCGCCCGAAGGATCCGTGGTAGTTTTATATGCCGTGAACTGGCAATGTTTTGGAACAAAAAACAACTTTTGCACAAGGGTACTTATGGTATCATTATCGCATTTTCCGAACCCGGCTATACTGCCTGCCAGAGAAAGGAGGAAAGAGTAGAGAAACAGTAGGACCTTCACCCACAGCAAGGCTAAAACAAGGGGGCTTTAGAATAAATCCTGGTCCGTATGCACATTTATGGGAAAATAACCCACGTGCATTTACCTTATAAAAGTGTTACAGGTAGGCATACTTATGTAATTTATTTAATGTTCTTTAACATCCATGCTTACTTGGGTTTCATACAATTTATTAGGTTTTCAGTCTGACCTGCAGAAAAGAGAAAAATAGAAGCAGATGTGAGCTCATTACCCCCATTTAGATGTTCACCAATCTCCTGCAAAGAATAGGGGTGGCTGGGAAATAACCCCTGTGACCACCCGTCCGAGCTTGCCCTGCCCTGACCCCTCCCTCTCTGGGAGAGAGGCCTGTCCCTGATAGGTATTAGAGACCCTGCAGCGTGCTTGCGTCAAAGAACAAACAAATCTCAAGCGAGAAAATCCTGGCATCTGACTGGAAGCCTGCTATCTATTCCAAAGGACATCAATCCTTTTGCAAAGCAAAAAAAGGCCTCCCAGCCACACTCCAGCAAACCTTCAACTATCTCCTCCTGGTCAATAAAGGCCTTCTTTCTTCCCAGTGTTCTTGGGGCTTGTCTACTTGAGGAACCTCTGGCTTGTTAAGAGCCCCACTGAACCTGCCTGGATGACACACCATCCACACACCCAACAAAACACGCACATCCACGTCCACGTCCACCCTCTCATCTTCCCCCGGGTTGGCCTTTCCGCTCAGTATTTACCAAACCTTTCAGCACGCTTCCCTTTTCCTAAATAAAACCCCTTTCATTGCTCTTCCCTTGACACCCTCTTCCTCTTCCTTTCTCCACCCCCAGCCCCTTGGAAGAGGCTCAGAATTACCCGCTGAGGGCTCTCAAGAGAAATGAGCTGGAAGGAGACAGACAATGGAAGGTAGCAGAATCCACAGCTGCCGATAGCTAACAAAATCAAAATCGCATCCACCCAGTGCCTCCTTGAGCCCACAAGCCCTCACGAGCCCTTATCCCTCAGCTCGAGCCAGGACGTACCTTCTTCGTGATCCATTCACTGACACAGACAGCCCAAGTCAAATGTCATCAGTCAAATGTCATCGCATCATGGTTTAAGAAACAGGAGGAAGCAAGAAGCGTGGTTTTTGACTCAACATAAAAGCAGTAAAAGTTTGGTTTGGGGACCTGAAGCTAAGATGTGAAAGGGGATGTTTATGAGTAAATACAAACAGTAATCTATCATCACAAACTGTTTCTCTCTGAGGTCCAATCTCCAGTCCCAGAATCAGCTCCCCTGAGGACACCAGCCAGCAGCTCCTAGACAGTCGGTGGGGGCGTGGAGCTCAAGAGCACAGCCTGTCTCCAAGACCACTGCCTCCTCTCCAAGCCCTGGTAATGTCAGGGAGAGAGTTAAAATTCAAGTTCACAGAACCAGTTTATCAATACAGTACTTTCCCTGATGGGCCATGAGTAAAGTTACCATAGTCCCCAGTAAAATCACTCAGACCCTTATATCTAGGACCAATTTGTTGTTTATCTTTAGCAGGAAAGAACTCAAAATGAACATGCTACTGGTCTCTGAGTATTCCTGGGAAGAAATTCCTGGAGAGGTGTAGACCACAAAGACCCAACCCTTCAGGTCTCAGGTCAAACAGTCCCAGCTGTCCCAAACACCTACTTGGCCCTTCATCAGGCTGAATTTTACCTACAGGCCACTGATACTCTCACCTGCCTCCCCATCCCTGAGAAGAAAGGTGGGTGATGACAGAAAGCGAAAGATGCTCTGGCCAGAAGAAAACCACACATGGGAGAAAGTGCCTGGAGCAATAACTGGGGCAATGATTCTACACGGTTCCGCTGGGCCCGAGGATCTCAGGGAAATAAACAAACACAGGATGATCTGTGCTCTCTAGTCCCTAACAGCGATGCATTTTGTGAGCACCTCAGGGACAAGCGAAGAATATACTGAGTGCTAAGAAAGTTCTGGGGCCGAGGGGAGGCAGCCAGCTTGAAGACACATGGCCAAACTGAAGGCAGAGTCAGGCAAAGCTCCGGTGAGGGGAAGCTTCGGACAGTGGCTCTGGATTTCAGTCTCAGACAAGGCTGTATCCATGAGAGGCTCAGGATTGAGCCTCTGAGTAGAATTAGCTTCTTCCACAATCACAGAATCTCTACTACACTGTACATCCAGTGTATTTCAGTCATGGTAAATTCGAACTCCTGTTCTCCATGCCCTGTGTCCTTCCTGGAAAAAGTTAACTAAGAGAAATCCCTCTCCCTTTGTTAACAACAAAACAGACAGATGTAGAATGACAAGTGTTTGCTTTTTCCCTCTTATTTCTTCATGTCATGCTTCTAAAGCTCTCTTCACTTCTAAGTCACCAAAGAGTCTTTCAGAAGCATCTTCTAACTCTTAAGAAGGAAGAGACGGAAAGCCTGCGACTCTCAAGAGGACCAGCATCGCCAACTTTTAACTCTTAAGCAGCTAGTACGATGCCAGCTACAGTGACAAACTGGGAATTCCCTTTGTCAAGAAAAAGATCAGAAAGTGAACTATACAGTTTCACAGGAGGATCAATAACCGTCAGAGGGAAAAAGCGAGAGAAAGCAGGCACTTAATTCACTGCCCTTTCATCTCAATGGAAGAGCAAATTTCCTAGGTGACACTGCCTTTCTGCTCCTGAAAGTCTTGTCCAACTAAGACATGTGAAATATTTATGACTTGGACCCTTTCTAATACTGGCAACAATTACTACAAATACACCCACTAGTACCCAGCCACGAGGGAAACTGGAGATTGAAGTTGGGCAGGTCATGGTGCGGGCTGCACTATTAGCAGAGTATACATGACTCAGAGCATGTGCAGACCTCCACCCAGAGGGCCTCAGCGCACAATCCACCCCAGACTGATGAGAACTGCTGCAATCCATGCCCCTCTGTGAAATGACAAAATCCCAAGCTCCCCTCCAGCAACTGGGGGGCGGTTAGGCTGCAGCCAGCTTTAGCAAATTCTCTCCCAAATGTCACTGAACTGTCTCCTGAAAGAAGTCGTACAACAGAGAACTTCCCTAAAGGACAGAGGTAAAGGGAAGATCAAAGCAAGACACTGGGATTAAATCCTTATGTGACAAATTAGAGGGCTATGTGAGCCAAGCAAATAATGAAAGCTGAATGACGGACTCCGAAGATCCTCTTGAGTCTTGGAAGGTAACCGAGAAGCTCACAGGTTATACCACCCTTGACACCTCCCAAGAAGCAATGTGAGCTCTCATCTAGAAGTGTGCTCTGCTGGTCCTAAGACAGCTAACATTACCCATCTTCACCGGGCGAGAGGTGGTGGTGGAGCCGAGCAGCTGCCGTTCTGGCAGGGCCTTGGCTGTGGGCACTGCCTCTTCCTATGTATTTTGGGTACTCGATGGTCATACAGCATACTAATTTATGCTTCCGCATCTACAAACAGTCTTCTGGGAAAAGCTCGCTCTTTTCAGTGTGGCGGGGGAGTTTTGCCATAGCTTGTAATTTTGGCAAAGGAAGTGACTTCCTGTCTGACAGGAAGTGGGAGCCAGAGCTGACTTTAGCTGCCTGCAAACCTCATGCTGAAAACTTAAAACGAGAGAGAAGGGCTCCAGTTCCCTGAGAAAAGACCGACCATCCTTTATCAGGGAGTCAGGACCAGAGTCTTCCAAGAACATCGACCTCTCCCCTGACCCCTATTTATTAAGAGGAGTTTATCTAACAAACAACTAGAGCGCATTCTGTCCCAAAGAAGCTTGGTCTCTGCTTTTAAAACAACACAGCCCTTTAAAAGCTGCTAAGGACATAATTACCAGTTGAGTTTTGAACTTTGCCCAGATAAAGGCTGATACAGCAGGCTGTGCTGTTTGTTTCTCTAATCATCGAAGTTCAAGTGTGAATAGAATTCTGGCTTCCTATTCCCTCCAAGACAAAGTTGTATTTCCCCCTTTCTTTAGCACTAAGGCCATTTTTATGGGGGAAAACAAAACCCCATTTTATTTATTACAGTTCCAGCCACCTGATTTTTACTTGGGGATGCGGCACTTAAGTGGAACAAACACAGGATTAAACATCTGAAAGCTAAAATTCAAATTTTTATCAGAAAATACACTTCCTTCCCTAACCATGGTATCCTATCCACCAGGCACGGATAATCCACACACAGCGATCTTTAAAACCTAACATTATTCAAGGCTGACAATCAGATTTCAGAACGAAAACAATCTGCCGTCCCTTACACACACACACACACACACACACACGCCAAAACCCAGGAATAAGGAGCTGAGTGGCAGACTAAAGGGGGAGAAACCATCGGCTCTTCCCTTATCACTTACTAACGTGTTTAATAGTTTCTTTAAAAAAAAAAAATGCCCTTTTCTGTCTTTCCTTTTCTCTGTCCAAGCAATTTCCCAGCCAACCTTGGGCAGTAAACAGTTAATTTTCCACTCTCCCCTGCCGCCTTGAAAACCAAGGAAACAATTGAGACATTGTCCAGTGAACAAGACTCCCAGGGACTGACATTTTTGTTTATGTCCCAGTTCTCAGACTGTCAATTTCCACTCGGCACGTTAAAGCCTGACCCGCACCAACACGGTCCGCTGTGAGCTGAAAGGGCTCCGCTTCATTTATTTTATTAAAGCCCTGGTGTCTGTTTTTGATTCAAACTCCAAGCCTCCCCCCCCACTCCCCCCCCACCTCTTCCCCAGAAAGTTGCCTCCTAACTCCCAGTATGTGTTGCAACTCCTTCTTGGAATGCATTGCCAAGAAAAGTAACAAAATGTTTTTGAATACTGATGTTTGCATGGTTTAGCCAAAAAAGGGTGGGGGGTGGGAGGTGGACCTCGACAAGTGGCCCAGCCTGAAAGCTGTGTGTTTTGACGGAGTCCTGAAAATATTCCACTCCAAAGTGTATCAGGCGAGAGGGCACCTACAACTGCAGCGCTGAGGAACATTTCCAAATCCACAGACCCCTGCAAAACCCAAACTTCAAATTCAAAAACAAAGAGGCCACATCAGTATTTTCCTCTCTGACAATGGTGCCACTGGGCACAGGAGGTGGCAGGAGTGATTGTGCAGGTTTGGGGCCCTTCTCTGACTCTATCTGTGCAAGGGGAGCAGCTTCCTGTTTGCGGAGTGGGCATTACCCGAACACGCCCTCCCTGGGCCATGGAGTCCAAGAGCGTAGGGGACTGTGGAAGGACTGCCCGGGAAGAAGGGACATGGCTCTAAAGTGGCTTCCTATCCAGCCCTGTCACTGCACAGGGGTCCCTTCCCCTGGGCAATGCCCACCTTCTGGGAGAAGGACACACACACACAAAACCTGGCACTCTCGCAGGGAATGGGTCTCTTGAGAACTTGAAAGCCTCATGGATCCAACCAACTGTGTGCCCTTTCCTGCTCCAACTGGAGACACTGCCGTTTGCCACAGGCTGCCAAGGAAGCCAAAGGATGGGGCTGAGGCTCTGCAACACCCTCAAGCACCACACGTGGAGAAGTCCACACCCCTCGGGGCCACCAAAACTGCAGAGCCACATTTTCCATCATGCCATCTGACACCTTTCCTCTGCCCCTCCTCTCACCCACTCCAAAGTAGCACTTGGCTACCTTCCCAATGCTGTCTCTTTTCATAGAATTGAGGGTCCCCATCCCCTTTCATCTCCGTTCTATAGGGCCTCTTCAGGCCAGTTCAAAGCCTCCTCCAGCTCGCTCCCCCAGTTTGGGTCATCAGGCTATAAAAAAATGGTGATACTTTTATGGCATATTTGAATATAATAAGCCTTTCTCTCCCCTTTCCTAAAAGGGAGTCCTGTTGGGCAGTGACAAGTTATTACCGAACCAAGGTTGAAAGACAGAATTCCCAAAGGCCAAAGTTAAGACTGCAGCATTTACAGCCCACCTTCTTCCCCTTGCGAGGCCCTAATGACCCAGCACAGGGTACGGCAGGCCTTAACTCCTTCCTGCCGGGAGCTTCTGCATGCTCCCCAAGTACCCTTGTGCGGGGCATCGAGGCTACTTACCTCCCAGCCCCGGATCTTGGCCTGGCTGCTGGCTTCTTGGGGGCCTCCTGGGCTACCTGCCTGGAACAGCCCCGCTCCTGCTCCCTCTGTCACTGTCTCAGGCCCTCACCCAGGAGCCCCAATCAGCATCTGAAATCACTGCACCCATTTTGAACTGACAGAGCCCAAGAAAAGAGACCTTGGCTATTAACAGAACTAACACCACCAAGGTCTGACTCTGCACCTTCTCTCTCTCCACCTCATCTTCTTCATCTGTGAAGAGGGGAAAAGAGGACGCTCAAAAGATCCACCGGATACAGAATCTGGCATGAAACAACCGGCCAAATTATTGTGCATTTTATTTTACTGCTCACTAATTTACTAGCTGTTGCGTATTATTGATTTTTCCTATTATCTGTTTACTAGTGTAGGTCTCTGTACCCCCACCCCCATCTCCAGCTGCACAGAAGTCCTGTGAGAGCAAGAACATCTTCTCATCTACTGATACATTTCCAGACTGGTTCCCGAGGAATCACTGGATACTGCACCCACAGGATGTGAGAGAGAGAGAGAGAGAGAGAGAAAGGACGGGGGAGAGATGGAAGGAGGCAGGGAGGATAAAGCAAACATCTGACTTTGCATTTTGGGCAACTGGAAATCACGCCAATAACCGATACCTGCTCTTGGCAATCTCCCTGCCTGGTATAAAGTGCCAAAAACATTGAAAGATCCACACTGGCCATGTGAGTGCAGCGTCCTCGGACACACTCACCGCAAGCACCACTCCAGCTCTACTGGTGGCTGCTCCCTGGAGGATGCGGGGCCAGGGACACTGGGCGCCAGGCCCCAGGTCAGCTCGGGCCTGCCCACTCAGCCCTTCCCTCCACAGTGAGGATGCTTTTCCAAATGGCAAATGAAATCATGTCAGAGCCAAAACCATTTTAAAAGTACATTTTGTAAAGAAGGGAAGGGAAAAAAAGAGCTGCAGCACATTTCATTTCTCAATTATGCTATGGATTAGGGATCAGAGTGGTAGAAATCTCAGTATACTCAAAATAAATGGCTTTTGTGATGACCTAAATCCTGGGAGTCCCTTGGAATGTGATTCCTTAGGGAACGGAACTCCCTAGGCCTCCCCACCCGGCCCCACCTACCCGGCAGAGAAGGTTTATTACTCAGCATCAGACCTGCATGATGCAATTATTTGAGCTTTTAACATTTCAGTGACATGAAATATGGAACTATTCCTTTTGAACTACCCTCCTAGGGAAGAAGGGCTTTTAGTTCCTACCACTGAATCTCAAACTCAAATCATTCCCCTTCTCTTCCTTGTCCTCCATCTTCAACCCTCTTTTTTTCCAAATAGATTCTAAGTAAAAACAACACAGAAGGCAGAAGTCAAATTCCAGGGAACTTTCAAGGAGGAGGTAAGGTGTAGAATTAAATGGGCAAGATTTGTAGTCAAAAGATCTGGATCTGAATGCTGGCTCAGATGGCAGGTGCTGGCTCACCACCTCACAGATTAATCTAATTTCTTTAAACACTGGTTCTCTTATCTCTAAAATGGGGATAAAGTCATGACTTCAAGAGGGACAGCTGGAAAGACTGATGAGATCAAACAGCGGAGGGAATACGTCCTCAGTCATTGGTACTTGGAGGAGAGTCATTTGCTCTCTCTGCATTTCCAAACTTCCCACTTAGATTCCTAGACAGAGAAGTAATTCTGCAGGTGTGACCATCAGGTATCAGAGGCACACCCAGTCCAGAAGTCCTTCCCCTAATGTCTGCAGAACCTTGAGCTCTTTGGAGTAGACACAAAATGAAAGCATAAAGGAAAATACTGAAGAATTTGAGTATATTCAATTTTAGCTTCTTTAAAAAACTTATGTAAGCAAAGTTTAAAACATATAAATTAGAAATATTTCCAACATACACAACCAAGTCTCCAATTTAAAGAGTTTCTATAAATCAATAAAGGAAACTATAAATCAATAAACGAAACTATCTGATTATTTAACATGAGCAAAGGATGGAATCGTGTGGTTCATGCAAAGAAGAAAGATAATAAACACGTGTATAACAAGCTGTTCAACCTCAGAAATTATCAAAAAAAGACAAACTAGGTAAGAGGATAGATACTACCCACCCAACAAATTGGCAGAAGCCTCTAATTCTGGCAAGACCAAGCTCTGGTGAAATTGTCTAATACTTAAGCAATGGGAGAAGAGGTACTCATTGATCCAATGGCCCTAGAAATTTCAGTGTCAATTAAAACTGAAAACTAGCAAATTTTACCCTAACTTCTCTACTCTAGTACAGAGCCCAGAGAATCTCCTATGACACAGTCTATGCATAACCTACCCCAGGATGGTTACTGCAGCACAGTTTATGGTGAGAAAACTGCACGCAAGCTGAACAGCCCCCAGTGCAGAATTGGAAAACTGTGGTATATCCATGTAATGGAACACTTAAATGGTGTTAAACAGATAAACGAAATTCAAACGTACTACCTGAATAAAATACTAATGCAATGCTGAAGAAGAAAAGCAGAAGGTTATATGAAACCATTTATATAAAATTTTAAAATCACTAACAGGGTAGGAACATGAGTCAGTGGTATAGCACTTGTCTAGCAAGCACAAGGCCCAAGGTGGATCCCACAGACAAAACAATGAATAAATCCATTAACAGTAACTATAATACATCATAGAATGATGCGCTCGCACACGCACACATGCACACACACACGTATGAAAACCTGAACTGAGAAGACAGACACCAAATTTTGGCATAGTAACTTCTTGACGATGACAGACTAAGGAGAACAACAGCGGGTTAACTTTCCTTTATAAACACAAGGGGGGAGGTGGAATATTTGTTAGTTTAGATGCTAAGCACTAGAATATATTTGTTATGCTATCCTTGGTATCTTTCTGTATTTTCTTAAAAGAACTGGGCAGCAATCCGTCTCACACATCCACCTACACATGACCCACTAACACAAGGGATCCCTCCTCAAACCTCTCTCATCAAATCTGCAGTGGGCACCAGGAGAAGACAGATACCATCAGGGAGAAGTAACAAACATCTTGGAAAACCTCAGCACTTAAGAGATCCGAATCTAAACAAATTACAAAACAAGGAGTGAATTACACAGCACTAAATGCTTAGTGACCTGAAAATAATACAGAAATCGCTGTCTGTGAAGACTTACCAAAAAGATTTACCGTTTACCCCCAGGCAGGTGTGAGCCAACAGGGTGGACAGGGAGGTGCCGTGCACGGTCTGGGGCACAGGGGGGCCCTCGTGATCCAAGTCTCCCTCTGTGGGCTTCTTTCTGGTGTGTGAGTTTACACCTCTTCCTCCTAGGACTCCACAACCTCATCTCCTCCACAGGAACTAACAGTATCACAAAGAAAGGACAGGCCTTCCACCGACCTCAAGGGTCGGGGGGCTATCCTGCCAGGCGCCAGCCAGGAGGGGTCTCAGGAAACCTGTCCCCGTTTCCACGTGCATGCGTGCATGTGTGTGTGTTGAGTGTGCACACACACGTGCACTCCCCTGACAGAAGCCACACTGCCGGCAAGAGCCCCGGCTCTGGCTTCTGGCTCCTAGGTTGCAATTCTAGCGGGTGGCTTTAGGTATACCACACCTCCTCCCACCTAAGCCTTGATTTCCTCATCTATGCAGAGAGGGTAAAAAACGACTCACTCATAAGGGTGTTGTGAGGATTAACTCCAACAATCACATAAACTGTTTCTAAAGTGTCTGGATCTAGTGAGCACTCTGAACAGCCAGTATTATCACAATCTCATACGTTTATCTCTCCATTTCTCACTGCCAGTTAAACTACCAAAATCGGGGCTTTGTACCAAGAGTCCTTTCAACAAGTCAGTTCTGGGATGAAGTCTAATACTAAAAGAAAACTGTGGAAGAGGATGGTAAAGAAGAGACAAGAGGGAGGACAAAGCACCAGCCGATGATGTGCGGCCTCACAGGACCTGCAGCTCCAGGACCGAGCAGAACCCCCGGCTCTCAAACCACCTACATCACCAGCCCACTTTATTTTGGGCACCAGGTTTCGCTAAGTCATCCAGGCTGGGCTCAAACTCCTGATGCTCTCCTTTCTTCCTCAGCCTCCAAGAAGTTGGAAGCTGGTGTTACAGACATGAAATACAACACCTGGAGGAGCATGGCAGGGAGTCCTCTAAGCCCTTAACCTGCCTTCTGTTCTGACCTCTGGTGCGATAGGCCTGGGCCCAGCAGGCTCCCGACAGCCCACACCCTTGCTGCCCATCCAGTAGTTGCACTCGGCCAACAGAAACTGTGGCAGAAATTCACGTGGGCAACCAGACACTGGCGACTTCGCCAAGTCCAACCCTGCTGGCCTCTGGATGTGGTGCTGGCCACCCCAGAAGCCCAGTTCCCGAGGCCATGGCCCGGCTCCCTTCCTGACAAACGTCCTGTCTGCCCACTCATTCACCACATGGACATCCAAACACACACTAGCTCACCATATGTCCACTCTGCCCCTCCAGGAGTTAGACTTTAGACTATGTCCTAAAACATAACCGTGGGCTTGCTGATAGGAGACCCCTGTGCTCAAACTCACAGTCAGTACGATACATAAACCAGGCTGAGGGTCACTAGTCATATGCCCTAAAAGCCAAGACAAATAAATAAAATGCTGGTTTATATTACAGGGAAATCCTAGCCTCCTTCCTTCCAAATTAAATGTTCAGATAAAGTTGTCACCCTTTAAACTGTTCTTATTTTCTATCATGTAACTTTTAAGTGAAAGACAGGAGCCAAGGAGCAATGCGGAGATGGCTTTTGAGATCTTAGGCTGTCAGAATGTGTCGCTGTGCACCTGCAAGCACTCATAGTGTGACACACAACAGGCGTGCTTTGCAGCACAGCACGCATGCCAGTCACAGCAGGAAAGAGACATCTCTGCATGGAGGAACCAAGGGATAAACCAAGACCGCTCAGTCACTACCTGGCTCCTATGGCAGTGAAGGCGAACCCTGGGCGCATTCAGGGAGGCCAAGAGCAGTCTGGAAGTCTGCCCTCACTGGCCCAAGACAAGGTATGTTTCCTGAGACATGTCCTCAGCCTGGGTTCTGATGATAAAGTTCCCCTGTCCCATCATTTCATATGGAGTCAGTTTTTAAACCATGAGTAATTAGACGAGATCCTCCCAGTACTGGTGACTAAACCCCCGGCTCTCAAACCACCTACATCACCAGCCCGCTTTATTTTGGGCACCAGGTTTCGCTAAGTCATCCAGGCTGGGCTCAAACTCCTGATGCTCTCCTTTCCTCCTCAGCCTCCAAGAAGTTGGAAGTTGGTATTACAGACATGAAATACAACACCTGGAGGTTAGAACTTGTTCAACACGACCTCCTCACGGGGATCTGACAGAGCTCTGATACATCCGGTCAGTCGGGGGCTCATCTCCCCCCAACCTTTTTTTTTTTTTTTTTTTTGAGACAGGGTCTCGCTTTGCAGTTCAGGCTGGCTCTGAGCTCAGCCTCAAACTCACATCACAGCAATCCTCCTGCCTCTGCCTCCCGAGTGCTGGGATTACAGGTGTGAGCCACCATGGCTGGCACTGTTCTTTTTTAATTTTTTTTTTTTCTGACATTCTTCCCTTAAAAGGTTGGCCACCCAGAACAGACATGGTAGTTGAGACACTTCTATTATCACTTATTCTCCTCATCAATCCTTGGCAGACATGAATCCACTGACATCCCCCTTCCTCGGATCCCTGACCTACGCGGCCTCAGACTCTCTCAGCACCGGTCAGCCTAAGACAAGGCACGCATTTCTCTGGGGCCTGACAATAGTTTCAGCCTCTGAACAGTTAACGTACACTTTCATTAAAAATGTACAGAACCTTCACCGAAAAGCAAAGTTGTAATAATAAGTCAAGGAGAAGTAACCATAGACTGTTTGTACCAATTTTCCTTGATAAGAAAACAATGCCTCTAAAATGATCCAAGTAAGAGTTCCAAGGAACAAATATAAGAGGTCTTTAGAGCAAAGATAAGTACGTTAAGTCAGAGCCAGGAAAGAAAACTCTGAGAAACTAAAAATATGCAAACAGGAATTTCATGAAAATACCTATGGTCCGTTTCCAAAATTCCCCACAACCACAGAGGCACATCATGGAAACCCTCTCTGTTCACACAAGCCTCCCTTTTACGGATCACTCATGAGAGAAGATGCTACACGTGTGTACAGACATGGGGCAGGGCGGGCCCGGAGAAAGAAGGGAGGTGCTCAGTTAAGTTCTGAACGTTAAAATGGCTTCTACTAGTCAAGTGTTCTTTCCGTGCCTTGGATGGTAACTGGCCGCGGTCAATGCAGTTGGGGATCTCAGACATTCTTTCATTTATGGGCTTGGGCTGAACAGGGTGGCTACCTCCTTCCAAAATATGTTTTCCCACACTTCAACTGAATCATCAAGGTTTGCTTCTCCAGAAGGCCTTCTGTCCAACCACGCTCCCTTCGGTTAGCAGACTTTTCTCTTTATTTTCTGTCTCCATCGTCAAGGTCAGCTTCCCTCTCAGTCTGAAGGGGATGGGAAAACATCTCGAATTTCATATCCACCCTTTGAGTCACGCCTGATGCTGGGAGTCAGCAGGGGCCCAAAGGCTGGTCAGAATAGGGGGCCCACAGGTTCCACCCTGACGCTGGGGGTCACGGGACAGGCCAGCCCAAGGCTGCACTGCAGGCTTTCCTGCCCTCCTTCCTCTGGCTATTTGCCTCATCTGACACTTGGGCAACGGAGACTGACCCTGTGGGAAGAGCAGGCTCTACACCACAGTGCAGCACTTGGACACAGGGCGACCCAGCTCATTCATGCCTATTCCGTAGCCCCAGTGCGCTTCATCACTCCAAATCCACTGGCCATGCGGGCTTGGACTGGAAAACAGATTGCATCATGCCACCCGGAGCTTAGCAAGCTAAAAATGCCGAAGTCTGCAGCTGGAGGGACAGCAGACCTTAGGGAAGGTCTCAGAGACAGATAGTCGGTGGGGGCGGGGGGGAGTGGCATCTGGGTCCAGCTCAGGGCCCACAGCCAAGACACTGGCACATCGGCATTCAGCTGACACAAAGTGCCAAGCATGGCAGTGTGTGGACTTCGTGGAGGATGTGCTGCCATTCAGAGCCCTTCCACAGATTTCCGCCTTTCAGTGAGCTCATCGGGCAGTGTCAGTCCATAGCTATTCTGATCCTCTTTCAAAGACAAAATTTATCCTCAGATTTTCAGAAGTACGTGATAGGCCTTGTCAAAGCCTTTCAACGGCCATCTTCAGTGGGGGAACGAATTGTAGGAACCAAAAATGGAAGACAGAAAGTTACAGGAAACAAAGAGACTTGCAAAGGTGTCCTGACCACTTGTAAGTAAGAGACAAAGGTAATCTAGACTCCAGTAGCAAAGGCAGAAGGGGTGGAAAGATATAAGATTCCACATACACAGGAAGAGACAGAAAATACAATATGCCAATGGACTAGGAGCTCACAGAACAAACTCCATAGTTTAAGACCTAAGCAATTGGTAAATGCTATTGACCATTACTGAGAGGTTGAATATAAGAAAGTAACAGGTTTGGAAATGAAGAGGTAAAAGTAAGAATTTAGTTTTAGACACACTAATTTTCCCATCTATTTGGCATCCAAGTGGAGACTAAACCTAACACTCAGGGGAATGTGGAGTTGCAGCAAAAATCCAGATAATTGTCCAAACATAGTTGTTCTCCTTTGGGGATTCCTACGAAACTCAGCCAACCCTGCTGAATTTTACACCTTTGTGTGCAAAATGAACATAGCAATATACACTTCTCCAACTAGGACCCTAAAGTTCCCTCACTTCTAAGGGGCAATTCTAAAATCCAGTTGTTTCCTCTGTTTTGTACTATTTTATTTTGAAAAATGGTCTGCAAGTCATAAGTCAATCAGAAAATAAGTCTATAACACTGGTGAACAATAACCATCTCATAATCAATGAACAAATCCTGGATATCCCAACTGAGTACCCTCTTCCAAGTTTGGGGACCTCTCACCATAGTCCTTAAAGAACAATTAGTTTAAACCAAGATTGGAAAGAGACAGAAGTCTCACAGTCTGACTTTCTGGAGCTTTTATGTAACCACGCTCCATATCCATTCTGCTGTGGTGATTCGACACACTAGCCCGTGAGCTGGAATGTGTAGGGATGGATTATCAAGCTACTGACAAGCCGTACAGTCATAACCCAAAATTATGTTTCACCAAAAAATGCAACCACATCAGGTGGAGAAGCAGACTCGAGTACGAGCTCTTGTGTTAACCAAGAGGACTGTGACTGCTCTATGGTCATGATGAAGTCACACTCATTCCAAAGTAAATTAGTTCCATCCCTTCAACAGAAATCAGTTTTCTGCTTAATTAACAGAACCCCCCAATGGGAGGGAAGCAAGCCATGTGCAAAGAAATAAACCATCGGGCTGTTGATTTCAAGAAACTTACAGTCTTGGCTTCAAGAAGCTTACTTACATCAGGCAAGCCCCAAACACAGGGTTAATCAGAAAAATAAGAAGTGACAAGCAGGACAGAATGGGTGCCAAAGGAGTACTTCTGCTGTATTTACTAAAAAGATAAACACAGTCCAAACCACGAGTATAGCTCTAAGTAGATTTATGTTAATGTAAAACAGGCTCCCACACTTCGTAAACAGAGCAGGTGCTGAAACAAAAACAAGTTTCCCGGGTAAGTTCCAGCCTTGCCCTTTCAGTGCAGAGAACTCGGAGCCTAATCCTCACCCTCCCTCCAGCACCAAGGGCTCCTCGCCCCTAAAGAGCTGAGGCCCAGCAACAAAGAAAGTGATTGCTTCGCATAACCCAGAGCTTCCCTAAACCTATTTTAGGAAAGAGAACCCTTTTTGCCAGTAACTTTATTAAACAGCCAGGGAAACAAACGTCAGGAAATGCTAGTTGGAAGTTGCCAAAGACTTTTCCCCCAAGCCCGACAGACTCCAGCACTGAGAACTGGAGGAGTGCCTTGTGAGGCTGCCCAGCTCGCCCTCCCTTTACTGAGGGCATAGGCTTCTCAAATACAGAAGCCCAGGGTATCTCTGAGAAGTGGATACATTTTCCCAGAAACCTAATCCAGAGTCCTACTCCTGACCAAGCTCACACATGGCATCAAATAAATATCTCTACCCCATTAAGAGGACACTAGAAGAAACATGAGAACTAAATCATTACCTGCAGTTCTTAATTACAAGTGTGCTTAAGACCTCAAAATAGCCCTAAAGTGCTGAGCATGTTCAGGATTCTACAGTGCACCGAAAAGCAGATGAGTTATGGTGTAAATGATCTAAAATGTATACATATAATTTCATGAGACAGTGGTACATCAGCAGAGTTTAAAACTGACTCCATCACTCAGGAAACACACACTCTGTCTGCCTGCCTTGAAGGGTGGAAGGCCTTGGGAGGCCACCCTGGTCAGTGAGTGGTGACAGGCAGTGTCATGGCTGTGTCTAGATGTTCCCCCAAGGCCTCATGCGGTCACAGGTGGGGCTTTTTCAAAGGTGGTGGAAGCTACAGTGTGTGACTGATTCATGGTACAATGTTAGGATGAAGGATGCTAGGCCACGGATTGGCTTGACGCTACCCTACCTTGGCTTGCATGTCTTTCCCTCTGCCCAGAATGGCCTCCAGCGCTTACCCCTTCCCAGATAGCTTCAAATGACCAACTCCTTCGAATCCCATCTTAATGTATTTAATTTTATTGGCACAATAATTGTGCACATTACAGGATACAATGTGATCTTGTGTACTTGTACACAATGTGCAAGGCTTAGATCAGAATAAAGGGCCTGTCCATCATACCAGCTTCCCACTAGCCTGGTCATAATATAAGGGACACAAAGAGGCGTGCCTGGTCTCTTGCTTATCCTGCTACCTTCTGCCCAACATGAACTGCTCCTCCCCTGCAGCACCCATCTGCACGCCACCTTGCCCTGGAGCCATGCAAATATGGACTGAAACCTCTACCAACTGTGAGCTAAATAAACCTTCCTCCTTTAACTTTTAGTGCTGAGATTGTCTCAGCAACGTGAGAATAATAACTAAGACAGGTGGGGTCACTAGACTGAGGTGGATGGAGTTAAGTATTTACTTCTCAAAGAAGCATAAACTTTTCTTTCACTAAATTCCCCCCAAAACATTACAACTATTCTGGTCATACTATGTCTACATGTCACATATTGCTGATAGCTATAAAAATTCAGACCTTCCATAGAAGCAAGTTATGGCTATATATTTTTTTTAATTTTTTAAAAAAATTTTGCTCCCCTTTATCTTTCTTCCTAGAAATCTATCTCAAAACAATAACAAGGAGAAAGAGGAGGACAAAAAAATTGTACACAAGGGATATCCAGAATAGCAGAAATAAAAGGAAATAATCTGAAGACCAATAATATGACACTAAGTAAACTTGGGTGTAATCATATTATAAACTATTATACAGTCATTAAAAAGCTTTAAGAATTTCAATAACAGGGAAGTACAAATTACAAGAATTTTCATTTAAAATAAATACAAAGCTGAAAAGCTGGGCATTACTATGGACTAGGATGCTTAAAAAAATACAAATATTGATACATTAAGAGGATAAACCTAGAAGAAAATATGCTGAGTATCCACAATGTAACCACTAAATGATGAGACTGTGGGCTCTTTTCCAAATTATCTACTAGGAACAGAATGTTTATGAATAAGGACTGCTAGACTGACTTAAAAATTAATGCCCCTTATTTTAGAGGAAAATGTTTTAACCAAAGATTAGCCATTCTCATCCTTAAATAGTTAATCATAAAAACATGAATTACAATTTAGGATAACTCTGCAGAGACTTGGTGATGGGTAGATGGGAGTATACATCAGTGGACTTCAAGCTGTCCAGACATGTAGCTTACAGGATACTCAGAAATAAACAGCAAAGTGTCCACTGTAACAGCACTTCAAGGAGGGAGACCTGAGCTTACTCTGAGCAGAACTCATGCACAAAGAACAGAATCTCCCTCAGGAGCTAGAGCCCCATCTCTGGAGCCAGAGCCCCATCTCTGGAAGTGGCAGCAGCCAAGACAACAGTCAACTGCTGGAAAGTGATGAGACTATAGTTGGGTGGCAGAGGAGATGGTGCAGGGCTCCAAGGCCCAAGAATGTGGTTCTTGTCTGCAGGGGACACAACCAAGGTCACACAATCCCTCCTGAGGCAGTACCTTGCCCACCGCAGTGGTCAGCTGCCACCACATCCAACCTCAGGAACTTGAGTTTCTAGGAGGAGAGAGGGACACTTTGGACTTTTGACCCCGTGCTCTGGGCTAGCCCAATGTCCACTTTGTGGTTTTGACCACACACTTTTTTCAAAGCACCACGATGCCATCCACTGCTTCTTTCCCTTCCCCTGAAAAAATAACCTGTTTCACTAGTTCTTCAACTTAGGTATTCCTAGCTCTCCTTACAAAAATAATAATATTTTCACAGTGCTCACAGGCTTGCTTTATATACTTAGACAAAACAGAAACCCTTACCACAGCCCCGTCTGTGAAATGGGAAAGTTCTGACTCAGCTGCCTCCAGGAAACTTACACCGAGGGTTCTAGAAAGTCTGGCGGAGTCATAGGCAAATGGATTAAATATCCTGTAAAACAAGCAAGTGTGCATGTGCACGTGCAAGTGCGTGTGTGTGTGTGTGTGTGTGTGTGTGTGTGTGTGTGTGAGAGAGAGAGAGAGAGAGAGAGAGAAAAGACAAAACCCCTTCTTCACTTCCTCAGTAGGAAATCAGTACAGGTTCATACAAGCCAAATTCACTGTCTCTGAACCCCTTTGCCTACAAGGTACTGCTGAGTCTGTTGCAGTAGCTACAATGCATGAATTCAAAAGCAAAATCCCCACCCACCTTACGTATGTTAACGCTAGCAGATCTCCTCCAGCCACACCTCTTCATCTCTTCCTCAGCTATCTTTTTTAAGTGGCTAAGAAGAGTGGGTGCTCAGGACCTCAGGGGCCTTGTTTCATGTCCTGACTCCCTTCACAGGCCAAACACTGAAGCCCCTGTGCCCAGCCTCTCCACTCAGAAGGGTGTGATACAACATCTACTAAGCATCTAAAATAAGGTCTGCCACGGGGGAAGCATCACTGTCTGCTTTGCTACAATTAAGATTACTGTTCATCATTGACACATTTTTCTCAATGTCTAGGAAGCTTTTTTCACAAAATAAGCAATCACTAAATATTTGTAGGATCAATGAATTTAATCCAGAATTGGATTTGTGCAAACACAATCTCTGAAATGGCAGTTCTTACCCCAAACCTGTTCTGCCTCCAATATTCCCCATTCAGCAAATGACACTTTGTAGGCACCAACATTTGCTTCGATGTAAACATCTGAGAACATCAGCAAGACCTGCCGACATTCCCGCCAAATCTGTCCCTGGTCACTATCCCACGCTAAACAGAGGACACCGTGATCGTCCAGGAGTTAGAAACAGGCCACCTCACCTGGCTTCCTTCCTCTCTCAAAGTCAACGAGTTCTTTGAGGACTTTCTTGCATGTCTTTCCCTATGTCCAGAATGGCCTCCAGTGCTTACCCCTTCCCAGATAGCTTCAAATGACCAACTCCTTCAAATCCCATCTTAATGTATTTAATTTTATTGGCACAATAATTGTGCACATTGCGGGATACAGTGTGATCTTGTGTACTTGTACACAATGTGCAAGGCTTAGGTCAGAATAAAGGGCCTGTCCACCATCTCAGTTTGTCACTTCTTTGTATTTGGAGCATTCCAAATCACTTTGCCTTGCTGCTTATATTACAAATGGTACATTTGCAAGATACCATTACCTACTGTCATCCAGTTACCCTACTATCCAAGGAGGTTACGTCATTCTTCACTTCCTAAGGTGCCCAATCACCATTCACCATCCTCTCCTAAATACCATTTTCTCGGGGAGCCAGCCATCTGGTCCATAATACTCATCACAATCAGGTCTCCTAGGTCTCACACTCCGTATCCTTCATGGCTTGAGACACGGTGTCTCTCACCGAGGTAAGGCTGCCATGGTTTGCTGAGCCTCTAGCTCAGAGCTTCCTAGCACATGCCAAGAAATGTCCACTGAGGTAGGATAACATACAACCGAGCTCAAACAGCCCATCAAAACACTGCACACACTGAACAACAAATGGGGTGCTCTCAGGTGGTTTCATAACGAATTACGAGCCAGCTCTCCACACGCGTTAGAAACAAACACTAAAGGTTCCTTGTGCTCTGAACTTAGCTGAAAGTGCTCAGTGCAGACAGCAGAGATCCTGTCTAAAGTCCTACTCATCGCGCTGCATTTCATAAGTTTCCTGCTTCCTCTCAGCATTTAAGCAAGAACAACACAAGCATTTCCGGCGCCACTGTCTGGAGGACTCTCTACCTCGGGACTCAGGCAGCTTTCTCATCCCACACGAAGATGCTCATTACACAACAAAACACACGCGACTGAGAAACAGTAGAAATCCACCCCCAGGAAAATTCCACATCAACTTCAAAAGGAAACCCCCAAGATAAAATTGTAAAAACTTTTGAAGCCTTTTGCTGGTTTGTAACATACATACTGTAACAAAATACCACCATTTTTGGTCCAGAATCTTTTATTGCCAGGTACAAAGGAAGTTAAATGAAAGTGTTTGTACAGCACAGACACCGGGGGCCGTATTGAGGGAACAGCTCCTAACCGCAGAGCCTACCGGCCCTGGAGGCAGGTCGGCCAGGGTGTGCAGAAACCACGCTCAGCACCACCAGCTGCTGGACCCTCAATGGCGAGAGGGAGAAAACAGCGAAGGATTAAAGTATAAGTTTCAAATGCTATAGAGTAAGGAAAATGAATATATGAATTAGAAATGAGATTGAAGAAAGGGGAGGCTCTGGAATGAGTGGCTAGTGTCTTTGGGATTTTAATAAATCAGTGCACTGGGGTAGGGGGAAATGGGGTAGCAGAGGATAAGAGAAGCCAGAAGGAGAAGGGGCGGACTGGCTCCTAATATAGACGCTCATTTTCCAGCCAGTGAAGCCAAGGTTCCTGGGTAGGTTTCTTCTCCTCTGAACACACATTAGGGGTCACCAGAATATGAGTCACCAGGATATAACACAACACTGTATCAGCTATAGGAACTAAAACACATGGAGTCTGTCTCTCAATTTATATATTCCTGGACAGGACTGAGCACACAGCTCAGTGCTGGAGCATTTGCTTAGTACACACAAGGCCCTGGGTCCTATCCCACATCACTAGATACATAAATAAATAATTGAATTCCACCTTGATTGTATGTATCAAATTTTTATAATGTGGTAACCCACATACCACACAAAAACTCCAATCCGATTAACATATCCTGACAAAATACTTTAAATTTCCACGTGAAGATTCTGCCCCATTTGGGTATGGAGAAAGTTATTTTCTTAATGGTCTGTGGTAGTTGTATCCTCTGATAATTACTAACAAACCCTGAACACTTCTCTATTTTCAAAGCAAAACATAGAAACATAAGAAATAATTATGAAATAGCTTGGCCCAAAAGTTACAATGAATCCAAATTTCACAGAAATCAGGAAGCAATCTTTGCCGATTATTTTGAAACATGTCTGGTGAGACACTATGGTACGAAAATGCTTCATTTAACAGAATAAAAAACCAAATGCGAGACACAGCCCCAAGCAGGTGAGCAAAGCAGGCTGTCCAGGACCATATCTGAAGAAGAACCACACCCCTGCACAGTGTTTAATGGCACAAAGACCCAAATGGTGCACAAGCCATACTTCAGAAAGCTCCTTTTATAAACAGGCCCTCTGCACCCGCCAAAGGATAGCTGCTTTGGCTTGTCATGTTGCCGTGTCTAGTGAAGCACCAACTATGAATCTGTGGTGTCTGAGTCCACGAATCCTCAACCCCCAAAGCTACCAGTGACTAGGTGGGTAAGTTCGGCCACCTCCGCTGTGCTTTTGCCTCCCCTCCCCTCCCAGGACGCTCTCCCCTCTCAATCATGGTGTTGGGTGAAGACTGCTGAAATACACAAGGATGGAGCTGATCGACTTCTACTACCAAAGTCTCCACTCCTGACACAAGCATGAAGCATTTCCCAAGTATGGTCTTCTTTTGCCCAAACTTATGGTTTCTCTCTTTGCTCAGCTCATCCCTCCCCACCCCCCGCCAGCCAGATCGTACCCTCCTTCCTCAGCGCTCCTCTGCCAACCCTTAACCTCAGGCACCTCCTACTCCCCTGGTCCCCAAGAACACAGGACGAAGCAGATGAGATCATATGATAGCTCTGTGGCTTCTCTGGCCAAAGGTCCCCGACCCAAAGGTGATGTGTGTGCTCCCAAATGGTTGCTATGGTAACTGTGTCTTCTACGAAACATCAGAGGAAAAAGGAACCTAACACCCCACTCTGCTCTCCTCGCCAAAATCCACACTGGCTCTGGAAAGAATGTTTCCTCAGCGCCTCCAGCTCATTACTTTCCACATGAGAAAGTGCGGCTCTCAGGACTTCAGATGTGGCAACTCTTCATACGGGATTTGGGGGGAACCGGGCAGGGCCAAACACCTCCTCTCTCCAGATGGACAACTCCCTGTTCCTGCCGTTGAGGGCTCCGTCCCTTCTGAGCCACTCCTAGGCCTGGCACCTCTCCCCGTCACTCAAACATTTTAGGAAAGGTCTCCCAGAGATTTTTAAAGATACCATCCTTCTTTCTGTAGCTAAAAAAAATGTGGGAAAGTTTCATCGAGCATTTTCATCGAGCAGAGAAATAAATTTCAGAGCCTGGGCCCACACTGGGAAACCCAGGGAGGCAAGAAAAATAAAACAGACAGGCTTCCTCATTTCACCCTCTAGGATTCTAAACTGTCACAATTGTTTTGAAATACCTGGAGGTTAAGATGTTTTTAATTTTCTAGGAGAAACCTACCACAAGACCTAAGCCAGCAACATCTCCATACTCCCGTCATTGACCCTCATGACAACTCAATTAAAAGTAAGCAAAGCAGAGCCAGCCACTTTCAAAAAAAGTCACTTTCAAAAATGTCTTGCGGGAGAGGACACGCCGCCAGGTCCTGGATCCGGTCACTGGTCTGGCTACTGACTTGGCATGTGACCTTGGGCAATTCACTTAAGGCATCTCTGGGCCTCAGTTTCCTTTTCTGAGATCAGGTCGGGCCTCAAATCATCTAAGGTCACCTCCGGCACTGACATCCCAAGAACATACATAATGACAAGCATCCACCTTATTGTGCAGGTGGGGGAAGGAGGAAGTTTCCGGCAAGCGTCAGCCTTCTTTCCACATGCCTTCTTTATACCAGGAGAAGTGAAAGCATTTTGACAAATCATGATTCAAAGTGTGGTTTCACAGAAATAAATTATCTTGTGGTATGCACACATACAACACAGGCATAATTCATTAAATAATATATACTCAGTTGCAGCAAGCTATAAGTAAGGAGGCAGTTAGCCTGAAATTTGACACAATACATCTTAAGATTTCCAACTTAAGAAAATTATTTTGCAATTTTTAGAAATTCTAAGCAATATAGAGCCAAACGAGACCAGTGGGTAACATTTTGTGATACTTCAAATAAAAAATACATGAATTGTTTCATGCTTTGCATAATTCCACCTGTCACAGATTCATTACAAAAATATGTCTTTGATTAATTATTTCAAAAGTATGAAGTCCAGCTCACAATGTAAATATACAGAAAGGAAAGAATATTCTAATAAAGCTGAACTAGCTTCTCAAGAGGCTAATTTATAAACTTTCAGAGCCTACAAAATTCTAGGGAAGTGCATTAAAAATATATGTAGACACACACTCTATGTTGTAATCTTTTAGTACTGAAAACAAGTGTCTTCCATGTCAAACCCATCTGCACTCAAATCTATAGATAATCAGAGTAAATTTAGTTCCACTCCAGGCTACAATCAACCAGCCCAGATAAAATTTTCTAATGCTAGAATGTTACTTTCCAAAAAATACAAAGACAAAAAGGGGGGTGTACTTTCCTAATTCCGTCCCCTACTGGCATTTTGTTTTAAATTGCTTTGATACCGGCTTCTCCCAAACTATGGAGATTGTGCCCTATTAACTGGAGTCAACACGGCTAGATTCTAACCCAATATGGAGAAGAAGGTGGAAGGAAAACTCAGACAATTTCCAGGTGAGTTTCAATCACTAAGATCCAATCACATAACACGAGTGCCTTGGAGATAGAACAATATTCAGGAATATTTTAAAAATTTAAATGAAGAAGAATTGACAAATCTTGTTACCATCAACAGAGCATTTTCTTGTTTGTGCCCAGGTAACGGAGGTAACTGATTTAGGGAAGTTACTTACAACAATGTGTGCTGGCGACGGCGAGCGGGCATCCTTGAGGGCTTGTCTGCTCTGGAGGCTCCCTGCCTGGACATCGAGTAGCGGCCATTTCATCTGGAGATACTAGAAAACCAAAAATGATTTTAGCAAAGAATCACTACTGGGTACCCTGGAAAGACCTTGCACAAGTCAGAAACTGAAAAACCTGAAATCATGCAAGTAACAAAAGAAAAAAAAAAAATCATGCAGTAACAACAAGCTGTTCCTTAAAACTCAAAGTTCTGGTACAGAATAGTAATATCCTAACAGCTCTAGCCTTATCAGGTGGCTTTAGATAAAAGTTTCATTAATACTACCTTAGTGGGAGGAGAGTGGGGGTAGAGGAGGGGAAGGAAGGAGATAACACAGATGACACCAAGGAAAAGCAAACAGATCTCAAGCCAGCAGTGTCTGGATCATCAGTCTCAAATCTAGGGGCTTCATCTTTCAAATGTCATCACCCCTCCCTGGAAAGCTGAAGTGCAACTGCTCTCCAGATAGAAGCTGCTCAGATAAGGGAAGCGAGGAATTCTCACCCAATCCAGAAGCTTGTAAGATGTCACTACCCCTTGGTAACAGATACACATCCGGGGCATCGTACAATTTAGACACTCATTTCACTTTGAAAGACTAGAGAAATTCCTAAATATGCACAGGTTTACCAGAGCATACACCCAATTAAATAAGAGTGTGCACCCCTTATGCTTGTCCCTACCTATTTCTGAGGTAGGAAATGAATCTGTGGCATCAGCAAGCTATTTCTATCAAAAGTGATCCATCAGTTGCCACAGAGATCTGAACTTGCTTTGCAGACAGACACTGAGGTGAGGTGGCCTCACCAACAGTCAGTGTAAGAAATTTCTAGGCATTTGGCTTTTGTCAGTAACAACTGCTTCATTCAAGAAAACTCCAGACAACTGAACAAGACTTAGAACTAGGCTTGTGAGGACACCAATACCAACCTTTACCCCAAAGGCCAACTGACTGATACTGATACATCAGTTAGTGCTTAGAGCATATATGAGGAACCACTCTGATTATTTCAGGAACTCAAAGCAAAATAAGCAGCTAGTTTGAATATTCATTCCATAGAAACTCAGAAATGAGTGTCAATGAAAGCTTGTTTCGTGTCCATCCTTCTTGGTAAGCATTACAGAGATACATGTGAGGCACTCAACTCATACACAGTGAAGTCGAGAGAGAGGGCAAGGAGGCTCTGCCCAGACAGTGCCAAGGAAGAAGATGAAACTCCTGAGAGGAGACTGGGGAAGGCTGCACAGTCGTCTTGATAAATCAGAAGGAAGATTCGCAAGACCCCCTGAGAAATAGCAGAGACAAAGCCATGCACGAGCCAAATCATATCTCCATGTAGAGAAGCTGCTCAGCAAACGCAATCAGTCTCGGTTATCCTAGCACTAAAAGACACTTGCCCAGGAGCTCCCTGTGCAGGTACTCAGGCAACATTTCTGACCTGATCTCCTCAAGAGGCGGTGGCTCTTCTCTGACCTTGGGGGCCTCAGTGAAAAGCCTCTTGTGGTGGAAAAGTCTGGTTACTAGTTCTGGGTCTGTGCTTTCTACACTTCTCTATCTTTCATCTGTAAACTGAAGGGACTATCCTTCAATAGCACAGCCCCAAACACTGAAGCTTTCCAGGATTCCAGGGCCTTATTCAGTGAATTCCACCGGGAATCTTGCTGTCATCCTTCCAAACAAACCATCTCCAAATACCAGTACTGCCCTAAGTTGAGAATCTGCCTTGTAACCAGGCCAGAGAACTCTGGGAATCTGTCCTGCCCTCTCTCACCCCAACTTCTTGCCATTCCCAACTGCCGCATAAATATACAGGCTGCGTTGGGCAAAACCACTCAATAGAGTCATTTCCTTGTGGCCAACCAAAATGGCCGCCCGCCAACATTCACCACCAACTCACAAAAACCCAGGAACAAAGGTGCCAAGAGAAACAGACTCCCTACACCTCCTGCCACTCTCCATAGGAGGGTCAGATGGATGGACAAGTTTCCATCTTTAGCCACCTGCAAAACTGATCTGATTGTATCCTAATATAGCTCCACAGAATTAGGAAACTTTAGGCTGGTGTAAGGTGACAGATCTGCCCTGAGGACCCCACCCAAGAACTGTCATATCTGTAACACAAGAACACAGTATTAATACGAAGACTTCTAATTCTTACTTTCCATAAAAGCTTCATTGTGTGGCACATCCAATCTCCATGAGCGGCCTACACTACGTATTTTTATGGCCTACATTTCAGCGCTCAGAGCCTACAATATACGTAATTTTCAATTATGTTAGGGCAGCCCAGGATCACTGCCTATATAACATTACTGGTTGGAGGAAATGAGAGTCGGCCCTGCTGCCCAGAGAGAGCTAACTGAATCCAGATGGTGGGGAAGACAGCCTCGGCCCTGCAGACTTGCAAGGACTCCACAATGACAGACTCCAACTTTCTTTCCCATTGCAACTTGATGCCCTAGAACAGCTGGGCACCCACAAATCCATGCCCACTCCTTGAATCTTAATTGGCATTCAGACGGGCGAAGTTCCCCTTGGGGGAAATAGTATGTCAGGATTCTTTAAAGGAAGTTATTAACGTCCTCCCAAAGTGATGGGTTTCCCAGGTCCTTCGCTTTCTACAATTGGTCCTTATTAATAGGGAAAATAAATAAATAAAGGAAAGAAAGAGGAAATTAGGTACTATTACAGCCCAGAGGAAAATCTTTTCCTTCCTGGAGACATTAAGCAGCAGGAAATTTTATTCTGTAGGGTCCTAAAGGAAGACCTGACCACAGAGGCATCTCACATTTACAAAAGTGCTGGAACAGTGCACCCCATTTCCTGACAGTTCAACTCCAGTTTTATTCATTCTTGGGAAAGGGGGGAAGTTCCCACCATTCCAGTATAAAAACAACGCTGGACTCCAGCTTTCTTCCTCCTAGGCTGGTCAAGGTGGAAATCATGAATTGCCTATAAAAACATGAAGCTTTTCAACAAACGGCTGTCAGAGGGGGCTGTGGGAATTCCTACATTCAAAACTAGTGAAATGGAGTCTGCTCAGCTTTCATGTAGAGTAAAGAATAATAGGAACAGGCAATCTTGGCTTAAGCATTTCATCCTTTGTTTAATAATAATGTTCTGATCATGGTCCATTAGGGTTTTCCTCCAAAACATATTTTATGATATGTCTTGGGGAGCTTTAAGTCAAGTTGTGGACCTGTGGGCAAAATATTGAAATGTGTATAACGGGGGGGGGGGGGGGGTCCAAGCAGCTGAAGAGCCTGTTAAATTGTCAACAACAGGAAAAAAGCGAACAACTCGAATTTCACCTCCTCTTCTTCCACCTGCCCCCAGTAAAAGGCAAAGGCAGAGGGAGGCACCAGGTGAGAAAGACCTTCGAGTCTGAAATCTCCTCAGACAGCAGCTCTAGCTGTACCCACCTGGGCAGCCAGACGGAACTACTCCCACAAGAGTCCCCACGGCCTCGGAAGAAGCATCAGCAGAACGGCCGCAACTAGGGCTTTGTGTGAACTCCTAAACAAGCAGGATCCAGAACACAGTGACATCTGTCACAATGTGATGATGACAAAACTGCTGGGAACTTCTGCTCCCTCACTTCAAACCCAGGGAGGCCGCCTGGCACTTCCCGGACAGGTGAAGGGAGACAGTCCCCTTTTATTTGTTCAGGGCAGGGCTGGCAAACATTCTCAGATAGGAGGTACCTGGCCTCAGATAGGAGGTACCTGGGCGGCCTCTGGCTGCCCTGTCGTGACTGCTCAACACAGCTGCTGAACCCGAAAGCAGCCCTGGACAGACGTGTGTGTGCTGTGCGATGGCCAGGTTCCAGTGACACCTCACTTAAGGACACCAAGATCTGAAGTTCATGTCATTTTCCTGTGTCAGGAAATATTATTCTCTTTGTCTCTTCAACCACTTAAAAGTAATAAAAGTTATTCTTCGCTCACAGACCCTACACAATCAGGCGGCAAAGCCAGTCTGGGCCCAGGAATAAGTGTAGAGGACACGGTCTCAGAAGATGCCGTCCTGCGCTGGGCCTTTCGTCCAGGGCAGCCAAACCCAATAATGGAGGAAAGTGTGTTCGGTGGCATGAAAGCCACTTAGGGACTGAATGGTCACTGGCAGCCTCACATTTGGGGGGAAGAGCTTGGGAAGGAATTTGAGCCCTCTGGCTGAGGCTCCCAGTCACATGGTCTAACCACTAGACCACAATCTCCCTGAAATAACCACCCCTCCTTTCCAAAACAAAATCAAAGCTTTAGACATCGCTGAGCAACTCTGACTAGAAAAGGTTCACATGTTGAAAATCTCTCACCCCTTTCCCGGGGGGCACTGGCAATGAGTCGTGCGGCATCAGATCATCCCAAGAAGGCACCACGCCAAGCTTCCTCAGGTCCAGGGATGTGATCCTAGAGATCGGACTTCGACTAGGTCCTGAAGCTCTTCTCCTCAGAGCGTTCCAAATGGCAGAACCTTCCCGTGTGACAGTTCAGCCCACCTTCCGCCCTGAGTTCCCTCGAGGCAGAAGGCAGCTTTCAAGGAGGAAGCGAGCAATCTGCCTTGCTTGGCGGCTCAGTGGAGATGAGACAGGGCTCCTCCAGGAAACCGGGAGCCACAGCCAGTCTACCAGCCAGCAGCACAAGCCCCTGCTTTTACTGAAGAAGAGTGTTTTTTGCACAAAGGTGCTAAAGGGGCTTTATCACAGAAAATTCACTTTCCCAGAAGTCAAATTACCTGGATGCATCCTCCCAGTGGATTCCCATTGCTAAGTCTTCCTAACTCACCAGGGCCAGAAGGTTGCACATGTTTCATTTCTAATAAAACACAGGTCAGCACTCTGTCTGTGCACCCGCAACGGAACACAGAACCAGCCCTGGTCTACACATTCCGTCCCTTCAGGAGCAGCTCCACCATCCCTCTCAGCCTTGCTGTGCACCTCTTGTACTGACTGCTGCACGCACACATGCACACACGCACACACACACACAAACATATCACACACATGACCTGTAGCACCAAAACTGATTGTATTTTCATATCACAAAACTTTACAAAAGAAAAGGCTACCAAAAGCCACTCCTCATAAACAGCGAAGTGGCAGGAAAATGGACTCAACAAATAGATAGGATGCTCAAGTAAGTAGTCAACCTAACAGCAGTTGCAGAGTTCCGTGAGGCACACATGCAAACAGAGGCTGTTAAAAGGACAGGCTTGAAGGTCTCTTTCTGAACCTACTGCAACTTCTAGACATGGAATATGGAAAATGCAGCACATTTTCTGTGAACAAGTGAGAGAAGCCCAACTTTTCCACAATGGTTAACAGATAAGCAGTTAAGGTTAATTTAATATCGTTCCCTACTTTGTACCATTTTCCAAATTAGACATGATCAGCCTATGTCGAAACTATGTGGAATTGTTTTGGAAGTCTTCAGAATCCTGCAGGGCTCTAGGGAGATCATTACAAAGTCAGTCTGACCAATTTCTTCCAGTGGATGCAAAAGGTACATGAGATTAGGCTGCTACATCCTAGGTTAACACACACTCCATGAATTGCTTCTTCAGGAAAATCCAGATAAGTTCTCCTTAAATAGGCTTTATTTTCTTCTGACAGCCAGGAAAAAAACCCTCACAAAAGCTTGATTTCTGGTTGAGATTTAACATAAGTGAGTATCTAGCACAAGCTTCGCAGGAAAAGCAAACAAGGTCTCCAAGGGCTGAGGGACTTGAAGAAATCAAGCCACAGGGGTGATTTAGGGCCAGGGACACAGCACGGGTCTGCCTAGCGTGTGCAAGGCTCTGAGTTGAATCCCTAGCAATGCAAAAGAAAAGGAAAGAAAGAAAATATAAAGAAAACTCAACAGAGTAAGAACTAAGAAAAACTTTCCGCTAAAGTCACTGTCTTATTTCTTATGTTCAAAAAAACATAGGTCAGGAGGTGGGTCACCAAGGCACCTGTGTAAAACAATTTCATAGCCCTCTCCTGTCTTATAGGTTAATCACTGTCAGATGTTAAATAAAATGCTATAATTAACCTTTTTCTCATCATTTTTCCCCTTTACTGGGAACTGAACTCAGGACCTCGCACTTGCCAGACAGGTGCTGACTGAGCTACATGCCAGGCCCACTCCTAAACTTTTAAAATTTTAACACAGTAAAGGCAGTTCACACTTAAAGAGTTGATAACTACTTTCCCAGGAAGCCTCTGAAATCAATGAAAGGTGCAAAGAGCGCACATTCTAGGAAGGAAGAAACAAAAGCCAGAGATTGAGACCCAGTTTACCTTAGGTCATGAAGTCAGTCAGCAGTCAGGAGCACAGGGCTCCAGGCCACAGGCTGTTTCCACTTCAGCCTGACTCACCTCCTCCCACCTCCCCTCTTCCCTTCCTGGTTTTCTCTAAAGCACAACTGCCTCAACCCCAGCCAGAGATGAGTGTCTCAAAGCACACGGCTAAGGGAAGATTGCTCGGCATCTCCAAAGTAGCAAAACTATCCTTCATTGGCACCTATCACCTCTCCCTCCCGTGGGAAAACATTACTTGACTTTCCTCCAAGGAAAGACCATCCCACTCTGATTTCCAGGCAGAAGGAAGGCAATTATTCTATCAATTAATGAGATCAATGGTTAGGAAGGGGAAACTGAGATCAATGGTTAGGAAGAGGAAACAAAGCCAAAAGAGCGATTACTAACAAACAAACAAATCTAATAACCAAAACTTAGGATTCACTGTTTTCTGTATCCTGCCAACCAGTTGACATGGTTGCATCTGCCAGGATCCCTCCCAGTTATGCTGGGGCCCCCATCTTCTTTCCCTCCTCCCCAAATTATAACTGTATGCCCCTGAGAATAGTAGTTGAGGGGAGAGGAATTTAGAAACCTATTTTCCAGGCCAGCTCTGCCACTGGCTGTGCATGTCACCCCATTTCTTCTGTGAGCAACTCCTTCCCTACTCTGGGTCTAATCTATAAGAAAGAAACTGGGGGATGTGATCTACAAATCGCTTCTACTCTAAAACACAGATAGATATCTTGGAACATTTACTAACAGATGCATGCTTTGCATCCGGTGTGGCCTAGAAAACTCATCTAAAACCCAGTCAATTGGACAAGAAGTTAATAAATGGTGCAAAGATGAACATAAAGAAGAAATCAGAAACACTAATGATGATGTGATGACCCCCACACTATCCAAACTTGGAGGCTTGTTTATAGAGAGTTTTCTCCTGACCAACTCCCACACTGCTTAATGAAAATATCTGAGGGGAGGGGCAAGAGTCTATATACTATACAAATTTTTCCAACTCACCAAGCAACTCTGGTGATCAGTTATTAGCTGTGACTTCCAGAGCTGGCACATATAACCAGATTCCATCTTATTTTCTCAAAGATGCTTATACCTTTAAATTGCGTGTCCCTACATCCTGTTTATAGGTGGTCAAGGCTGATAATTTCCAAACTCACCTTAAAATAGAAGAAGGTGAGGCACAGGGAAAAGAAGTGACTGAGTCACACAGCAGGCTACTAGGGGTTCTGAGCCAGAATATGAGGCTTTGTGATTTCTACGCAGAACCGTTTTTACCTACAATCGACTGAGTCTTTCTCTTCAACATGTACGAACTGCCAAGACACTTAAGCCATAGATGCTAGGACAGAGCAAAGAAAAGACAGGAGAAGAGAACAGGGTGAGACTGTTGGGGCCACAGGGAAACCAGCCTCAGTCATTGACTCCCCACCTTAAGACCAAAAGCAGATCAGGACTAGCTATCTCAAAGTCTTCAAGTAATACCAAGTCCCACACAAAGGACCCAAATTCCAATCCAATCCACTCAGCTATGCCACAAGCACTATAGTCCCCAGCCAGGGGGCAGAAGACAGGAGCCATTAGGTTGGAAAGGAGACACCATGGCTCCTGGAGGGTGCCTGCTCTTCAGCCTTGTAACAGGCCCACAAGCGCCTTCCCAGTGTCCCCCACTAGTGACTAACAAACAACAAACACTAAGTACCTTCTGTGGAGGGGCTGATCAGAGACCATGTACCTTCCAGAAAAGAAATCTTTACAATCTTTCTTTTTCAAATTAGTTATTGTTATGATCACATTTTTATCACTTATAAAAAAGCCAAGTACAGTCAAGCTCATTAGAATGTTTCCATTGCTACCTGGGTCTCATGCATAGTATGATGAGGTAGATATAGACCTCGACATCCACAGACCAGGAAAATAAGCAAGAGGGTATGGAAGAGCTTTGGAAGCAAGCATAGGTACCACTCAGAGCCCGGCTGGTATGAAGCATTCTGGAGAAAGAAGGCACCAAGTCTCAATGGTTGGGCAGATAAAATGTCATACATCCATAAAATGGAATATTATTCTGTAATAAAAATGAAATAAGTAGTGGTGCATGCTATATCATAGGTGACCTTTCAAAACAAGGTCGTATGTCATATGATTTCATGTCTAAAAAAGGCCCAGAACAGGTGAACCCATAAGACAGAATAATTCAGCGACTGTCAGAAGCAGGTGGGAAAGACGAGGGAAGAGTCAGTCAAGAGTTATGAGATTTTGTTTGTTTGGGGGGTTTTTTGGTTTTGTTTTTTGAGACAAGGTCTCACTTTATAGTTTAAGCTAGCCCTGAGTTCACTATGTAGTCCAGGGAAGCCTCAAACTCACAGCAATCCTCCTGCCTCTGCCACCCAAATGCTGGCAGTATAGGCATGAGCCACCACACCCAGCACTGTGGTATGTGGTACCAATTGCTGATGGGCATGAGTCACCATGCCCAGCACTGTTGTATGTTTTTACTGGGATCGAACCTGGGACTTGCAAGGCAGGTGCCAGAACCACTGAGCTAAATTCTCAGCCCCTAAGGTTTCTTTTTGAAACGATGAAAATGTTCTGGAAATAGTGATATTATTTGCACAATCTTGTGAATATTCTTCAAAACAAACACCTTAAAAGAGTAAGTTTTATGGCTTGGGGATTCTATCTCAATTTAAATGAATTTTTACAAAACGGAAGGCAGCAAGTCACTTGATGGTAATCACATTCACCTCAAAACAAAGGAGAGGAGAGACCATACACACACAGGCCACCTTACCGCGCCACAAGGCATGAAAGGAGGTATGGAAAACACTTGGGCCTGCCCTTCACAAAATCTGCCCCGCAAAGCTTCTTGCAGTAATTTCCAGGTGTGATTCTGGTCGGTGAAGGACCTTGGAGGGGCGGGGGACTCCAAGACCTCATGAAGGAGGAAGGGAACAGTCTGCCTTGGACTAAAGGTGCTGCCGGAGAAACACAGCAAGGAGAGCAGATGGCTACAATTCCTGTCTCGGGGCACACAGCACAGTGTGGTGGAGTCAACAGAAAAACAGGCAGTTTAGGAACTCGCAACATACAGCCCATTCTCCACATCTGCACCTCGCTTTCCCAATCCTATAAAAAACGGGCAGCAGGTAGTTACTCTCAGAAGCCTCTCAATTGGCTTCTTCACCATTTACTCAACTTCAAAAGACAAAACATGCAAACGAAATCAAGGAAAAGTATTCCATAAGAATGAGGCCAGGCAAAATTTGCTGTTTCTTCTCTCATTACACAGGAGATTTAAAAAGCCAGAAATTTCAGGTCTCTCAAGGAAACTGGTAGAGATGTAGGCAGGTATTAGCGGACCTTTCAGAGGTACAGAGCTGGCGATTAACAGGGTCTGGATGAACTGCAGGAGTTATTCTAAATGCATGAATCATCCATCTGTAGCTGATCTTAAAAGTCAAGAATTTTTAAAACTCCTTTCCTCCTCCATGGCTGCAAGTACTCAAGCCTTGGATTTTTCCAATTATGTTCTCTCCCCAATTCCATTTTTGCCCTGTTCCCCACAACAAAAGATTTTCCAAAGACAGTGCAGTCGGGAGCAATGAACTAGCGAGCTTCAGCCAGCCCACTCAGCCTCCAGGTCCAGCTAAAGCTCTACTCAAGCTGCCATTTCTTTTTTTTTTCCCCCTTGTCACATCTGAAAGAGGTCAGTGGCTCCAGCAAGGTCTCCCTGTCCAAATTTTTATTGTCAAATTCTAGCTGTGACAAGCATGTGGAGACGCTTCAGAACACTACACCCGGGAAGCAGAAAGGTCAGCAGCGCCTCTGGTTAATTTTGCTCTGGAAGGACCAAACCCCGGCGCTGGGGTGCAGATTTCCGTAAGGCTGACCTTCCGCGGGCCCCACGACCCCCCTGCATGCCTGTCCCGCTGCCTCAGCCAGAGCAGCCTGCCACTCAAGTATCATCTTGCTGTAACAAATTACTCCTAACCCAGGATTATGGCTCTTTCCAAATCCCTCCTAGAGAGCAAGGAAATAAACATTCTCTCCCAGGACTCTGCCCCAGTTGTTCCCAGTTGGTAATCCCTGTCTCTATTTGCTCTACAAGCCTCGTCTGGGAGGTCTGCTAGACCATCCCGGCCCACTCTGCCTTCAGACACCCGCTGAATGTCTCAATTGTCCTCAGGCCCAGGAAAAGATGAAGGCAGGCTTTCCCTCCGTCCGGCCATGCACAATGGATCCCTTTGCCCACACACTTCTCCTCCGACTGTAGACTCACAGCCCTAATCCTAGGCACTCAAGGAAGTCCACACCCTGAACTCCTTCTTAGCACCCGGAGGGATGGGTGGTAACACAGGGCCTGGCAGCCTCCTCCTCCCTCCTCAGGCCACCTCCAGAAGGGGGCTCCCCCCCACCTTCCGCCCCGGGGCTGAAGTAATGTCTGGGGGCAGGTGTGGTGTGGCTGGGGTGAGAGAGTAAGGGCAGTAAGGAAAGAAAAAGGCCCGAGCACCAGCCGCAGGCAGGAGACACTGCTCTGCGGGCTGAGGCTTCCCTTAATGAAGCACCAGGAGATATTCTGAGCACAATATGCTCATGTAGGAAAGGAAACACAGTTCCTTCCACTCCCCAAGTCTCCTCCAAAACACTGGTGGGCACACAGGCTGCTCAGGATTTTTAGTTGCATACACAGCCTGAGTAGCACATGCCCAGAAGCGAAAAACAGAACACTGGATGTTATAATCCAAGTGGGTGAGCTGAGGAGATAAGATCTTGGTCTCTTAAGCAAGACTTTCTCCCTAGGGATAGTGGCTGACAGCGCACTCATCGCCTGACCTATGATGGACCAGGAGGAAACCTTCCTGAGGCAGCCAGGGGATGCTGGAGGAACCTAAATTCCTCTCTTCTCATCAAAACTCCAATTCCAAATCAAATGCCTGTTTGGAAATATTTCATGATAACCAAGCAAAGACACAGAGGTAGGAAGGGACACCACCAAGCTGGTGTGAGAACGCACCGCCTTCACTGTCTCGCCGAGGGCCTGAGCTGACCGCCCTGTTCTTCCTCTGCTGGGGCCACCATGCCTCGCTAAACCAACTTGTTCTCTGTTTTTGTGGTTTCGGTCTTTAAAAGAACTTGGCATGAGAAAGAGTAGTAACGATCTGAAGCTAACCACTTAGCTCATTAGTATGTCATCCCGACAGGCAAAATCAATTCCAACAGCATCAAGTTTGGTTATTCCCTCCCCCCAAGGTCTGCACTATTAATAGCAAGAAAGTTTCCCAGGCTTCGCTTTATTTGTAATCCCAACCAGCCCTAACCACAGAACCTGGCCATCTCTACTTTCAGAGCTCCCAGGGATCTGGAACACAAGATTCTAGGCCTCTGCTTTTTGACAGCTGTGAAAGACTAGAGACTTAGAGAGAAGACTGAGGAAAAAGGCGAGGGAATGATTCAGGCCAAAGAGGACTCAATCCTGAGAACAGGCTATGTGGCGAAGGGTCATAATTAATTCCTATCTCCCTACCCATCTGACCCACCTCCGGGGCTCGCTCTCTCTTCCAATCTGTGCCAACCCCATGCATAAAGAAGCTGGACAGAAGGCTCTAGAAAGAGTAGATGAGTTAAGAATAAACTCAAAGCCTCTCCGGTTTTGACTCTAGTGCTACAGCTGAATGTTCCTCAGCACAGGTTCAGAGGCAAGAATGCATGGGTTCAAATCTAGGATCTGCAGTTTGGTACTTCTAGGGCCTTGGACATGTAGCTTCCCTTCTCTAGGCTGCAAGATCCTTGCCTGTAAACTAAGGATAATAACATGCAGATGATAAGATTTTTCCCAAATAAGATATATATGCGGTACGGCATAGTACTTTGAACTCTACCATTCAGGCTCCGTGCTGTATGAGCCAGAAGGGTTACAGTTCATATTTAAGAGCCAGCAGTCTTGCTGCGGGGAGTGGGGCCAGGAGGAGCATGTGATTTGTGTATGTAAACATGGTCAGTCAACAGAACCCTGCCAGGTCAGGCACCTGATTAACAGAGTAGCTGATAACCTGCCATTCTTGTCCAGAGGCAAATGAGCAGGTAAGAAATTGTTCTTTGGGTATTTTAAATAGATCCCTCTTCATCTCTTTACATATCCTGGAAAGGGACTCTGCCTTGAGAATTTAACTCCAACTGTCAGGAAAGCCAATTTAATGAGGTCTCTGCTGCAGAAAATGCCATATGAAGCTTGGTCCCCATTCAGGTACAGGTAAGTATCATCATTGCAACCCAAAGGTCTTCCAGAGTTCAGCCCGACTCCCTCTGCACAAAGACAACCACACAGTGCCACAGACAGAGAAGAAAATCTCTAGCGCAGCACATTCTGCTGAATGACAGTTCACACGATGCCTTTAATGCTAGTGTGCCCAGGAAATACCCCAGGAGCCTGGCTGCTGCACCGTGTACCTGTACTCCGTTCCACTGGACAGCTGAGCCCCCAGTGGGTGACCTGGACTCACTGCTGTAAGGCAGCAAAATGAATCTGGGGGCTGCGTACACTCAGAGGCGGCTCACAGTGGGACCAACCAAGCTCCACGACACCATGCAGGCGACAAAACATTCTCTGAGCATCTAACACACCAAGTGTTGACCTCAGAGAAAGGGTTAAGAGGAGAAATAAAATCAGACCATCTAAAGTCCAGGAGCCTTAAATCAATGACCTCACTACTCCAAATACTAGTTTCCTCATCTGTAAAATGGGAAGACAAAAAAATAGCCAGAGTTCACACAAGGATCAAAGGCTTGGCGTGGAGCCTGGCATATGGGAAGTGTTTAAAACTGCTACCTATTATATTATTAGCTGCCTATTATATTGTTATTAATATAATCAGCATCATCAGAATAAAACCCCTGGAGTTACTATAAAATTCTGAATCATCCAAAAAGCAAACCCCTAGGTAGGGATATTGTGCAACGCTTACAGAGTAATGGATACTTCAGGTGGAGTAACGAAAAGCGACCAAAACATTCCTTGTTAATCAGCCTCTGCTCTCCGAGTCTCATCCCCGCAGCTGCTTCTCCCCGCCCCAGCCTCTCGTTATGTGGAATTTCCTGGTACTCCACTCCTAGGTACACAGAAGCCCGCTGCAGGCCTGGGGTTCCAAGTCATCTCTTTCCCGCAACTGGCTCTCATGCTTAACAACAGGCTTTAAATGCCTGAAGCTCAGCAGAATTCTGACTCTTGCCCTCGATGTACTTACTGCACACAGCAGAAACATCAGGCACAAGCAGGCCACAGGGTGCAAATCGGCCCACAGAACAAGGCGCTGCCACACGCGAGGTTGGTTCCCGCTCGGAGGCTGCCCAGAAACCCCGCAACACCCTCATCTCCAAGTCTTACAACACACGCAAAATAAAAAGGAGTAAGAAAATCTGCCTCTTTTCTCTCGGACTATGTGGTGTTTTGTTGTTTTCTCTCCTCTTTTTCAGAAACATCAGCAAGATTTAAAACCTAGCCTATCAGAAAGAGTGCCCCAAGAAGGGTACGCAGCCGAGGAAGAAACCCCGAAGAACGCTCCGGTGCACCCAGCTCACCATAATGAGGCAAGAAAAGAACGGTCAGCTACTTGGCACCTGTTTCGGTCTGAACACGAGCCAAGTGCAAGTCCAGGTGGGACAAGAGCTGAGGGGTACGTGGAAATGTCCGCCACGACACCAGGCTGCGAGCTGAGTGCTGCGCGTGACTTAGGAAGTGGGCATCCAGACCAGGGCTGATGTTGGAATCCCAGGACCCCAAGCACTTCTTGGGATGCCCTGGGCCAGTTACTTAACCTCTCTGAGCCCTGTTTTCCTCTTCAATCGAAAGGGATGTCATAGTTCTTTAAACCAGAGTTACTGCCAAATTGCAATTATAAGTAGTAGCTTAGAATAGACTCTAATCTGGCATGTGTAGCACTCAGGAATCAGCCCTGAGGATACTTGTTTTTATAAAGTCGATACTTGCCACATCTGGTGAATTTGGCAATGACGTCAGGGAACACTTTTTGTTGTTACCCAACAATGTGATATGTCCATCAGGAGTTTATTTTCTAGCAGGCAGAGGTAAAAGGCAAGCTGAATAGTAGGAAAAAGAAGAACAGTGAGTAGCAGAACCATCTCACACTTGCAGTCTTGCTAGTAGGAATGTCCTCTTGACAGTCTACTCATTTCCACCCGAGCCTTTAGATAAGCCGCCTGGGTCACAGGATTTTGGAAACGCAGGTTACTAGGCCAGGACGTGTGTCTGCCTCGCTATGTCCCCGTGATAACCACGAATGATCTCTTTAAGCCTCACTGAATATTTGACAAATATTTATTGCTGCCAGACTTTGCTGGGCATTCCACTAAGCACTAAGGACAGAACAGAAGATTACAGGGCCTGAGGATCAGGTGGCCTGATGGCAGATACCAGCTCTCACCCAACTGGGTGCAGGCAGGTGAGCAGGGATTGGTCCCTGACCCGCAAGGACAGCACACCCACCGATCTCCCCTCACCCACCCTTCCACGGCAGACACAAAGAGGCCAAAAACAGTATCTAGCAAGTTGGCAGCTTCTGGCAGAGTCTCAGAATTCACCCAATGTCAGTTTCCTCCCCGGGGTCCCCCACACATTCCCTCATGTCCCAAAACAAGTCTTGTTTAATACATCTATAAAATAAAGACAACAGTAAGAGTGCTTCAGAGGGCTGTGTTGAAAACTAAATAAGGTAGAGTGTTTTAAAATTCCGTCCACATAAGTTATCATTACAGTTATCCTTGCACAGAGAACTCACTGTCACACCCTATGAACTCAGCCACCCCCCCAACAAAACCCCATCTGGTGGGCCCACCCGCGCTGTGAGGACTGGGCTGGGGACACGAGTGCACAGGGGGTCTGAGCTGCAGCCTCTGAGTTTCTAGGCAGGAGACATGGGCCTTCCTCAGGACCTGCCTCCAGGTGTCTGTGCCCCACCCCCAGTCACCCAGGTGTCCCCAGGTCCTCACTGTTCCCCAAGTGACCCATAAGTGAGCAGGGGGATGACACTGCTGCCCTCCTTGATTTCATTACCTTCTGGCCTAAGAGATTCGTTAATTAAAACAGCACTGCACACATACTAACTTCCAAAAGACTCACCCTCAGGCCACTGCATTTCCCAACACTCCAAGAGGCCACCTTCCTAGTACTCCTGGTGTTAGAGAAGGGTGAAGGGGACATAGCTCCTCACCACCAGCTCAAAGGCTACAACATAGAAACCAATGGAGGGGCTCTGGGTTGTCAAGTTTCCAACATTAAGTTAACCTAGCCCCCTTCAAGTCAGCCACGGTGACCTATCAGGCAAGTATGGCAAGGACGGTTTGCCTCTCATTACTGAGCAGGTGTCAGGCTGGAATCCTCAAGAAACGCTGTCTGTGTGACAGCATGCACACCTGAAAATCCGTCTACCCATAACAAAGAAGAAAAACAGGCCTTTACCAATGCTTTCCTGCCAGGAATGGTTATTAACATTTATTTTGTTTCTTTATACTTTCCAGCCGGCATAATTGCAAATGCTTGTAATTAACCTAACTTAAGGGGGCTGAAGCAGGAGTATCACAAATTAAAAGGCTAGCCTGGAAATCTTATCAAAACTTTGTTTCAAAATAATAAAATAAAAATTAAAAACACTAGTAATATAGCTCCGTGCTCGCCTAGCATGTGTATGATCTTGGATTCAAAGCCCAACAACAAAGAAAAAAATTGTATTAATTTGAAAATAAAATTGTTCAATATATTTTCTAGCATGAGACAACCATAACCTAGATAGGACATAAGGGTGAAAAGTGCTAATGATTATCAGTGACATTTAAATTTGGCTACAGAAGCCAGGTGGCTAGTATCGGTGGGTGCAGGAGCCCTGTGATCTAGGGACAGGATAAGCAGGGGCTCACCCCGCTTCTCACCACTGTACCTGCTTCTCCAAAAGGACACACTGTGTCCTTCAGAAGCACCTGTGAGCCCTGCACACAACGACACGATCCTCACAGAGACCAGCTTGGCACTACCTTATCACCATCCCCCATCAGGCAGACCAGGCCGATGCAAGTCCGGGTGCCATCCAGGAAAGCTAAGCCCAGGAAAGTCTGCTGTGCTTCTCACACACCACCTGTGCAAAGCCTGGGGTGGAGATACAATGGTCCTGTCCCTCACAGGTCATCACGGGCGGGCGTGACGCTCCCCATCCTGCCCCCCCCCAACATTTGCCAGAAAGGTTACAATCACACATGCTGCGTGTCCCTCAGGTCCAGAGCCTACCAGATTTCTCCTCCCTCTTGAGAACTCCCCAGGTGCTGCCCAGACTTCCACAGTCACAACTGCAGCTTTACTTGCTCCTATACCCTCTAGCGGCCTCCGAGTGCCAAGTCCCACTCCTTCCTCTGTCCAGCTCCCAGCACTGCAGCCGGCACATCCAGGGTGTATGGGAACTGTACATGGATAAAGGGACCCCAACAGCCCACCACAGCAAGAGGGAATCCCCAGTGTAGGTTCCAGCAGCACAGCTGAAGACAAACCCCACAGGGACTGCTCGGTCTCCAGCCACAGGCCCTTCACTCGCCCGCAATGCCGAACAACCTTGAAAAACTCTACACAGTCCGCTCAGCATTCTTGAGGCAAAAAGAATACAGGTAGAACAGTGCAACGTGCCCCACAGGTAACCTACCCTCCTATCACATCCTGAGAGGGCAGTCTTCAGCGAGTAACCACTATGCACCAGGCACTGGTCACGTGCTCTCCGGAGATCTTCACAACCACAACACATTATCCCGACTGTCACGAAGGACAGGCTCTGGCACCCCGGTGACCAGCAGCTCCTTCTCCCCAGCACTGCGCCTGCTCTGCAGTGGACACCCAGAGCCTTGTGCTGTCTGCTGGAGCTAAGATTACCTTCCTCAGCTTCCTCCTGCACCCTACATTTCTCTTTTAGCATAGAAATACATGTTAAAGACCACATAGGTCTCTGGACCTCAGTGAACGTGAACACTACCATTTGCCCTGCTACCATGGGAAAGTAAATGGGGTCAATTAATAGGCTCAGCACAGGAGTCAGTACAAAGTTGCCTGTCTTGTCTCTAAGAAATAAAGAGAACCAGCACATGCATGTATCTCACAGATTCGCTCAGCAAGGTATGAGCACTTGCGTGAAAGGTTCAGTGATCATTTATAGTATCTCCAGGGGACCAGTGCCCTCCTCTGCACTGAGCCCCCGTACCTCCTCCCTCACAGCCAGGCTCCCCCCAAGAATCAGGGCCCCCGTGAGAACTTTTCATTGAAGGTGTTTTCAGTCCCTGTGGCCATGGTTGCTTTTGGCTCAGGAAGAAAAAAATCACTCAAAGGTCTTGGCCCCATCCAGGTATGGCTCCTCAATGGCCCAGGAGCCCTCCTCACAGTTTTGGAGTGAGAAATCATGGAGGACAGCAGACACAGAGCAGTTCCTGGCTTCATAGCAGAAGATTTCTGGGTGTCTCTAGCTATTCCACATTTAGAAGTCACAAAGACAGAACACTGCTAGTAGGAAAATCAACCTCCATACCTATTGGGGTCTTTACAATGAGGGAGATAAGCTGTAAGAACATCAGTCCTTTGGATTTCTGAGCCCCAGGCGGGAGAGCAGACCAGGCCCTACTGTGTTCTCAGGACTTGGAGCAGCATGCAGGTGGGGCTCCCACCAGAGCTCCAGGTGGGAGGTGGGAAGTGGAGAGTGGGGGGTAGGGGTTGGGGGTGGGGAAGGTGGGGTGGGAGGTGGGAGGTTGTCAGGACCTGGCACAGCAGTTAAACTAAGGGGACAACTACATCCAGTGAGCTGGGATGGTGGGGGTGGATTCCAAGTAAATTCAACTTCCTTCCCCAAAAGGACTCGACAGTGACTTTCCATTCCTCCTCACCAACCACCAGGGCAAATAAAGCAGCCCTCAGGTCACCGAGGGATTCAGCAGCAGGCCGTGGAGCAGGGAAGGGGCCTGAGAGTGCCCCAGTCTCCAGGCTCTGCAGGAGCTCCAGTGCCTGCCTCAGCATGCCACAAAACTGTGAAGAAACAGGGTCAGCGACACGCCCAGATCTGCCTGACCCTAGTCCAGTCTGGCCAGGGTCCAGAGACCCCTGCTGCCTCACCTAGGGAAGGCATCCAAACTTACTGTTCCAATTCCTCTCGTTTTCTTTGGTGTTACTTTCCAGTAAAGAAAACCCACTCATCAGAAAGGGCTGGGCAGAAGCAGGATGCTCTGCGGGACCCCTGCTTCCCCATTTTGGTTCAGGCTAAATACAAATATTACAACTTCACGTTTTTCTGGTACCTTTCATGTGAGGATCTTAAAGTGGTCTGTGAACATAACTAATGACAGGGAAGAGGGCTACCACTAACGGGACTGGAGACATTTCACAATCTCCGACCCTGAAAATCCCTAACTCTCCCAAAGACCAAGCCCTCCATAAGTGCCAAGGGGAGAAATCTGCCCATTTCAGGATTAAGGCTTAACAGTAGGCTTCCTGAATCCAGGCCCTGAAATTCAGCCTTCCAAAACTATCACCACACTGTCCGGGTCAGATCCCAGCAGCAGAGACATACAAGAGGCGCTGAACCTCTGGGACCCTCTGATCCCTTAACGTCCTGCTGTGCTCAAGGCTGGGGCTTTGGAATTACAGGGTCACAGAGCAAAGGACAGGTGCAGAGCACAGACATACTCAGGACCATCCCTTCTTTCCTTCCTTCCTTCCATATCTGAGGATTTCAGCTGTCACCCAAAAACTAACCACTCCCTGTCTACCTACCAGCCTGCTCACCTGAAGGCCGGCTCCTTGGGGTCAGCCTCCTGCGGTGCACAGCACTCTGTCCTCCTCATCTGCTGACCCAACTCACTCACCAGAAACTGAGACAGCTGCGTATGTAGCAGCACCAGTCACCAGCACTGCCCGAGCCTCACAAAGTCATCCAGATGAATGAACACGGTGAACTGAAGGTGAGTGCTACTTTTAAGAAAACCTGGGCCGGGGAGTTAGCTCAGTGGTTCCGGCGCCTGTCTTGCAAGCGCAAGGACCCGGGTTCGATTCCCCGGTAACCACATACCTATACTGGGTGTGGAGACTCACGCCCAGGAGCAATCAGTACGCATACCACAGTGCCGGGCATGGTGGCTCACGCCTGTAATCCCAGCACTCAGGAGGCAGAGGCAGGAGGATTGCTATGATGTGAGTTTGAGGCTGAGCTCAGGGCCAGCCTGAACCACAAAAGTGAGACCCTGTCTCAAAAAACCTTAAAAAAAAAAAAAAAAAGAAAACCTTCCACCTTCCAGCACCACATATGCCTGGAATCCCAGCACTCTGGGAAAGGGAGGCAGGAGGACTGCAGGCCACAGACCAGCTTAGTGAGACCTTGCCTCAAAATCCGAAGACCTAAAGGGGCTGGGGATGTGGCTCTGTAGGAAGGCCCTGTGTTTAGTTCTCTCATTCTCTCTCTCTCTCCTCTCTTCCCGTGGGGGGAGGCGCCAAGAGTTTTGATCCTTTCAAACCCTTAAAGTAACTCAAAAATAAGCAAGCAAATATTCTGTAGACAGATTCTTAAAGTGCAGAAATGAAAGTTCTACCAGGCAGGTGCTTGTATGTAAATGACAGGCTTCTAAAAGACCTGGACACGAGTTAATGGACCTCCTGGTAGCTCCACACCCAACAAACCCTTTCATCACAGAGAAGACAAATTTCAGTTCGGGTCCCACCCAAATTACCTGTAATTCCAAACTGCCAGGGCATCTCCTTCCGAAGATGCTTCTTCCTCGGAGACCTGCCTTCCTCCCTCACCACCACCTTCACACAGGGCAGACCACCAAGCCAGAGGCTGTGCCCATGCCTGGCCCTGAAGGTATCCAACAAACACAGCACTGCTCATCGGTAAAGCAGTAAGTAGATTGGCGCCACACTTTCTCAACCCCACCACATTCTGTCCCCTACATTTTAGGAATGGACCAGTCAGCCCTGATGATAATTTCTCCAGTCCTCGCCCAGCCCTTACAGCAGGGTTTCTCAGAGCACACTGGGATCACTGAGGGGTCCTTAACAATTACTGGGGTCCCCAGACCCCAGTCCAACCTCCATAGAAGAGGCATTAGGATTTTTAAAGTTCCCAAAGTGATTCTGACATACAGAAAAGTTTGGGAGGCACTGACAAAGAGCCTCATACTCAACAGACTGCAAAGAACCTGTGAGAAATGCAGATTCCCAGGCCCTGGCCCAGGCTGACTGCATGTGCATCTGCCTTCCAGCCAGAGCCCAGAGGACGAAGATGAAGCGTGCCCAAGCACATGCACGTCGGGGCCTGACGACCTTCCTTCCAGGCTCCAAGGACTCTTCCCTGCCCTCTGTGTCCTAACTGTTAAGCATGCTCCAACTAAAGCTGGGAACCCCGGGGGGGGGGGGGCTCTCACACCGATTACACAGCCAGACACACTCTGCTTCACCGCCAGCTTCCACCAATGACCAACCAACTCCATGTCTTTGGATGAAGGGACTTAAGCAGCACGGACCCTGAAATGTACAGCTTATAAAATGGGGACAACGCCCTCTACTCTCAAATGATGAGGATCGAGATAAGACATGGATATATTATGCTGAGAGGGTGAGCAATCTAAATGGCTTAGGATACGAATGACTCAGAGGTTAACTCCCCAACAGTGAGCCCCAAACCTGAAAGTAACTTAGAGACTTTTGAGGTCACTGATGTGTACAGGAAGCTGTACTCTCCGGGAGCCTCGGAGGTGGGGCTGTTAGGAAAGCATGTCACTCTAACACGTGGCAAGTTGGGGGAACCACAGTTTTAATTCATGGCAGGGAAAACAGGAGAAACCCAGGAGTAGGATCCAGTGTTTCAAAGAATTCCGAGGACATACAACCTTTCACCCCTGTTCCCATGACCCCTTACCTGGATGTCACAGCTCAACTGATCTCCTCCCAACAACCCCTAGAGCAAGCTTCTGGAAGACATTGCAGGAAAACTCCATGTTCCCAAAGTATCCCCAGACTCCATCTCCACTCCCCAGTGGCTAAACGGAAGGGAAAACATGAAAGTGGGGTCCACGATGGCGCATGGGCAACATGAGGACAAGGTCAAGAAAGATCAGTCAAAGACCTAAGACCCCTTGGTGCAAGGTGAGTGGGCTCATGAGCTCACTGCTCAGCCCACACGGTCTCCTTAATTACCCAAAAGAACAGTCAGCGCTACAGAGCTGATCTGGAGACAACCTTTCATCTCTCCCTCAGGGCTCCCCCAGGGAGACTCAACAGGTTTTTTTAAATGTATGAAAGGCTCTGTCCAGAAATGCTATCGTTAATTTACCATCTTCTAAGGAACACGAATTCAGAAGCTAAGCAAATCTGACAATGGCCCTTTACAGCTTTAAGTATGGACTTAAAAGAAGCCCATGCCAAGGAAGTCGCCTGGGCACCTGGCTCCAAGTATTGGGGCATGGAGGAACACTTCTCCTCAGGGGCACCCTGGACACTCATCTCCTCAACAGCCCCAGAGGTGTCCCCAGAACTTAGAGACCTCTCCCAAGAAGCCAGCATCTTCCATTTCCTGAAGTGTTTCTAGAAGCCCAGGCCTGTTGGTGGCACCAAATGGACATGCATAATGAATGTGATCAAGTCTCCAGGGCCGAAAACCTAGAACCACCGAGGACTCATGCCAACAACTCTGATCAAGAGGTGGCAGGGATTTTCTGAGACCTTCCCTAAGGTAACTCAACCCAGACAGAATGCCTGCTGCCCCAGGCTAGCTTCACCATCCCGCTGGAAAAAGGGATGAGGCCTGGAAAATTGTGAGGTCTCTAAGAGCACATGTGTGGATTTAGAGGGGAGCATGAATAGCAATGGAGAATGGATCCACCCACCCACCCGTCTGTCCATCTGTCCATCCATCCATCCCTCCAATGGGAACAAATAATCACTATACAGCGTGATTTACTGAAACCTAAAACCACACATGGGCAGGGTTTTGAGACAATTCCAGCAGCAGCTCACCAGAGCAAGCGTCGTCAGACCTTAAGAAAAGACCAACAGGCCTGCACCCCAAACTCTGAGTCCCCAAAGGAAGCAGAGCTGGGAAAGCCTCTCCCTCCGGCCCCCGTGGCATTTCCAAGCCTAGTTTCAGGCAGCACGAAATGTGACTTCAGTAGTCTGGGGATCACATTAATGTAAAAGAGAGAGAAATAACCAGTAAATAACCCAAAGCTAAAATTTCACCGATGCTGAGACTTACAGCAAGGCTGAGTTAAAGTAAATGAGTCAAATGCTAGAGCACATTAAATAAATTATCAGTAGAAGTGGCAGAGTAATGCCAGAGCATGGGGGAGGGACGGCAACGAGGGACCCTGGAGAAACACACCAAAGAAACTCAGCAGGAATTCTGGCCACACGGTGCCAAAATCTTCAGTTCTGAAGACGCCACTGCAAGCCAGAGCCACTGCAGAGAGCCTGGTCATCCAGGAGGGCTGACAGCAAAGAAGGTGGCAGGTCTTGCAGCCACACAGTGACAGGGACAGATGTCTAGAAAGGTGCCCAAGGTAGGTGTGGGGACCATCCGCCCAGGGTGAGTCCCATACCAAATGGTGCTGGCGCCAGAAGTAGCTGACAACCACTCAAACACAATTTCGGAGGAAAATCTAACTGAGGAGCACCGCTGAAAATACTGAATTAACCACAAAGCAAGTGCCTGCAAAGCTTGGCGGAGGGCGAGTCAGGGGAAGGATCTTGGATCTTGCACATCTCCAGTCCTCCGGCCTGAGGACTGCTCGCAGCTGCACCTGCCCCTCCAACCCCCAGCCAAGCTGCCTATGCAGCCAGCCGGCCTCCTGTGGCATCCAGCGGAAGTCGGACACCAGCTTCATCAGGAATGGTCAGAGACAAGAGACGTAGCAGGAGAGAGGCAGGTGGACAGCAGCCCCAGAACTGGACCCAGGGTCCTTCGGGGTGCAGCTCCTCGGGGTCCTCCCTCCCCGGACACCCTCTCTATTCTTTCCCTCCACACACATGCTCTCTCACTTCCAAGGAAAGGGAAAGACAGTGAGATTTCATCCCACAGGGAGATGAAGCCCCTTCCGGTGTTCCGGTGTCTGGATGCATTTTGAGGACACGGGCAGAATGGCCATGTTTACTCCGGCCTCGGTGGTGCTGCTGCGACGCAGCACAACCTCCAGTCAAGCTATTAACTTGAACGTTGAACTTCACAGCCTGGCTGTCTTCCTCAGCTTTCCTTTTGATGTTACCTCCAAAGCAAAAGATCAAAGGCTTGGAGTGTGGTGAGGGGAAGTCCCAAGCTCTTAGCCTAGCAGCCTGTGATATATGTTAAAATCCCGGCCAAAAGAGAGCGGGCAGCAGAGAGCCAGCTCTGGAGAGGCCTGGGGTGGGCGGGCGGGCAGCACAAGGCACGAGGCCGTGGAAGGAATGAGGTCACCGGTGACAGAGACTTCGGGGACACAGGATGAGCATGCCTGAGACACACAGGATCCCCAGGAGGAAAATGCCTGGCCACGCCTCACCTCCACACCCCGTATGGACAAAGGTCAGTCTACAGACCCTCCTCCATCCAGTGAATCCCCACCCGGTAGCCCCCACGCTCAAGCCGGGCATCTACCAGGTCACAGACACTTGTTAACAGCCATCGCACAAGGTGACCACAATGACAAACAGGTGCCAAGCGAGTGGACAGGGCTGGGGAACACAAAACCAGGTCAGCAATCGGGGTAGAAGACGTCCCTGGAGGAGGTGACAATGCCCTGAGCCCGAGGAGAGGGAGAAGTGAGCGGCAGTGTGAGGACCACATGCTAAGGAGGCAGAGGGGGAGGGTGACAGTGGCCACGCAGGGCTCCCAGCTCCCAGCAGCAGATGGACTCGCAGCCTTTTAACCCACAATTCTTCGACACCCAGATGACCTAAGAAAACCATTCTTACAACAGCTACATCCCCCAACAGATCACATCTTCAGGTGTGCGGCGTGAAATTAACATGCCTGTGATGACGCCGCCCACACAACAAGCCGGCAGGGACAGACTCCTCTAAGGGTGACAGGGTCAGAAGCGGCTCCCTCTGAGAAGGGAGCAGCTCTTCCTTCTGACCAAGTCTGTGTCCCACAGGTGGAGACAGGCACCGCGCGGGTATCTGACCTCTGCAGGCTGGAAGTTTGCCTCAATAAACAGAGAGGAAGCTGCTTCTGGAACTCCAGGAGATGGAGGCAGGAGGACTGCTGAATTCACACCCCCGCTGCCACAACGACTTAGCAATGCCGTATCTCAAAATGTGAGAAAGGGCTGGGGATAGGAAAAGCCTGTGTTAGATTTGACAGAGAAAGGGAGAAAGGAAAGGAGAGAGCTGGAGGGAAGGAGAGAAAAAGAGAAAGCCCTGGATTTAATCTCTAGTTACCTCAAAAACAAGAAGGAGCCAGGGGCCAGGGAGTTAGCTCAGTGGTTCCGGCGCCAGTCTTGCAAGCACAAGGACCTGGGTTCAATCCCCGGTATCCACATACACATGGAGACTCAGGCCCAGCAGCAACCAGTACCACATACCACAATGCTGGGCGTGGTGGCTCACGCCTGTCATCCCAGCACTCGGGAGGCAGAGACAAGAGGATTGCTGTGATGTGAGTTGGAGGCTGAGCTCAGGGCCAGCCTGAACCACAAAGCGAGACCCTGTTTCAAAAAACCTGAAGAAAAAAAAAGAAGGAGCCAGGCATAAGGACACACACTCATAATCCCAGTTGCTCCAAAGGCTGAGGAGGATCCAAGCTCAAGTCCAATCCTGACAATGTAGCAAGACACTACCTTAAAGGAAAAACAAATTTTCGGAAAAAGATTGGGGATGTCGCTCGGGGAGAAGGCCTTGGGTTCAATTCCCAAAACTACACAGACAGACAGACAGACAAAATTTTTAAAGGGCTGGGGATGTAGCTCAAAGGTAGAACTCTGGCTTAACATACAAGAGGCCCTGAGTCGAATGTCTACTACCTCACTGACCTATACAAAACAAAAAAGCCAAGGGGAAAAAGGAAGACATCCCATCGCCGGCACCTCAGTCCCCAGAATAGCACACAGAACCAGCCTCGGGCTCTGCTTCCCCCACAACCTCCACCCCAGGATGGGCTGGAAAAACACAAACACAGAGGTTTCAACTAAGCAGACAAACAAGCTGCTCTCTAGTCCTTCTTCCTTCTTCAGAAACAGAAAACTGGCCAAAGGGATGAAATGGAGAAATTCTTGTGGGACAGCTCTCATTGTGGACTGAATGTGCTGGTTCCCACGCTGCTGCCTGTACTGGGTTTTTGAGTTTCTTTTCCATCTCTGGAAGGAATCAGAGGTCCAGAGGGCCTGACTGACCCTTCCTGCAAATCCAACCTGTTCTCCTCCTCCAGGACACAATGGCACAGTTTCCTTCCTCTGCCAGAGCTCCGGCCTATCCCCACTGGACCCCTCCACACCCCACCTTCGTGGGTTCCCAGGACCCGCTTAGGTCTCTTTTCCCCCAAACATCGGCAGTGCATTCCCATTAGACAGTGTCGGGGCCCAGATGCATAGAAGAAACAAGTCTCACAGAGGCTGCCACTGGGTCTGCTGACGGAAACCCTGCCCCAGTCACCCCGGCCTTTCCTTTCCCTCTCCTCCTCCTCAGCTAGGCAAGCGCCCTGGCGAAACAAGGGCCAACCTGCTCCCCTTTCCCCTTGGCACCAAGAATTACCCCAGCGGAAGTGGTGATTCCATCCCCAAAATGGGGGCGGGGGGTTTGGCCACCACAAAGGCACCCTTGAGCTAGCAGTTCAAGGCACTCGGGCACCAGTGTGTTCTGGGTAAGGTTCCCAGAGGGCAAAGACAAAGCTGAGCCCCAGCAGAGCAGCCCACACTCGTGAAGAACCTCGGAGTTGAGAAGGAGACACAGAATGTGGCCGATGCCAACTCCCATCCTGCCATTAAGAGACCAAAGGCCAGAAAGACAGGACACCCCACGATCACCCTGCAGCCCATCCTGAGAGTCAAGCTCCCTGCTGGACCGCACCACAATCCATGCAGTGACCACTGCATGGGCAGGGGGCCACTGCTCACACCTTCCCAGTGTGCCACCAGCGTGGTCAAGGAGCAAGTCAGCTTGCTCAGTATTGACATCATCCATCCAGCTGTCCATCCATCCGTCCATCCGTCCATCTGTTCATCCATGTATGTTTGATCCAATGCCAGCCACATGCGAGGAAACATGTCCACAGTCTACAGAGCATAAGAGGAAGACACTCTTCACCTGGGCACCCCACAACTACAGAGGCTTAGAGAGAAGGATCAGAAAAGGGTATAACGTAGAGCTATGCCAACTCCCACCCTCCCATAGGGTGCTGCAGTTTGAGTGGCACACTGCAGGGGAAAATTACTAATCTCTTAGTCTGAATACTGACCCAGGGGCCTTGCAAGTACTCTATCAGTGTCTACTTTGCTGCATGTCCTCCAAAGGATGGACTTCAGAATGACCCAATGTTGAACCCTTCACCATCCACACCCATCTGCAGTTCCATCACAGCGCTCTAAAATACTCATGCAGCAGTTCTGGCTTTTCCACAGTCCCACTTTTATGTAACAAAAGCATATTTATGGGCCAAGGATTTAGCTTAAGTGGTATTGCGCCTACCTTGGAAGTACAAGGGCCTGAGTTTAATTCCTGGTACCACAAAAAAAAAGAAGAAGAAGAAGAAGAAAAACAAAAAAAAGTGTATTTACACAGCACAGTGTATACTGGACTTAGCACTCTGTGGGATCGTGCTTCCTTTGGGAATGTTGGAGCATTTCTCTCCTGCAGACGTAAGGGAACAGCAGTGGCTCACCTCATCCAGTGTTTAGAGGCTCAGCATGTCCTTGAGTCTCCACCCACCCTGCCCCTCCCTTCCACGACTCTAGTTTTCCCACCACAGTGGCTCCCACCTTCATTCTGTACCCAGAGACCCAAGCAAAGTCCCCCGCTCCAGCACTCTTCCTTACTCCACACTGAAGCCTACCTGCCCTGGAGGACCTGTCAGGCCCACTCCCATTCAGAAGGACCAGCTCCCTCCTGGAGGAAAGCTGGGCACCAGCTTCCCCTTTCCAGTTAGGACTTTATGTCTTCATTCTGTCAAGGCTAAGCTGGGCTCGATCCCTTCAGCCTCGAGGGTACCGAAAACATCTCCCATGTTCTCTGGATGCTCCACACACAAGGTGCCATTGTGGTCCCTGTTACCTACAGCTGTGTGACGGGTCACCCAGCTGAGCACCGAGCCATCCAGAGTGAATGTGCCACCATCATCACAGGGGACACAGTCAGCCCAGCAGACCAGGGTTCAAGTCCTGGTGCTGGCAGATGTGTTGGTGTGTTCAGTGGGAACCCCGACTTCCAACCCCTGAATCTGGAGCAGATGCGACTACTGTACTCAGGCCGGCCAAGCCTGCTAGAAGCAGGTCACCTCACAGACAAGTGTCTCCCCCTTCCCCCTCCCCTGCTTGGACAAAAAGTATCTGGCAATTTATAAGAAAAAAAAAAATTGGTTCTGGCTGGGAAAGCAAGGACAGGGGAAGAAGAATGGGGAGCAGTTGCAGGTCCTACGCCCTCAAGTGACTGAGGAGGATCCAAATGCAGTCACAGAAACAATCCCCACGCTGTCGGAGGCCCCAGGGACCACCTGCCACAAAGCAGACATGACTGGCACCACATGGGTGGTGGGAAGTGAGAGTCTTGGCTGCCAAAGGTTCTCTAGGGGAAGGCAGATGAGATTCTACGAATAAAGCATCAAAAGAAAGCCCCGAATGCAAACCTGATCACCATCAGCCACAACAAATAATGTTTGCTCAAAGGTAGGAGGCAGGAAGGGGGTGGCCAGAGCCGGGCCCTCATTGGAGGAGGCAGACTTGCACATCCAACATGGAAGAAAAGCTTGTTTTGTGTATGGCACAAAGGAGACATTGTTCACAAATGCTGTGCCTACACACAGTCAGGCCCGCCTCTGGTTATTACATAAGTCTCTGATGAGTGCAGATTCCAAAAATTAATCTTCCGATATTTACTCATAAACCTTTTAGACATATACACATCAGAACATAGGCTGTAATATGAAGCTTACAAACTAGTAAAATTTACAAACATATCAGACAGTTAAAAATGGTTACATCTCTCCCAATGGGTACTAAATTCTGATTTCCCCAATGTGTTCCCTTCTAAGAAAAAGGGGTTGGCAGAAGCTGATTTTCATTTTCTTTAGTTCTCAATTTTTCCAAGAGGAAGTCTCAAAAACAGAAGACCACTTAAGAGAACTACTGCATGAATCTGGTGAAATCCTCTTTCCTGACAGTTCTGAGACACAGTCACCAGCCTGCCTGAGTCCTGAGCAGCTAATGCCAGGCCTAGGGCAGAGGTTAGCTCCCTGCAGCAATGTGGGGGCGGTGAGGGCGAGTCTCCTTATCCAGTGTTCACAGAGCACACACAGCCCACAATGAGCACTAACGCAGCGTTTCTCCACCTTACTGCTGATATCTTGGGCTCGGTGCTTGGTGCCTCAAGGTCTGTCATTATACACTGCAGGATCTCTGCCCTGAGCCCACCCTCTGCCCAGGGCATGCCAGCAATGCCTCCCAAAGACTGACCATCCTGAATGTCTCCAGATGTCACCAAACACCTCTGGGGAGCAGAATAACCTCCATTTGAAAGCCAATGAACTAGACAAACGGGATGCAGCAGTCCCCAGCCCAGCCAGCCTCCGCAGTGGCCGGCTCTTTTGCCATACAACCGGCCCTCGAGGACCCATGACCAGAACTGAGAACCCGGGGCCTGGGTCTGCCCCTGCGTGCTGTGTGTCAACCGTCACACAACTGACAGGTTTCATGAGCCACCTGTTTTTCTTTCTAAATATAGGTGCTGCATGATGAGACTTGGTACCTGTGTCCTAGGGGGTAGGTACTACCCATGCCATTTTACAGAAGAAGAAACTGAGGCTCAGAGAGATTCCAGAAACTGGCTCAGATCTCCTAGCTGCGCTCAGACCCCAAAGCTCCTAGGTTTCAGTTTTTAACTCTCTAGGAAATTATTTTGGAGGAAAAGAAACAAAACTAACCAGAGTGTTTTAGCCACACCAGGCGTAGAGTCCCAATCTCTTCTTTTTAGTTTTGACTCAACAGCCAGAACACACACAAAAAAACTCTTCAGTATCTTCAGTGGTGGTTTGGTTTGCAGCCAGGGACTCAGCCAGCAGCCCCCTTACAACTCCTCCAAGCTTGCTCTGTGACATGAACCAGAAAGGCCAGGGACCCTTCGAGGGCTGCAAACACGCCCAGATGAAAGTTTAGGTCCATCCTCCCTCCACACCAAAAAGAGCAGGAGAGAAAACACTGAATGATTGAAAACTCAGGCACTGGAGACGCAGCTCCCAGCCCAGCCAGCCTCTTCTCCATCACAGCCCATCAATGAGCAGCACTGAGCGCTGAGCTGGCTGGCTGGGTTTCTACTTACCCTGCAGGCATTTTTCTTCTTTCAAAGTTTCTATTAACTCCCCACTGATGTGCCCTAAAAGAATTTTTAAGGGCTTGGAAACACATAAATAAAATAGTCTTTGTTGGACCAGTACAGCCAAATGAAAGTCTTCACCTGTAGCAGTGGTGATAAAAGTTTCAGGCCCACTTTCATAGAAGCCATCCGAAGACTAGAAAGCCTGGAGTTTTCGCACCATCTCTGGCTTCTGCTCTCCCACGAGCACACGTGTGCCAAGGGCAGGGCGAGTGTGGTGTGTGCCCCATCTCTACGTCTCTCCTGGGCCTTCCAAAAATACCCCCACTGCAAAACCGATTCACAGAGCTAACATGCAGTCCTCCAAGCCATGGCCACGGCGGGCTCAGTGAAGGCCGGGGCACAGAGATGGACCTGAAGGAAGAGAAGCAGGACCCAACCACATCGAAAACCAGAGAGAAAACTAGAGGCGCTTGTCCAGCTGAAGACAGTGCAGAAAATCTGCAGCCATCAACTGCCTGGGTGGAGCCCAGGAATCCACGAGGTGCACTCGGGCACTCACAGCCTTCCACAGAGTAACACCTTCTCGCTTCCCCTCCGGGCCCAAAAGATGGTTTGCCAGTGGTAAGACAACAACAGCCCTGCCAAAGGCCATCCTAAGCAAACATCCCTGCTCGCGCTGTCCAGGAAAGCCATCACCCTCGAACCATTTGGCAGATTAAATAGCCTGGCAGCAAATCTGGGCCACTGGGGAGCTGGGCAGGCCGCTTTGTGTGAGCCGAAAGTATCTTACCATCTAAAAGAAGAGACTGGCCAGACTCCGACCATGTCCCTGCCAGTCATCCAAATGCATACAGGAGCTCGACTCCACACAAAAATAGTCAAAACTTTCAATACCTTCAGTGGTGCATTTAACACATTAGTGAACAGCAGAGCTTAGTCCAGCCCACCTTACAGCTGGTCAGAGCACGTACACTAGCCTACTGTGGGGCAGAACCATCAAACTCTCAGCCTACTTTATAATAAAGTGTGGACTAGCTCACACTATCTACTCAAAGTTAAAAACAAAGAGTCTGTCTATGGACAAACTTTTACACCACTGCAAAGTCAAAAATAGAAAGTCGAACTATTGTAAGTTTGGAACCATCTGTACTTCTATTTGCCAAAGGGCTCAACCTCCACTCCAAGTGGGTCTTGATTTTCCTCCTCTATCGAAGCATGGTTCCCATGCAATGAAAGAGACCATCACTGACACAGCAGTGGGGTGGCACATTACTGACCAGCACTTGGCTGTGGAAGTGCCCAGGACACAACTCAGAAGCAGAAAAGAAAGTTAGACTAAGATGCATCTTAGACCTGGAAGGCTGCTCAAACACCACCCAACCCCACCTTTCCATAGTATGTTATCCAGTTCCCCCAAGACCTATTATAGACTTTCTTTAGCTGCAGGACTTCTCAGAGCATTCATTTTCCTAACAAGCATCTGAATTCTCCAGCAGTGTCCTCTAAAAGTACTTTACCAAGCCAAGGATTTAGCTCAGTGGTTCTGGTGCCTGTGTTGCAAACACAAGGTCCTGAGTTCAATCTCCACTATCCTCCCCGCCCCCAATAAAGGTACCTAACTGTTGACTTTCTGAAAAAAAGTGTCAGGCCAGCACCTACAGGATGCTCCCAATGACTCCTTACTTCATTTCACAGATGAAGAAGATCACTGTTGGGAGCAGACCCCACAGCTCTGGCTGTATAGCAGCATCTCCTGGGTGTGGCCTGGTGTCTTGTGAGTTTGACATAACTCAGACAAAAGTAGTTATAGACACGACCGGTGTGGGCAAAACTACAGGTCCGTTGGAGCTCCCCCACTTTCCTAGATGGATGCCCAACACTCTAGAAATGGAAAACACTTTAGGCCAGGGCTTTCCTACAGGTGGCTCACCTGTGCAACGGGCAGCTACAACTTCAGTGTACTCTGCTTTTCATCCACACCAAGAGAATAACTAAGCAGCAATCCCACTGTGCTCACTCCAGCCCCTCACAGAGGACTTCCTCTCACAGGCAGCTTCCTCCCTCCTCCCAGAAAGCACACTGAGCTGGTATCCAAGAGTGCCTGGAGCCTCCAAGAAGAAAGGCACCAACCGAGGACAAGGTACTCTAATACAATGACAAAGGCTTGGAAACCTCGCCACAAAGACACCAGCAGCATGTAGACTTGTTCGGGCAACACCCTAGTGAGCTACACAGTGTTTCTGCCCTCTCCACAAATCAGGGTATGGGGCGGGGCTTCACGCACACTGCAAGTCACCAGGTCACCAATGGCTGCCCATTCAGCCATGTGGAATGCAACCAACGACATGGGACTGCTTGGTCCACTGCTCTGTTTGGACAGACAGGGCTCCCAATGGCAAGGATCTGTTTGGAAAGTTCCACAAAAACAGAAAGCCCAGTGCTCACTTTGGGGATTTTTCTGAGAGAGGGTGGAGTTACTGCAGAGGGCCCCCAACCCATATAATCTGAACAACTTGACAGATAATCTCTCCCCTGACTAGAGTGGTTTCTGCATTTGACGGAGATGTTATTATAATGACTAACAAAAATTAAACTTATTCAGAAGCATTAGGAAATTGGGTAACACTTTGGTCATTGTGTCTTATTCCCAGTCAGCAAAAATGAAGCAAAATGTCCAAATGTCAACTGATGACAAAAAGCATAGCACTCAGGTGTCCAAAGCCCAGTGGTCTCCCTCGGCAGTGTGACACTGACCAAGTCACTTGCCTCTGCTGTACCTCTGATTCCTCCTATGGGAAAAGTCTGTCTCACACCACACAGCTGCATCACATAACGTCATTAAAGCACTCAGCTCAGCAACGGCTCAATAAAAGGCAGGAGCTGCAGGTTCTGAGGCAGGGAGAGTGCATGAAATTTTCATCATTGAAAAATGAGTCTTCTTGTGGGGCTGGCAGACTCCACATCTGCATTGCCACTAATGGCTCCCCCTGCTCAACCTCTTTTTTCTTTCCCAACTGTGACCTTCCAATAAAACTTGGGCATGGGCGAGGCTCCTTTGTATGTTTAAAAAACTGGGAATATTTTAGTCCAACTATTTATGATCAGGAAACTCAGTCTCAGCAGGAAGGTACCCATTTGAATGACAAGAAAATGAGGAAACGGACAGCAGAGTGTAAGCGCTGGTCTCTTAGGCCTGAACTATTTCCACTGCAGAGACTGTCCCCTGCCTCACCTCCATCTACTCTGTGTCTCCTCCCGAAAATCGAGTATTATCAAAATATCCCCACCCTTTCTAACTGCAGAGGTAACTGATGAATCATCTGCTCCATGGCGACTGCAATACACTGTAAATTAGAATCCATTTGCAGAAGAAGGCATGCCAGGCGATCATTAGGCTGCAGTACAAGGTTGCTGATTAAAGAAGTCACCCCTTCACTCCCCAGGCAGTTCTGGAATTTATGGAACACGGACCTAGGCCCCGGAAAAAGGAAATCAGAGTGGGCTCTAGCTGGGTCTGATCCCCGCAGGAAAAGAGAAATCTCTGGCAGGCGGTGAGCTTTCTTGAGCCAACTAGAGAGGCTCCTGCCACAGGCAACCATCTGATGGGGCCTCCTCTGTGGCCCCTGACCACGCTTCCCTGGAGGGCAGGGCTACGCCAACCTCCTCACAGGATTTTCCAGCTGCCTCTTCAAATGCATATTTATCTGTGGTCTTCCCAAAGTCAGGGGAAGACTGCTTTGCTGGTGAAAAATATTGTCGTTAACTTAGAGTCTCTGGACTATGGATTCGCAAACACCACTCAGGAGCCAAGGCTACATTTCTCCCACATAATTGGGGAAATTAACCCTTTAGATACAAAAGCCCTAGCAAGCACTGCAAGGCTGCTTCAGAAACCCACTGCTTCATGATTTGTGGGGACTGGACATGGCGCAGGAGCCCTGAACACTCCGGCACTACCTGCCACCCACCACCACGGGCCCAATCATGGCAGTACATGACCCTCGAATTCTTTTCATCTCTCCCTAAGCTAAATCCAGTCATCTCTCTGGAACACAGAGCGTTCTGAAGTGTCTCTGAAGAAAAATGCTCTCTCCTCACAGGGGAACGAAGGTACAGCTACAGGAAGGTGTCAGGACACGACCAACACTCCAAAGGAGCCAACAGGGAGACCCTGGCCAGGAGGAACTCAGGAGCCACGCGTTTCCAGGATGGCCTCTGAGGCCAAGTCAGCCAGCACATCAGGCAGAAGGAGGGACAATCCACACCTCAGTACTGACCAGCAGAAAGGAGTCTTGAGGACAATCCCTTCTCAGCTGCCTGCACATGGTCACACGGGCATTGGAGGCATCTCTCCACAGCCTGTCCCTCCTCCCCCCAGGGCTGGTGCCCACAGAACTGCACAAACCAGCACAGCCTTGCTCTCCTTCGGGGGCAGAGGCAGAAAACACCAACACAACCACCAAACCCCAGCCACAGGGGATCAGGACCTCCCAGCACCTACCTGTGGGTAGTCATGCCCTTCTGCTAGGGGAGGAAATAAAGCCAAACTCTGAATATAGTAGGAGAGTCTTCTTACCATCCACCCATAAGTCAAACTTCTCAGAAGTTCTTCCTACTTACCTGCCCAAGCTGTGGGTCCCCAGCCACACCCAGAATAGACTGCGGCCTTCTCACATGTGTTTGCAATCCCAGCAAATTCCTTCTAATCCATACAACCAACCCCACCTGTCAACAGGTCAGCCTCTTTTTCAGCCAAGGGGGAGGGAGGAGAGAAACGGGCAAGAGCGGTTCATAAAGATCAGGGTGAAACTCCAACAGCTGTGCACCGCAGGTGAACCGAGTCCCAGATGGGTCTCTCTTTTCTAATAGCTTCCAGCTGACTGGATGATACACATCAGGTCATCAGCTACCGAGAGAAAGGAGTGCAACAGATGGGGTGGGGGCCCCAATTACTACAGCGGGGGTACAGCTGGCATGAATGCTTTTCCACCGTAGCCGCTCTTTATATTGTCTTTGGCAAACAGAAGCCACATTTTGCTGTCTTGTCTAACACAATTTGTGCATCAGAGACTCTGGAAGTTTGGTGGTTCCTCAAAATGTTGAACAAAATTATCATACAATTCAACGATCCAGCAATTTCACTCAGAAGAATATACCCAGGAGAAATGAAAACACACCTGCATCCAAAAACTGGTACAGAAATGTCCGTGGCAATTTCACAAAAACCAAAACACATGGATAAACAAAATGTGGTATGTCCATACAGTGGAGTATTATTTGGCCCTAAAAAAGGAATGTGGTACTGACTGATACACACTACTACATAGATGAACCTTAAAGATATTTAAGCAGAGTAAAAGAAGATACTAAAGACCACATATTGTATAATTTGATTCATAGGAAATGTCAAGGATAGACAGATCCATAATGATCCATAATCATAATCCATAAAGGCTGAGGGAAAAGGAAACGATGGGTGAGAGGTGTCTTTCTGGAGTCAGAAAAATGTGCTGCAGTAAGCGCTGCTGGCTGCACAACTACCCATTACAGTACATTAACATGTACACTGCGTCCAGGTGAATTCTGGGGCTGCTACAAGTCAGTGGAGATGCTGTTTCACAAAAGAATGAAGCCAAGTTTGTGCTCACAGGAGTCTGAGAAGCAAAGGTGTGGCTCTGGCCTGGTCCCTCTCTTATACCAGTCAATGCACCAACACTGTCGCAAGTGCCTGGTGCAACAACTTACACCACCAGAAAGCACCTGAGTCCAGATGTCCCCACAGAAACACCCCTCCTAGGGTGCCAGTGGGAACCTACGGCACTCGTGCAGAAGTGGGCTCCTATCTAGGGACAGGGTCCAACCCAAATCAGTAGCAGGAAATTGTCCCTGGCCAGAGCTTCTTTCCAGCAATGATAGAAACACACTCCTGGGTCCTGACTCACTGCGTGGTATGGGGACAGGACCCAAACTGAGCCTCTGTTCTGAACAAGATAAAGGAGACCAGAATTCAGAGGGTCAGAGTTCAGAGTGGCCACCTCCCAGCTCTGGCCTCAGGAGAGGATCCCAGGGGCCAAACACACACATGGCGCCGTCCTCAACATCCTCCAACCCTGCCCTTCCCAGGTCCTATCCTCGCCCCCCCCCACCCTAGGAGCCCTACGCATTTGCTGAGGAGCTACAATTTGCACACCCAGCAGCCTCCAGCTCCCTAAGGCCTTGTTGAGCAGGATGCACTCCTTTCGGTTCCAGAAATATTAGCACTGTGCTTGAGCAATTGGCACTGCACTGGAACTCGAACCCAGGAATCCCAACGCCCACAGATTCTCACCTCTAGGTCCAACAAAGGTCCCTTTGTCAGGTTTGAGCATCTCCCAGAGGGCACGTTTTCCTCCAAGAGTCGGGGAGTGGAGGCGAGGGTGGTATGTGAAACGCTATCTATTTTACAGATGTACACGTTCTGCTTTCCAGGCCCAAGGGGATGGCACGGGGCATCCTGCAGGGAGCCAGGTCCTGGACCAGCTGCACCCTCGCCCTTCCCCAGGTCTCAGAGCTAGCTTTCTGCATCTAAGGCCTGACCAACAGGCTGCCAGGAGTCTGCATCCTGCCTGCGCAACCAGACTGGAAGCAAAAAACACAGCTCTTGTGCAGACATGCTTTTGAGCCCACGAGGTTATCCTCTAGAAATACTCTTAAGTAAGTGCTAAGCCAGCCCTCCCCAGGTCTGTATGTAGGCCACCTTCCAGCATAGCACCCCACAAGAGCATCTCATACCTCCACGGCCTCACTCCTGCCACTGTGCGGCTCTCTCCACCTCCACCCAACCCACAGGTCCACTGGCACAGACCCACGAGCCACAGTCTCCCCAGACACTGCCAGAGATGGCAAACCTCTGGCGCTAAAACGTTCGCCATCCCTGACCTACCCCATCTCTGCTCCAGGTGTGACAACACAGCCTGAGCTAGAATGATGTGACCCTGTGACACATCTGAGCCTGACCTTTCCACAAGAGGGACCCACCTGCAGCTCTTCTCCCTCGGTGGCCTGGGGCAGACCTCGCACCACAGACAGCAGCCAGGTCTCCAGCTGCTCCACTTCACACACAGGGTCACTCGAGGCCTTGAAGGTGCTAAGCGAAGCCAGCTAAACACAGGATGGACCCTCTCCTTGGCAAGTGCTCTCTACCTGGCCAGAGGAATCCGGGAGGTGGCTCAGGGCTCCTGGAGGACGTCACAGCAGCCACTGTGGGCGTGAGATCATGAAAAGGAGGCAGGTGCTCCTGCGCTGCACAGGTGTGAACTCAGACTCCAACTGATGAACACACAAGCTGACCAGGGTCACCCTGAAAGTGCCTACTCTGGGAACCCTTCCCTAGAGGTCTTCGGCAGATCAAGTCTCTTTTGGTGCTCAGAATTCCCCAGTGTGGTAAGAAAACACCATGATACTTTTGAGATTACAAACAGGCTTGCAACCATGAAAGACCTGTGAGTAGCTGACTGGCTCATTTTATCATCCTGAGATTGGGGAAATGAGGGTAGGGGGTGAGAAAAGAGTGGGGAAGAAAATGAATTTTACAAACCCTACTTTTGAGCAACAGGAAAAACCTAAGTGAATGTGTGTGGTCCACAATACCCTGGGAACTTGCAAGAGGACAGCCACTAATAAAGCATTCCAGTTCCCACTGCTCTGCGCCCACTTCTGTGGAGAACTTTGTTATCCACGTAGAGAGTACTGAGAAGCAGGCAACTATCTCTATATCGTTAAAGGTAATGGGAATGTACCACCAGCAATAATCACTTCTGCATCATGCCAACCTGAACTTCCATTTCAGCACATGAGCTACTGGGCATCAAAGCCAGCAAACTCACAGAAAAACTTGGAGGGGAGGACCCACAGAGAAAGAAATAAGCCCTGCCTTCTGCCCACTATCACCCCCCAAGCCCCATCTATTAGAAAACATATTTCTAAATAAATCATTAGGAAGCTCAATTTGCAAAATGATGCCATCGTGCTAGGGAAACCAGAAACCCCCAAGACATCATAAAAAAATTCTGCATCTCAAGCTCACTCACTCATCTACCCCACCTTCACCCAAATTAAACGACATCTCATACTTTGGTGTCTTAAAACAGTGTCCGAGAAGGTAGAAAAGGTTACCCATAGCAAGCAAGGACTGTCACCCTCACCATAGCAACGCACCTATTTATAATATGGTCCACCTGCATCAAAGGCTCTGCAGACACTCAAGGAAGCCTGGCGCTGCCTCGAGCCTGAAGATGGAGCCGCGGACCCTCATGAGCCTGTCAATGAAACACTTGCAATTACATTATATGCCACAATTATTAGCATTGACTATCATTTTTTTTTCCTTTCTACTCAAGGAAAAGTAAAGGGGAAAATGAATTAAGACCATTTCTAGGACATACTGGAAACCCAGCATGCGACTTTCTAAAGTGCTTTGGCTGTTGTTGGTTTTGTTTGTTTGTTTGGTTGGTTTTTTTTTTTTTAAGTCCAGAGGCAGAGAGGTTGCTAAGGAGAAGCAGACCCAGGGCTGTGAATCCTCACCGATGTCAGCCTCCTGCAGCCTGGAGAGCCCACTGACGGACAGCAAAGGCCTGAGCAGCTCCCACCAGAGGGAGAAATTCCAGAGGAGCCCAGATCCAAAAGCCAGACTGGGCCTTGGGAAAAAAGAAACTGATGGCTCAGATCTGCTTATTCACTTACAACAGGCTCATTCTTCAGAGTCCAGAATTGTGAAAAGTAAACCCAACATTATTCCCAACTGCAGCGGTGCCGATGTAGTGGCCACACAGGATGGCGGGGCCTAGGCATGAAGAAGCCCATGTCCAAACCTGAAAGCAGCAACTCACTCACTCACTAGTAGGTGTTCCGGGAGTCCCCAACTCTGTTTTTTTCTTTTTTTAGACAGGATCTTCCTGTGTAACTAAGACTAGTCTCAAACTCATAAATGTAGCTCAAATTCTCTGCCTCAATCTCCTAATCACTGTACACCACCACATGCAGCTTCTTCACTTGTAGAGACTCCGTTTTCCTGTCTATGTAGTAAGGCTGATACATACAATTGCTAAGAGCACTAAGTTGAAAACTATATAGAATGACCTAGAAACTGATATATAGCAAATGCTCAAAACCCAACATTTATTCTTTTTTGGTATTAGGTTATTTCTAGACTAACGATTCCTGAATAAACAAAGCCAAAGACCCAACATACAAGAGAACCACAAGAGGATCTCAAAAATGTGAGCATCTCTCTCCACTGACACACACACTTCTGGAAGAGTGCCATTCGCAATTCATAGCTAGAAAAACTGAGGCTAGACGCATCTGCATTAGTGTTGATACTAAGCTTCCAATCTGCTGGGCTGGGAAGGCAAGAGACTCAGCTGGCTCACCTCCAAAGGAGCCACTCACGGAAAGGAAAGTAGAATGTGACCCACATTATTCTCATTTGGTTAAATGGAAGAAAGACAAAGCATAACCGTCAGGATGAATAGTATGTAAGACGGACACTCAAAACAAGATTCAGGATTCACAGTTCCAAACCACCACCTACACTCACAGTGCATCTTCTCTCAAAAGACTGTACATTCCTACAGGGCCGGGATAATGCTGCTACACCTAAGCATTCCCAGTGCGATGGACACATTACAGACCCTAAATAACTATTTCTTGCTAGCAGGGGTTTCCGACCACTGTGGCCTCTCATTTGTATGTATGTACTGCACCCCTAGAAGAAGGACCCTAGCTTTTCCCTGCTGTATTCTTGTATGCTGCCTTTTTGTGGTCCATGCTGCCAGCTAAGGTCAGTACGAAGCAGCCTAAATGCCCAGACAGGTGTATATTATTCTATCATTTCACCAGACCACTGGGCTGCACACAGACCCACCGCCGATCAGTCCACACCTGCCTGACCTGCCCATGGAGTCTGTAACAATCTACAGCTGTCATCATGGCTGGTTTCAGACCCTCGAGTACCCCAGGCTCCACCATCACAGTAAAACTGGGCAAGGATTCTGCAGCACACCGGACAGAAAAATGCAACACCTGCTTCTTTCTCCTGCGTTGCTGAGGGGCTTGGAGCATTAGCAAGGCTGTTCACGCATGGCAGGCTGGCAGAGTGGGAAGATGGAGGAAAGAGCACATATGTGTCTGGTAAATACATCTAGGGGGAAAGCTTCAGCTTCCTGGAAACCCTTACAGTGGCTCTGTAATAATCGTTTGAAGGAGATAGTGCTTCTAAGTGGATTTTGCACAAAAGGAAACTGAGGTTTAGGAAATACCGGCTCCAGGTCGTGGACAGTCACAAGCCAGCAAAGCCATGATTCACAGATGGGCCAGCTTGTCTTGGTGTAGGACACACATCCAGAAGAGTTAGCTCTTCACTCTCCACAGCCAGCCGCAGATGTGCATCAAGTACTTTTAAATGTAAACACATACGGAATGAGCAACTCAAGCTCTAACTCCTTGGGCTCCGAATGCCGAGATCAACCACAGCACAGTGTAGAATGCTCCCACCTTTAAGCCCTGCAGGCCGTGTGAATAATTCCTCACAGTGGACAAATTCTAGAAAAACAGTTCATTGCACATCTTCACCTACCAGTAAGTACAAAAGAAATCCCAGAAGCAAACACTGTGACATGAAATCGGCTGGACTTATTCTGTCCCCATTGACCTCACTCCACCAGGTTTCCATCATTGCCAAAGAAAAAGAACAGGAGGTCAGTGCCCCGCCCACCGGAGCCCAAATCTCCACCATGACACTTCCTCGGGATCTTCCTTGGGACACAAGGGGCCACATAAAGGCAGGGGCACAGAAAATGCTGTAACGCATCCTCTTAGCCACAGCCCAAGCATTTTTCCACCAAAGAGAAACACCAAGTGCAACAACAGTGACTTAGAAGTGTGCAGACCGATTATAGCTTTACTTTCAAAAGAGCTTTGATTGATCTTTTTTGATAGACCTGAAATAAATTAAACTAGATTGCCTCACTTGAGAACGGACTCTAATCCCTTAGTCAGATCCCGGAGAACTCAAACCAAACCAGCTGTTAATTTAGGCTTTATAAGATAAAGCATGAGAAATCCAAGTTGATGTACCCCAGAGCAAAGCTTACATCATCTCTGTAAGCAATCAACCCACTGCTTCCTTCAGGAACTAATCAGTTCTTGGGTAAGTGGGTGCCAAGCCTGTGCTCTCGCAGCAAAACCAGCTCAGAGAAAGGAAGAGAGGAAGAGCGAGACTGCGAGACACTGGCTGACTCACTCTCTTGTGCAAGTTCAGATCAAGCCCAAGACATTTCCATTTTGTCTTCTACAAGCCATCTGTCTCCTGCTCCATCAAGAGTGATCTATGTCTCCATGGTGGCCCAAGTGCCCACATAACTGTCAAGGAACAGGCAGCAGCCAGTGCTGTCAACACTTCTTAAAGGGGGCACAGAATTACTCAAGAAAATTTCACTCCTTCATTGACGATCACATGTCCCCTTTAAATGTGCCTCTGGGTGCCTTTGATTTGTATACAGATACTCCAAAGTTTTCAGTGTTAGATGCCCAGGGCACTAATATGGTTAGTAAGAACACACATGTGTGAGTGCACACGCACACTCGCATGCGCCACCCCCCACCCTCTCTCTCTCCAGGCTCCTCCCTGACTATACTCTGCTCACCATGAAGCAACCTTCCCCACTTTCTGCAGCAGTTTTTCAAGCGAGATCAACGACTCCCCAGCCAGTGAAGGTGGGTGTTCACCTCTGAAGGATTCCACCCACTGCCTCCATCCAGGAGGGGCCAGTGGTTCTAAAACCATCCAGGCTGCCGGCCTCTTGCTCCTAACAATGACATTTCGTGGAACACTCTGTTTACTGAACATAAGGGGATCAAGAATTGAAATCCAATTTAAGGAATTATGGTGCCTTCAGACTGTTTTTCCTCAACGATGAAAAGAAACAGGCATGTTGTTTCTGGAATTAAGCCAGAAGAAACTGATTCTTGTAGTAATACAAGAAAAAAGAAAGAAATCAATGTATGTGTTTATACATGTGTTGGGGGAGGGGATAGCTCAAACATGAGTTAAATGAGTTTCATCCAACAGCAGGATTCTAAAGTTTATTTCAAGGCCTTATTTTGATATCCATCTAAGAAGCAAAATATGGCTCCTCTCTTGCCTTCTGAGAAGCAGAAGAAATTTAAGCAGAAAGATGGGATGAAAAGACCTAACAGGGTCAACCACAGGCATGCCTGCTGGTATTAACTAACTAGCGAAGGCTCCACCAGCCACCGTTCACAGCGGCACGTAGGTACCTCATTTACTCCTGAAGTGAGGTTTTATCCTCATGTTATCGATGAGGAGGCTAAATACCCGGCCAAAGTCCACCCATAATCAAGGACTAGCGCTAAATGGAGTCCCCAGGCATGTCTGATTTCGGTGCCAAAGGGTGGTTCCATCATCCCAGAAGGCCACCTTTTCACAGCAAAAACTTTATAGCCCCACCCAACAGTACTCTGGCTTCTGATTGGCCCACATCCATCTTGAGGAGGTGTTTCCCAGATAAGCAAACCAAGATGCCAAGAAAGAGCCACCCACAGCCAGATAATTGGACAGAAGACCTAGGAGTGTTCAGAACTCCTGAGCCCTGAGCTCCAATTATTAAACCTCATATTCTCCTACAATTAATTCTTCCCCACTGCCATACACAAAGACAGGGTTCTCACCAGAGAAAAATATCTTGTCTCACCAAGTGCTGCCTGGAGAAATAGTTTTGTTGACGATGTTAATTTAGCAAAGACGAGACGTGTAACGTTAAGTAAACGAAGATACTCTGATAGGTAGAGAATTAATCATTACTTAGAGGTCCTAACCAATTAAAAAGGTAACACACAGCTCTTGCTGGAAAACCAAGCCATCCCCCAGGATGTCTGGGACAAATGGATGTGAAAGACAGAAGGAAAATAAGAGCAACTTTCCCAGCCTAAGGCCACTGAATAGCTAGAGAAGTCTGGCCAGGGTGAAAGGGTGGCACCATAGCTTTTGGCCTGGCAAAGCCTGGGAAATATAAGCCCTTCCTTTAAGGGGCTGAGAGGAGGAAGGGAGCAGTCTTCTGTTGTTTACACACACCTGAGTCCTAGGGAGGAAAGTGGGGAAAGTCCACTGACCAGACTGCTTCTGTTGCTCTCATTTCAAAGTTTCTCTTCCAATTTGCCCTCCAAAACACTAAAGAAAGACAGCAAGATACAGATAGGCCGCAAGCATATTTTTGTGGAGCTTTTGGTGAACCAGAGGTTTGAACACTCCTTCTGCAACCAGGAGGCTGTCCAGAAAAACTTGGCTGCTTTCAAGTCCACTGGGAGGGTGGGTGTCACTTCTCAAGCATGACTGGGAGTAAACTGTCCTGGATGAGCTCCTAGCCGTACCACTCTGACCGAGGCTGAAGCGGGTAACAGGCCTGAGCTGCCTGGACACTAACTGATTCCCTGCTTTGGAGGACCCCACAGACAAGTTCCAACCAGCTGGCCCATTCTTCCTGTACAGCCAGGCCCACATCTCCGCCCCGGCAGAGCTGCACCCGGACCCTGGGATGTCAGCTTCTCTCCCAAGCTCCTGAGGTCTCCTTCTCTGATAACCAACCAACACAGCTGGTCTTTGAGGCAAATTGGAGGCAGAGGGGGCTGTTACATGCTCATTACAAAGTCAGACAAATAAGAGCCTGACCACAGTGGCCCCAGGAAAACCCCTCATCAAGGAAGAAGTGTTATTACATTCACACACCAATCACTAGACTTCTGCCTTGAGAACCAAAAAGTATGATTTTAAATTTATATTTTTAATGAAACTCTCAGCAATAGAAATTCCACCAAAGACAGCAGACAACCAAAGGGCCACAAATTCCCGGAGAAATAGTTGCGGTCTTGCGCACTAATTTCATGCCCATCAAAAGCTGAATAATGCTAAGTCCAGTCTCTCCTCTAGGTTTTTGTGTTCTCCTTCCATGGGAAGATAAATCATGTCACAACATGGCAGCTTCTGCCATAACGTTCTTCCCTGACCTACTCTCCCAAGGAGAAGTAACTCGGGACAGGATTCCTTTGTGAGACAGTGAGGGAGGGAGCAAGACTCAGACAAGTGGGTGAAGAACCAGCACAGCACCAACTTATCCGGCCAGCAGAAGTTTCACTGGCGTGTTGTTGGGGACTTCAGGACACCTCCTTGGTAAGAGGAATGACATCATTAAATCTTCCCTAAGTGCTAGGCCCTGGCTAGGCCCCTCTTGTACAGTCTTACAACAACCCTCGAAGTAAGCAAGTCCTCTCATTACACACATTCCTCACAGATGTGAAAGTGGGGGCAGAGAGCAGTTCACTGATTCATCCAATTTAAAATGTTCAGCATTAGATTTTTAAAAAAATGATGGAAATAGAATGTCAAAGTAAAGAAAGGTTTACGCTTCACAAGGAAATTATGACCTGGAAACTAGTTAATGAGGAAAAAATATCCCCTGCCAAAAGAGACGACAGAGAAGCAGAGTCGAGGAAATACACAGAAGGGGAACATCAATCGTGAGCTGGTCTAGATGTTCCTGAAACATTTCTCAGAGATGTTACATAAGGAGCAGAAAGCAGCAGAACACTCAGGTGGGGACGCATGTGAGGAGAACAACGGGCCCTGGGGATGCCACCCTAAGGCTGCCAGCCTCAGACATGGCCAACCGGCAGCCTGGGCCCCTTGGTTCCAAAGCAGCCAAATTCATGAACTGTAAGGGAAAATAGAAACCACAAACCATAACCGAAACTATAAGCAAACCAGAAATGAGACCGAAAGATAAAAAGCCACTCTCGGAGCAAAAGGAGCGATAAGACAACCACGGAGGCCGGAATCAAAACCATCTCTGCTTTGCATGTGGCATGTGGTTTTGTGCATGTACTTTTCACACATCACATCATGAGTTCCAGTCACACTGAAGTGGTTGCTTCACTCCTCCAACTGCTTCACAAACCAAGGCGGCTGGGGACTGTCAACAGAGCCTGAAACTGTGGTGCTGGACACCGCTGACCACTCGCTAAGGCTAACAGTCCAGCGGGGTGGCAGACAGCGGAGTTAGGGCGCCCAACCCCAACCACAGAAAGCTCCCTGGGAGATTTTCCCAATGTATCCTAAAATGGCAAAAAAAAAATGCCAGAAGCAGTATGGAAGGATTTATCTCGGATGGAGATAAACTGTCAAGTGCAATGCACATGAAAAATAACCCATACAAAATAGCTTTTTCTTTTTTCCGATTTTTCTTGAGGAGAGGGGTTACCCTCTGAGGAAAGAACCCCCCATATCACTGGAGCCTTTTCCACCTCTTTTATGAATTCATGCCCTGAACTCCCATTTTTCCAAAACAAAAGGCTCCTCACTTACTCTGGATCTTCTGCAGGGAGGGCGGGTCATCCACCTCAACTCACCATTGTGACAATGTGACAGCGGTGACGAGTTTGAAGAAAAGCAAAACCAAACCAAAATAGGACACATACGCACAGCAGTGATTTAGGAAACAGGTCCTTACCTCAGGGGTACTTTGGAACCTCCCTTTTAGTTCTCTGGGTGTGGGTGTGGGTGTGTCTGCATGCACACATGCATGTGTAGAGACCAGTTCCTGAGAGCACTGAGCTACATTCCCAGCCCTTCCTTTAGTTTTTACTTTGAGACAGAGTCTCACCAAATAGTCCACAGTGGTCTTGATTCACAACCCTCCTGCCTCAGCCTGCCAAAGACCTGGGACCACAAGAACTTGGTCACCCCGCCAAGTTCTCTCTCAGGGAAAAAAATGCCTACACATTAGGTCTGTGAGTTTATTTGTTTTTAGGGGTTTCTTTTTAACTCTATAATCTTTTCATTGCTTTGGTTGATTCTACAAATTACTGGGCTTCATTCTGGCAGCTTCTTCACCGACCTGGTGTCAGGTGGGGGGATCGATGCCCCTCGTGTCTATCTAGCCCATCGTACTGCTCAGTCACACTCCCGCCCTTCCTCCCTCTAGGCTAAGTCTCTTTCCTATTGTCTTGACATCTTTTTTAGATTCCACATTTTAAGAAGAATATGCAGAAACTCAAACTCTCCAGGAATTATGAAGAAATATATGTTGCTGGATTTCAGGATAAAAACTAGGCAACTCAAGAAGCAAGTAAGTTGTTTTTTATTTTAAGGACAAAGAATAAACTTCAGAACTTTGGGACTCCAAGAACAACCCCAAACTGAGCATCACGCATTCTGTAAATCAATGAAGCCCTTATCTAGTACCTCAGTATTTCATCTCCGTGTCACACTCAACACTCCTAGTTCTTCAGTGTGTATCTACACGTGAGAGCCGATCAAAAGGACAAAGGTCCTTCTTTGCACGATCTCTGCTTGACAGTAATAACAATCTCACCGGGTCCCCTAGGATCTGCCCCACACACGTGACCCTCTTAACACATAGGGTGGGAACACCCTTCCCCTCGGGTCTGCTCACTGCTTACCCAGTTCATACTGTCTTGAGTATCCATCTGACAGTCACTCTCAAGACAACCAGGTCACCGTGAAGCTGACAGGACACAAACAAGGCAGCTTCCTCCATGGAAAAGACCGTCAGCTCAGAAAGCCCAGCTTGGCACGTTCTCCCACAGTCATTTCATGATACACTTACTTGTTCTTACGTGATCTAGAGCAGGGCAAATGGAAGGCTGCAGTCCTGGGAGCTTTTTGGTGGGCCATGGTAGCTTAAAATTTCTCAAAGCATTTTACCTACATTCAAGTGGTAACACGGACTGGGATAGTCGGACTCCAAACTCTAAGTGCCGAAGTGTTATTACAAGGTCCTCATTTTTAAAAACCCAACTCATGACTGGCTTTTCAGTTGAACAGAAGAACATTGGAGAAGGCTAGAATCTCACTGCATCTGCCTTTGGGAGAAAAGATCTGCCTGGAGGGGCCATTAACTCTACACCAAGGACCCAAACAATGAACTGTCCCGGTGACAGCACAGAACTTCTTAGGGGCCCAACCTCCATCACAGGACTAGATTGATGAGGCCAGGGGCACAGTGCACAGCCATGAATTTCTCAACCGCCCACTCCCAAGCTCTTACACACTCTAGTCTTTCAATTCCTTTTCTGCAGGCAGTTCCCGAGTCCCATCTACACCACAAAAGGAAAAGAGAAAGAAAGAAAAAGGAAACTCCACAAAACCAAAAGAGAAAAGGAGCAAACAAAGAGTACTCATTAGTAGCTTCATGAGCTCCTCTCAAAATAAAGGAGGGCGCAGCCTCTCAAAATATCCTCAGCAAGACAAATATTGTAGATGAGCAGTAAAAAAGTAAAATCAGAAATGCCAAATCCTCAGAAATGCAAAGCAGGAATCATCACTGAGGTCGTCACACACCTGAAGTGTGAGGTGGGGAAACCCCTGTGACCAGGCCTGAAAACCACCTCCCCCAAGTTCATTGTCTTCGTTAGTAAAACAACAACTGTGCATGATCTGGGTCACAACTCAGAAGCTCCAAAAGATACAGAGATCAGGCTGGGGATTTAGCTCAGTGGTTCAGGTAACTGCCTGGCAATCTCTAGTAGCACATACTATGATGCCAGGTGTAGTGGCCTGTAATCGCAACACTCAGTGGGCAGAGGCAGGAGAACTGCTGTGAGTTCAAGGCCAGCCTGGGCTCCACAGTGAGTTCAGAGCCAGCCTGACCTACAAAGCAAAGCCCTGTCTCAAAAAAAAGAGAGAGAGAATGGGGCATGGTGGCCCCCAAAATCTTAGCACATAGGAGGCTGAGGCAAAAGGACTACCACAAGTTTGAAGCCACCTTGTACCACAGTGAGTTCAAGGCCAGCTAGCACTACTTAACAAGACTCTGTTATGAAAATGTAAGTAAAGAGGAAATTTTCTAAAACATGTAAGACCTTCCAAACTTCCAGTATGTATAATATCTGTATTTCAAAATCCTAATTTGTCTTTACTGCTTTCCAACAAAGAATCAAATGTCCTAGGACATAAATTTCAAGGGGCCGGGGATATAGCTCAGTGGTTCAGGCGCCTGTCTTGCAAGCACAAGGACCCAGGTTCAATCCCCGGGGTAAACCACATAACAATACTGGGCATGGAGACTCACCCCAGAAGCAACCAGCACCACATAGCACAGTGCCGGGCGTGGTGGCTCACGCCTGTCATCCCAGCACTCGGGAGGCAGAGGCAGGAGGACTGCTGTGATGTGAGTTGGAGGCTGAGCTCAGGGCCAGCCTGAACCACAAAGCAAGACCCTGTCTCAAAAAATAAATAAATAAAATAAAATAAATAAATTTCAAATTAGTTCCCTTCTCCATCTCCTCCTCTCTCTTTCAAGTCATTCTTTTGTTTCTATAAAGAGCTTTTTCCAGGCTCCCTGACATGGTGCTGACCATGTGTCGGTCCTGGGGCTGGACACATGGAATGGGAGTCTCAAATTTCCTTCACATTTTGGACTGTCAATGGCATTTAGGAAAAACGCCTCCTCTCCTTTCTGCTTCACATGTTTTCCTTATTGGTCCGTTTACACAGCGCTGCTCCCCTGCTGCAGCGAGTACATCGTTTTGTCATTTCTGTCTCTCCTCACCATTAGTGCAGCTGCAGGGACGCTGGCCCAGCTGCTCGGCGCAGTGGCCGGGCTCCGGCGCATCCCTCTCCCCCAGTGGTCACCCCTCTGACTGATGCTCACCCACACTCATACATCACTCCCAAATTGGTCCAAATGAATTAAACACAGCTCTGCTTAACATTACGAGATTTAAATGGATTTTCTCTCTACAGGTCTGCCCCATAATTGGGTTTATCCATCTTGTTGAAGTACAGTTTACACTTGCTAACATCACGCCAATTCAAGCTACATTTTCTGCTCCAGTGGCAGGAGCGAGGCAGATTTGTCATCGGATCATAACAGGTAATTCAAACAACAATTAGTCTGATGACGGCCCGTATGTCAATGTCTGCTCCCAGCAGCCTGGCTCACCCCCGATGCTCTGTGTTCCTCAAGATGAATTGTCTCCACAATTCTTCAATTTCAATCACCAACAATGCTTACTGAATCAACCGAGAAACTATTGATGCGGGGCTGTCTGCGCTGCAGGGTAGCCTCCCTAAAGTCTTAGGGCGAGGGATTTTGTCATCTCCAGGCCAGGTCACACCACACATTTCCACCTTTGAGCCTTGGAGAATTTCTTATTTTCAACCCCAGCCACTTACTCTCATGCTTCAGCTCAACCCCAGAATTCAGGGAAACAGGCTTTGGGCTCAGTGCAGCTGTCCTCTCCACAAGGAGGAAGACACTTGTTCACACTCCTCTGCCACAGGAGCGACAACTGTCCCCATCTCAAAACTGTTATGATCAGGTGGTAACAAAACAGTCAAGTATCTGTAAAAAGCCAACTAACCTCCAGGCATTTTGAAAGTATAAAGCAGTCACATTTTAACAGAAACCAGTCCTGCTATGGTCAGCCATTATTCAAGCAAAGCCACCGTCAGCAAGGCAGGTGAAGGCTCAAGCACGAAGAGAGCCCACCTGAAATGCAACACACCTGGACAGGAACATGGAGCTGACAGAGGGGTCAGATGACCGGCGGGCTACACAAAGAAATCCCGCTCGCTGAGTATGAGCACCAACTCAGCTCCTGTGGACAAACCGGAAGGGAACACAAGCTTGGCCCTCCAGAGAAGCTCACAATGCAGCGAATCGTAGCAAGGACCAATCTTTCAGCAACATAACAGAAATGCACATGGCAAACAACAGGAGTCATAAATCTTTGTTACCTAGCAAAGATAGTCTAGGTTATCAAATGTATCCTGTGTGATGTTCCTGACAGCAAATAAAAAATATATAATGCATGTCAGGAAAAGACACATTCTAAATCTGCAGCTCAGGACTTCATCGTTCTCAGTGTAAGGACAGCGGTCTGCATTTACCAGGCACCCTTGTCTCATCTGGCCTCCTACAGTGCTATGGAAAACAGATATGATCATTGTTAGCCCATCTTGCAGACTGGCAAAGGAAGCTCTAGAACTGGGGCTCAACCCCCCCTACAGTCTTTGGAAGTATAAATTCAACCACCTCTCTGATCTCACTGGTATTTCCTTAAAATGCAAAAGGCGCTAGTGGGGGGCACCCCCTCTATGCAGTGACACCAAGCCAGCCAGCTCCCAGCCAGCAGTGACCCTGACCCCGTCGGGGGTTTGGCAATTTTAGAGACAGTTTTGATTGCCATACTTCTGTCAGGTGATAAAGGCATCAAGAGGGTCAAGAGGTCAGGGACAGAGTTAAACAAACCACCTACAGTGCACAGGATGGTTCCCTGCAACCCAGACAGCATCCCTAGTCCTGAGACCAAGAAACCTGTGCTAAGTCACCACATCTCATCTTGCCACTAAGATCTACCAGTCTGTGGCTGTGGCTGCAGCCCTCATGGAATCCACCACAACCAAATGTTTTCTCAGCTATATCCCTTAAAGCCAGGGTTTTACAACAATTCTTCAGAGAGACCACACAGGTTTAATTCTGCTGCTTCTTTTTATAATCTACATTATAGATATTCAGATAGAAGTACCTTACCTACTTTTAAGTTTTATTTTTAAATTATAATGTATTATTCATTAACCATTAGACACAGTTCCAACCAGTGGTTTGGGGAGAACCCTCAGGAATTACTGTCTGCTGCCATTTGTGTTTAATTCAGGAGTATGCTGAGATTTTGAGGTGAACGGGGAGGGGGGTCCTGCAGCCACTTATCTAATCAGGATTTGATACTATCCAACCAAATCAAACTCCAGAAACAAATTAAGTGCTAAGCCTGATAACCTGCAAATGTCAGCCACAACCCATTTAGAAATTTCTGTGCTCAGCTAAACACAGCCTGATGATTTTCAAGAACTTTATAAAAAGTAAATATTATAAAGTGGAACTTATAAAATGAAGTTAAGCTAAGAAAAATACAGCCAGCTGACTGCCGCGGCTACACTTACCATAGTTCATCAGGTACATGCAGACAGCTGACAGTTTGTTTTTTACTTCTGCCGGCACTTCGAAGACTACCACAGCCCGGTACCCTTACCAGCCTCTTACCGGTCCTGCAAGATGGGCACCTTCACGTGGAGGAGAGCGAACTAAACCACCCAGGGCCACACAAATAAAATGGTCTAATCTGAGAGGGCATAAGTTTAAATGTGAAATGAGCGAACACTGGTAGAACTAGATTTTTTTAACCTGGCCAATGTAACACCTGCTACCAACCTAGACAAGATGCTAACTTCCACCTGAAAGATAGAAACCAAGCGGAGCTGGACTCTGGAAATTCCTGCAGAAATTCCTGCCCTTGGACAGACCAGTTTGCCTCTGTGCACCACCATTTCCTGGCCTTGCAAAATGGACCCCAGGTGTGTTCCACTGCAGCAAGGGTGTGGGGAATATAGGGATCACTGAGGCTGAGGAACATAGGAGCCCGACCCCAGCCAGACCTACTGAACCCAAGTCTGCACTGCAGTGTGACTCGAAGACTGGGAAGCACGGGGTTACCAGCCCCTGGCACTTCAGGGATTTTACAGCCCCTTCCATGAGGGACCAGATCCTGCCTTCTCTCACTAGTGTCAGCCTACGGGACAGTGGCCATTGCTGTCCACCTCTACATAAAATGTTCTCAGAATACAAAACTCCAGACACTGTTCAAACAGACACAAGTCCAAGACCAGTCAACTGGTCACTGAAGTCACCTGGGAAGCTTTAGCCAACCAAGGACTGAAGGCTGAAGCTAGGCCTGGGCCTTCGCGGCTTCCTGAGCGTATGTAATACACGGCCAGGGTTAGGAACTAAAGCCACTGTTCAGCAGTTCTCCAAGTGCTGTCCCCAGAGTAAAGACATCAGCTTTTCCCAAAAACTTGTTAAAAATGCAATTGTAAGAACCCACCCTTAGACCCATAGATCCTATAGCCAGGGTTCAAGTGCCTGCTCCTGGTGGAGGCAGAACCCTGATCTGCATCTTTAAGATCTCCAGGTGCCTCCAGATGATACCTGCTCTAAGAGTGGAACCCGGGGGGGCCCTGCTTTGAGCAGCTCCCACATGATTCCTGATTTCCTGACACAGATGGAAAGCTAGGCGGTAGCTACTGCCTAGGAACACAGGTTCTCCTGAGCAAGGGAGGCGCTGTGTTGTGTTGTGTTGTTCGTGCCACCGGAGATCCGGCCCTTCGGGCAGGCTGGGTAAGTGTTCTGCCCTGGAAGCCACATCCCCAGAAATAAACTCCGGGCTTCACAAAGTCAGAACTTAGACCAAAGCTACTCAACACAGACTCTCGAGTCACACTACCTGAGTGAATCCTACTGACCTCGAGGGAAAAAAATCTCAGGTATGTTCCTCATTTACGAAATAGACACTGGCAATGGTAACAGTAACTGTACCTTTCAGGTTTCTCTCTGTTATGACACATCAATAAATAATTCACATAAAGCACTTAACACCAGACCCAATGCATTAGGATAATTCAATAAACATAAACTGCTATTATTATTAGTTGTTATTGCCTCTGACCCCAAGACCATGCACATCATTGTCCAAGTTATTCTTCCATAAACAAATGCCTCTCAGAGGTTTACACAAGCATCTGGATGTCTTCACATAACCTTGAGAAGCAAAGGCCTCAAAACCTCAGTGGAACACGCAGGCAGCTTCCTTTCTCACTCAAAATGAGCGAACAGGACCCTGGTGGAACTGCCAGCTTTTATTTTCAATTCTGAACTGATAATGACTGAGCTTCCAATCAAGGATTGATGGGTCAATGTGAGAAGGCTCTAATAAAGCAGCAATCCCAACCGTTGATAGGCTGAAAAATCACAACTCAGATTAAAAATAACCTCAAAATTGTACTGGAAACCTACACAATTAGACCAAGGAGAGTAAGGTACTCAAAAATTAGTATCTGAAACATAACGTAAAATGAGATTTCTGTCTGTTTCTGCTCCCAGATGAATTCCCCAGGGGAAACAGGTGCACAATATGCATTTTTGTCTATGAATATTCTCAGGTCTGACTAAACTTGACAATGGTGCTCAAAGTCCCACTAGGGTCTTTAGGATGTGGATGAACCTCCTGAGTGAGTTGCCTGGCACTCACCAGCTTTGAAAACATCCCCAGTGAAGTAACGCCCCCTCTCTCCAGTCCATCCTGCACACACACATTCTTCACTGTGTTGGGGAAATCAGACATGCAACTATCACAGCCACTACCTGCTACAGGATTAAAAACAAAGCACAGAAGTCCCTGTACCAGCAACTGAACACGGTTCCGGAAGTCCTGCGCTCAGCCCAGATGTGTAGATCTTTACAACAATGGAAAGGCCAGGTCACTCATGGCAGATAAGAGGACAGGCCCATAACATAGGAGACCACTGCTAGAAACCTGAATTAGGGGACAGGCGGGAGCTTCACAAACAAGCCTCCTTGTTCTCAGATGTCCACTCAATCTGCCACGGCTCATTTCTGGCCCAACTCATCACACAGACAGAGAAAGACCACAAGCCACAGTATCTCAGGAATCCTATTACTCTAAGATGTAGACAAGGTACCAGTTCACATCTAGGAATAAAAAGTCAATGTCGCAAGGACACTTTTCCTGACTCCACAGCATCCACCCCCTGGAATGGGGTCCTGCTGGCTTGGGGATCACGGTGGAGGGGGGCAAAGACCAAGCAGATTCTGGGTTATGAATCAGGAAGGCTCGGATGGATCTTGCAAATCCAAGGCCAAGAGGGAAGGCAACGCCCATGGCGGTCTCTACTGCTCAGCTGTATAAACAAATAAAATGGTCCATTTCTTCTGGATCCCCTCTTGGTTGTCTTTATGCACATGCACAAGCACACACACACACACACACACACACACACACACACACACACACCACTTCACATTCTCAAAGAAAAACAATCAGGAAAAGTCTACACAGTTTGTTTTTGCTGCAAGTGGAATTTTTTTCCTAAATCACATCTGACTAGTGTTAAAACATCAACCTTTGGCCAAAATACTCTTAAAACAAAGGCTGAGCTGGCTCTGAAGCAGCTCTTCTGAAAACCAAGGGAAACATCTTCTGGGGGTCTTGACCTTGAGCAGCAGTGTGGGAAGCGCGCCCTTCAGGGAGGCGGCGGAGACCTGCCCACCGATCCACAGTCACCTGCAGGGCTTTCCGATTTCCACACACCCGTGACCTGCACCCCACTGGCTGGCTTCAGCTGCCATGTAGTCTTCCCAGCTTAAGGGGGATAGTGGGAGCTTAAGGGGTTTGTAGGAGCAAGGACAGGAAGGGCCAACATTAAAACTGGTGCAAAAATGGCCTCTGCCTATATCTAGATTAGTTTACTGTCCCTCTAAATCATCGCACCTACCTAATAGTCAATGACAATAATAAAAATTCTATGTTCAGATCTCTGAAAAGGTCAAGGCCAAAGTAAACACACATTTACCCTTCACCTCTCAAAGTAGACTTCTGGTAACAAACAACAGAAATGGAAATGTCCAAGGATGTTCATGGAACTTCCTCATGACAACAAAATAGTGGGAACAATCCAAATAACTAGTAGCATAGAACAAATGCATCAGGGCATATTTCAATGTGCCACAGATTTCACATATGAAATACTACACGACAGTGAAAAGGAGAAAACGATTGCCAGAGTTCTTACCAGAGGTCAGCAAACGAAAGCCCATAGGACCAAATCTAGTCAGTCTGTTTTTATAAGTAAAGTTTTATTGGCACACAGCAACATTTATTCCCTTTGATTTACCAACAGCTCTGAACCACAACAGCAAAGCTGAATAAACAGTGGTAGAAAGAGTACAGCTCCAAAAACTGAAAATACTTGTTAGCCTTTTATAGAGCTAGTGTGTCCATCCCAATCTATATATCGATCTGGGTAATGATATGTCAAAATTCATTTACTTCTCTACTCAAGACTTATGTACCATACTGTATTTACATCACATTTCAATGACACTTCCAAAACATCAAGGGCTGCGGCCGATTCACTGCAGAGTATGAACTTGGCATACAAGAGACCCTGGGTTCAACCGTCAGCAACCAGAAAAAAAGTCAGTAGAACTGGGCCAGGGGATTTAGCTCAGTGGTTCTGGCGCCTGTCTTGCAAGTGTAAGGATCTGGGTTCGATCCCGGTTAACCACATACAATACTGGGTGTGGAGACTCATGCCCAGCAGCAACCAGTACCACATACCAAAGTGCCGGGCGTGGTGGCTCATGCCTGTAATCCCAGCACTTGGGAGGCAGAGGCAGGAGGATTGCTGTGATGTGAGTTGGAGGCTGAGCTCAGGGTCAGCCTGAACTACAAAGCGAGACCCTGTCTCAAAAAAAAAAGTCAGTAGAACTAAGTCACCATGACTTTTCTAAAAGATCTTTTAGTTTTCATTCCAGTTGAATTTGTGCTATTCATTTTGGAAGGCTGGTCATTTACATAGCCCTTATCTTGTCAGAACCACAGGGAAAGCTAAGATTGTCCAAAGTGGAAAAGATCTGGGGCCAGAGATTTAGCTCAGTGGATCCAGCGCCTGCCTTGAAAGTACAAGGTCCCAAGTTTGATCCCCACTAACCACATACCACAGTGCTGGGTGTGGTGGCTCACACCTATAATCCCAGCACTGGGGAGGCAGAGACAGGAAGACTGCTCTGAGTTCAAGGCTCACCTGAGCTACATAGGGAGCTCAGGGCCAGCCTGAACTACAAAACGAGACCGTCTCAAAAAAAAAAAAAAAAAAAAAGTGGAAAGGATCACAACACAGCAAGTGCCACTGGGTCTGGTTTTGATGAGAGCGTTGACATGTCCACAGAACCACTCAGAGGCCATTCACGGAAACAGGGAACTTGGCAGAGCCCTGGGACGACAGAGGGATGGGACAGGAAGAGGGCAGGAGCCTCATGTGATGCTCGGTGTCACACTACTCTGGGTTATTTTAGGATCGAGCTTAGGAAAGCAACATGTCAGCCCAGCTCCGACTGAAATACAGTAGTTATCAAGGTTAAACAGTTTTAAATTTCCAAAGAAGAAAACTCCACCAACAATCGGGTTGCAGTTCAGCCCAAGACCAGAGAACAGGTGAAAGGAAAAGGCCTGCTCAATGCACCAAGCGGTCACCGTCTCCTCTCAGTGAACCCATGAGCCACCCACGGAACCTGGAAAACAATTTCATTTTGTCTAAAGTTTCTCTTTCTTTCCTTTTGCTTCTTTTGTTTTCAGCTATTTATCCTTTGATGATCACACTAAAATTACAGCTAGATGCCATTTGGTTTGGCCTCGTGCTGGCCTGGCAGACAATGAGGGAAAATGAATACTGAAAGCATGGTGCTGGGTCTCTCTCTCATAAAATGTCTTTCTGTTTACCCACATGGGCATCAGGCCTCAGCAAACAGAAGAGGGCAGAACAATAGTACCTGTTCATGGAGGGGTACTGATGGTTTCAGTCCTCCAAACAATGAGCTCTGTAATATACTCCATCTTCCTCCTGAGAAAGCGCTTCACATGGCCCGCGCTGTGCCAGGTGGTTTGGAGAAGGACGAATGGCTGGCCAAACAAGGGGCACTTCAGCACCGGGTGTAAAGATTCAACAGCTGGTCTGGTCTCGGCTGGTCTCCCAGTGACATGGCCCCAGCCAGCCTTTCCACACCAAGATAAGGATCACTATCCTATTCAGCCTCCACAATTCCCACACCCCAGGCAGCAGGGTTTTCCAGCACGCCCTAAGATGTAGTGCGCCTTGGGGCATGGTCTGTTCACAGGCTTGCTCTTCCAGAGTCAAGGTTTGGGCCGTCTCTAACCCGGCCCTGCCTCCAGGCCTTTCTCTGAGAGCAAGACTTTTACTAGGCCTTAATCAAAGGAAAGAGGACCTAACGAGAAATGCACCAGGGAGAGCAACCTAGCTTCAAGCTGAGGACACATTGGTCTCCAAGACATCTCGGGTGGAGGGCTAAAATCCAGAGTGGCACTTTCCCCTAAAATACACACGAGGCACAGCCACAGAAGTGATCAAAATATTTTTAAAACCAAGTTACTATAGCCTTGAAATAAACACAAAAAGGCTAGGAATCCATCAAATAAAAATGTCTGCTGACTCATATTTTTCACTGGTGGAAGAATTCTATTTACCTAGGGCAAGGGACTATTTCAAGCCCTTATTAAGGAAGAGACAGATTTGAGATGGCAAGGCTACAAAAATCCAACGCTGCAGGAGCTGCCCAAGACATTCACACGAGCATGAGTGCGTGCCTCTCTCTCTTTCTCTCTCTCTCTCTCTCTCTCACACACACACACACACACACACACACACATACACATACACACGGGATTGCACAGGCTCTCTACACAAAAGCAACAGTGATACAACGTACACATTGCTCTTAACCAACATCAGCCCACAGCAACAGAAGAACCATAGAACAGGTTTTGCTTTTCTCCCAAAAGGCACAGCAGACAGTCAGAAGTTCTGGTACCAAGAGTTACTCTGGGGGTCCAGCTGTCTTCTCAGGGCCAGGCGGACAGACGAAAACCGTATTAGTCGGCTCTAGCGCCACGACTGCTTTCTGTTGGCTTCAGTTCAGCCCTGGGTCTATATTAGTACGTGATTTGTTTAGCCTTTGGATTTAAGAGAATAGAAGTACTACGTGTGCAGGAAACAGGACACTCATCAGAAGCTGGGATCTGTCGCCTTTCCCTTCCAGCGCCTTCAGTGTCATATATCAACAGGCCCAAGAGAAATCAACATTTCAGGACAATCAGGTCAAAAGTGATATTCTTAGCACCACTTAATGTGATTCTGATCCACCGGAAACAGCGCTCTCCGGCTGTCACATGGCCTCCTCTCCCGGCTCCTGGCTCCCGTTTCCCCCTAATTCTTCCTGTTCACATTTCACCATTCCATTTTACTTCTAAATCCAGACCCCCTCATCAGCAAAAAGCAATTGTCAAGCTGGGGTCTGTGAGCCTGATTGAGACACTCTTCACAATGAACACTGGCTTCTCTTTCTTTGCATATCTTTCAATCACTGGAGCAGCATTTCTTCTGCTTTTTTTCTTCTCACCTCTCCTGATTCAATCACCACCACCACCACCACCACCACCACCACCACCACCGCTCGTGTCATCATAGTCATATCATCATCATCATCATCATCATCATCATCATCATCATCACCAAGATCATTTAGGTGGGGAGGGGTGAAGAATGCAAGGGACAGGAAACCTACATACAATTCAAGCTTCAGAACCTCTTGCATTTCCTACCTGAACTGCAATCTGGTGTTCAATCGTTTTGTACGCAGAGTAATATGTGCTGCCGGACTGAAAGTGGAGCTGTAGAAAGAAACCAAATCAAAGCGTTCTGCTTATGTCACAAACTACATGAAAACATCTTAAGCAGTTTATGAACAGCAGACAAACCTCCTTACATTGAACTGAATGAAGCCTTGGCATTCACTCAAGACCTGTGTGCTTATATTTGTTGCTATTGACAAAATAATCATACAGAAGTGTTTGTTTTTCTTTTTTAAAAAGCACCTATTTAAATAAGCAAAGGGGGGTAGGGGTAGGAATGAGAGTCTATGACAAGGAAAAGAAAGAATGAAGCCCAGGAAAACAGAAAGGAAGCCAGCGCGGGCAGCAGGGGGCTGAAGAGAAATTAACTTGCTGCAAAAAGTCATCAGAATTGCAACATGTAGGCAACAGTAAAGTTCATGAAAGGACTCTGAGAAGCCACAGGACTGGGACAATTACAAGCCCCTTCCCCACATTTCTAATCAGTGGGCCCCTCCACTCCAACCCAATTCTATTTCTGGGTAAACAAATGTGTGTGACAGAGTGCAGGGGCCACCCAATGCCGCACACATTCTTTCACAATGACTAAGCCATCTGTCCCCGAACACCCCCACAAGCCCGCACTCTAGTAATCCACACTTCCCCAAAGAGGGAGCCACAAGAGCCCAGCAGCCACCGGGGCTGAAGGGCCACCAAGGGATCGGCGAGCCCAGCTCACCAGCCTCTCCGTGGCTCGTGTCGTGTCGGCTCAGCCCTGCAGACCACCACGACACGTCAGGAGAGGGACCCCCAAAGAGAACAACACCAAGATTCCCCACCAAATTCCCATTTTCCCAAACACTACTTGCTCATTTAGGATCCTACCAACTGGGAAAAAAACACTGGCTGCTGATTTATTTTATATCCGACACGGTAACCACTGGAGGATCTCAGTGGTCATCTGACAGGGCACGTTAGTTTGCCAGGTGCAGACAGATCACAGGCATGGCTGCCCACCTCTGGGCTGGAACAGGCAAATTCGTTCCGTCTCCAAACACACAAGTACATTATCACAAAGTATTAGTATTGCTATTACTACTACAACATTACGAATAGCAGAACATTTCTGAATTACTAGAACAAAGCATAATTTGGGCTGCAAGGGAGTTTTAGACCCAGTTAAATTGTATCTTGCTTCCTGAAAGAAAAATCAACGGGCTTCCTGCCTATTTTTTTAAAAAGGAAAAATAAAACACTTCACCCAAGAACTTCTACACTAACTCAAAATACACAAAACCCAGCAGCAATTAAATAAAAAGTCCAGATCCATCTTGCTCATGGGATAAGACTGAAGCATCTATTTTAGGAGATATTATTTGTTTTATATGTTGAGTGTTGTGTGTGTGGTGTGTGTGCACAAAAGTGGATAAAAAGAAGGCCAAAAAAAGGTGGGCAGAGGAAAAAAAAAAAACCTACACCTGCCAAAGCAAGCAGTGAACCCTGCTCCCCGGAAACAAAACAGCATCAACCAGCAAGAGAAGATGAGCAGCCTGCAGGTGCAGCCCAGCAGCCGTGTGCACAGAGGCGGTCCACCCAGAGCGAAGCAGCGCTGGAAAAGAAGGATGGCTTTGCACCCTTTGTCTCCCTGCCCCTTTTTGCAAAAACTGCCAGTCAGTAAGCGGAGACTGCACTAATTACCCTGGCAATTCTGCATCGTGTTAAAAACAACTTTTGTGCTTGGAACAGGTCTCTCTCAGTTTGGTTGGGATCCGGGGCCAGAGAGCAGGGCTGGTGTGAGGGGAAGGATCTTCTAGGCAGAGCAAGCAACACTAACAACTCGTCCGTCCCTCTTTTCAGCAGGTTTTATTCTCTTCTTTTCCAACTGTCTGATTCAGAGCTTAATGGAAACTTGTCCAAGCTTTTCTTCCCACAAACACTGCAGGAGCCCTCGGCAATCTGTACTCAGGGTAACCACAGGAATCTTATATTGTCAATTAAAATTGAATGGACACCTGATAACTAGGGATATGTCGTGGAAAATAATTTCATAGAGTCACAGTCTTATGAATAAATTAATGAAACTGTGGCTAAGACAAACTCAATTTTCACTTGTCCAGTTCTGTTCCTAATCCTTCCTTCATCGCCCCCCAAACAACACTAGCAGCGCAGGAGAGAATGCTGCAATTAAACTGGAAAAATGTAGCTGTAAGTTCCTTAAGACTCAAGCGAAGGATCCAACGTAAAGGACAGTGTTAATTGTAGTCTTCCATTTTACACACACACACACACACACACACACTCACACACACACAGTTTACACCCCAGAAGCGATGGAACCCCCAGGAATCCAGAAACACAGAAAACCTCCCACTATCTCACTCCTGGTCCAAACAGCTCATTCTGCATCGAAGTCCGATCTTCATTTGTAACCAGTAGCCACTGTATTGCAGAGATTTCTGAGCCACCAGACCTCAAGCTATAGCGAAGAGGCTTCAGATTTTCCCATTTCTCCTTTTGGTTTCCACCCCTCCTCTGCCCAGATACTCTTCTGAAATGTGCATTATAAGTGCTTCTGCATCCCTATCAAACATAAAGCTGCCTTTACTCGAGCTTCTTAAGACGAAGATAAATACAAACACCCAGTAAAAGCTTGGTACTCAAGAGGAACGCTACAGGGAAGGGAAGAAGAGGTGGTTGGTCCCAGTGTTTAAAAAGATGAGGGGAGGTAGAGAGATCTCGGGCAAGATGGCCAAGGTCACTTCCTCACTCAGCAACTGTGGCCCCTCTACCTGGAGGGGCCGCAGGAGCCACCACAGGACTCCAGAGTACTTTTCACTTCATCCCCTCCCCCCATGAAGCTCAGCGAAGTCCCACGCTCCCTTCCTGGCGCCTGCTCGCTGTGGCCCCATCCTTCTGCCCATTCTATCACTCAGGCGGTCCAGGTACCACTTGTCCAGGGAAAGAACCATGAAGATCTGGCAGCTCCCGTATTGCTCACAGCACTAACTGCTCCTCTTATTACCACAGCCCAAGTCTTCTCATTTTCTTTCTCATCACCACGGCTGGCTCTAAACTTAATGCTTCAGATACAGATATAGAGAAGAGGAAGCAGATTTTCTCAACCACAGAAATACCATCCTCTGAAGCAAACCCCTGCCCTAAATTTTGAAGCCCTAAGTTGGTTTTTCCAGCATTAACTTCCTTCCAGGAGGAATGAAGATTAATTTCTGATGCCAATTCATTCATTCTACTAAAATAGAATGAAATGAAGCTTTACTTTTAGGTTTCTGGTTCCTTTTTCTTTTATATATTACAAAACAACATTCATTTCCTAAAAGGTTTTGGTCTTCTTTGGGTTTTTTGATCCAATTTCTTCTCTAACCTATGAAAATCTTTACTTAAAAGTCTAATTTCCATGTCATTACCTCACAGGACTTTTTTTTTTTTTTTTTTTTACCTTTATCTAAGACCTTTTCCTGGGTCATCAGTCATTTTGGAGGCCCAAGGGGCAGAGCCACAACCCCTTCTTGGCCCTAGAATCCACTGAGAGCCTTTTCCATTTTATGGGACATAAACTTTTGACCAGGACTTTGGGGTTACTTATTGCCTGTTCTTATTTTTCAGAAGTACCAAAGAGCCTCCAACTTCAAGAGAAAAGGCAAAATTGGGATTACTAGGAGGTCCTTTGTTTAAACATTCTCATGAAAATCTAGACAGGGACTTCTGTGGCATCCTGAGACAACCATCTAACAACAGCACAGCCTTTTAGCTTCCTGGCATTCTTCAAAAATCCTGCTGCAACAAAACGCAAGCCCTTAGACACAAGAACAATCTCTCCTTCTGTCTCAGTGTTCCATCAAATGTCTATTTACCCTCATTAATTTTTTTTTCTTTTCTTCAACCTGAAACCATCAGCTATGAGTCAGAGGACGATCATTAACTTTTACAGCTTCCATACATATCCACCTACTCACATTTGGGGAAAGAAGTATTGACTTGCAACATTGCCTGAGACCAAAATCCTCTAAGAAGAAAAAATCTGCTGCAAGAAAGTTTTATCTACAGGTCTACAGGGGATGTTCCGTCCAGTGTTCTTCTATGGTGTGCACTGAAAAGCTAAGGTTCAACTTGGTGCTGGTGATGGGCAACTCTGGGTTGGATTTCAAGAAAAATTAGATGGCTTTCTTTAAACATCAAAACACAATTACCATCTTTAAACTGAGGGAACAGAGAGTGAGTTAAGTTTCCAGCTCTGGACTAAAACACATTTCTAGCATATAAAAACACATAGGCTGAAGTGCTGAGACATGTTCTTAACGCAGCATTTTTCATTAAAAGTTGCCACACTAACACTCTTAAAATGATGCCCCATCATTACTCCACTTAGTAGTCACAGTGCTGCGACTCATAACGAATTAATTTGCATTAATGTGGGTTTCCTGTGTGCTTCCCTGGGTATGGCATTGTGATTCAGGCTCAATAAAACTGACATGACAATAACACAGTGCCTTTTATTTCACTTTCCAAAACAAACCAACCCACCCAAAGACCCACACAAATCCTTCCCATTTTTTAAGCATTTTACTAATATATTTAGTACATCATAATTGGCCCAGCATGCAAGAATCTAGTTATCTTCTCAGTAAATATTTATAGCATCACTCTTTCCCATTCATTCTGCATTTTCTTAGAGAATCTCACTGTAGCCTACATCTGCAATTCATTGACTTTACAATTTACCACATGTTGGGATGGGAGAGGTCTTAGCTCCATTTGAATCACTACACAAATATGCAAGTGATTTATCGGTTTCAAACTGAAGACTGCAAGAAAGGGACTCCACTTTTCCTGAACATTACTTCTGGCAGACCATGAACAATTACAGTTCGTACTAATTAAGCTCTGTAAATGTGCTGTGCCCTGCTAATGCCTACCAGGCCTCAAATTTATTTTCATGATGCCAAACTTTAGCGAGCAAGGTTAACCCCTTCAGAGCTGGCATCATTAACGGCCATTCCTTCCCCTGCAGATCGCAGTGTCTGGGGCCACTTCATGACAAAAAGAATAAAATATAATGGGCTGAATCACCCGTCCGAAATCAGATGTGCCTAAGGAAGAGAAACCTATCCTGGGAAAACTGAAGAACACCGTGGCCGATAACCCCGTTCAAAGATCCCACAGCCCATCTTTGTAATGAGCTGTTAAGGGATTCACATCTATCCCTGAGGGCTGGTAAGTTTCTGCATTCCATTGATTAGAAAATAAAACCTTTCAGCCTGAGTCTTTAAGTTTGAGTCGGACAGAGGGAAGGATCTGGGCACAAACGACAGGACCCTCAGCTCCCCTTATTGCTCAACAGTCAGTCAATCCCACTTCTCCAGGATTGCATGCGTGCTCGCAAACCTGTGTGTGTGTGTGTGTGTGTGTGTGTGTGTGTGTGTGTGTGACACGCACACCAGCACAGCCCACTCTCCAAACCCAAGTCAGAATGGCCAGGGCCATCGGCTTTCTCCTCCACAGCCAGGTCTGGACCACGGCTCACACCCAGCCAGACTCCAGATGCATTCTGGATAACGGACAGGAAATATCTGTTGCCAGACAGGACACTCCAGGGTGGGGAGGGGCCTCAAGCCAATCTCTGCCCACCAAAAGCAACATACTTCGCAGCCCCTCCCTGGCACTGCTGCCCAGTTCCAAACACACTATTCCTCTGTGCCAGGCAGGATCTCTGTCCTGACTTCTTTTCTCAGATTTATTTCTGCCACTTCTACATGCGTTTCTGTGACTCCTTTCCCGGAAGCCAGTATATTTCTCCCAGATGAGTGGTCCTTTCCATCCCCAGTGTAAACCTGCATTTTTTCTTTGTCTATTAAATTCTTTACATCAAATCTCCTCACCCCACTTTTTTTTTTTTCTGGTTAACTCTAATAACTACAGCACGATGCAATGTGTATATTTTTCCTGCTAGCTCATGGGAACATCATATAAATTAAAACATGGTCTCCCATATCGGATTTCCTTAAGTATTCTGGGAAATATGCACAATATAGACAAAGTAGTATCCAGAAGGAGAGAAGGGATTAAAAAGAAAGGACACAGAAAGGGAAGAGGGGAAAACCAGAAGAAAAAGGAAAGGAGGCAAAAACACCAGAGCAACTCTGCTGAAGAAAGGCATTTGTGCAGAGCCTCTGCGACATTCCCACCCCTGAAAAATGCTCTTTATAACTGTGTATAACAATAGCCTTGAGGAAAAGTACAGGTCAGCTGCCAGTTGGGGGGGTCTTGTCTCAGCAAACTCAGACGGGAGAGGGGGGAGGGCAGCCTCGGCAGCCCCCCCACCTGACTGCTTATAATTAGTGAGAGAAATCTGAGCTACTGCCAGCGTCTGCGGACCTTGAATATTATAAGGCCAACGTGGCGTCAAATATCTTAACATTCATAAGTGTTATGGGCTGTAAATAAAGCCTGTGGATTTATGACCCAGCGTGCTTGCCAGCAAAGGGCTGGGGCGCATTTCTTTCAGCAGACCTGTCGAGGTGCAAGTTTGCCTTTGGTTGTAAAATTAACCATTTCCTTCACAAATGTGCTCAATTATAAGTCCGATCTGGAGATTTACTTACACAGTTGTCAATATTCAGTCTCAGAAGAAACTCAAGACACCCAATGACGTGTGCCCCTTTCAGAAATAAAACCCACAAGAATCTGTTTGATCCCTCTTTTTCAAAACGCTGAAATGTGTCACATCCAAAGAGTTATAAATGCGGTCAAAGACATTATCTAATTCTTCTTACCAAGACTAAAAAGCTTACACCTACTTCCTTGGAAAGTGCTTATTTATTTGGCAATGACACGATTAAAAAAAAAAAAAAAAAAAGTAAATCACTCTCTGCCCGAAGCCTCCCTTCCCCTAATATAATATCACCACTTCCTGTGTAGGAAAGAGCATTTGCTAAATCCAGGTTGTCTCATACTTAAACTGCCAATAAACCAACTTCCACATAACTTCCAGACAGCTGAGGAAAAGGTCCTCGGAGTTTTTAGTCATGGTCCAGAAACACGCGTCCATACAAAAATTTGCAGCTGTCCTTTCCACAGTGCATTTTTAATGTGATTGGGGCCCCTGTTGTCAAACATCTGACAAAATGCAAAATCCTCTTAGATGCCTTCTAGTTTACCACTGAGTGTGTAAGAGAAGCTGCACCAGGAGCTCCCCACCGGAGAAATCTAGGCACTCTTAGCACACGCCCAAATCCTCACCTCATAGGATATAAGGAGGCATTCAAATCCTGGAAAGACTTCTACTGCAACCTTTAAAAGCACAGCCCCCGGTGCAACTATTAAAATGCTCGCTTTCTAAAGCAAATATTTTTTTTAATGGCATGCAGAACTGCAGCGATCTTGTGCTGTTAACAGAACAGCATTCTTGATCTGTAAACCCCCGGAAACCATCCTATAACTTCTCACAGCTTGCTAACAAACAGAAAGCTGACCAACTTCCAGCAGAGACGCTAAATGAAATCCCTATCAGTAAAATTTCAATCTAGGTGGAAAACTCCTAGCAAGAATGGTCATTGTTTTCCTCTAAAATCTTTCCTCCATTCGAGATAGGGGGCATCACTCAAAGCAATTTCCCTTAAGCAGTGAAAACTTTCCAAAAACACTTCTTCCAAACAAGCACTTTCGGCTCCCAACTGCCTAAGAGTTTGTCTCTGAGGTTTCAAAAAGCCTTAATATCCACAAACTGCAATGTGCCAGCCTAGGAAAGTCGTAGTCATTATTTTAATTATTGAGCCCATAATCCATACGGTAGACATGAAACCCCAACCTATAAAGATTAGCATAGAATTAATACCACGGCACTGAGATTGAAATCTAAACATGTTCGCCATAAATATTTCTGAAGCAGATGAAAAACAATTAGCATAAATACCAAAGAAGGGCAAGAACACCTGTTCTTTTTCAAGGCGATAAGCATTTTATTGTTCTCTATTTAAAATGTAATGACCTGTGTAATTACAGTAATATTACATTGTTATGTAGGGGCTTGGAATGTCACACTTTGAAAAGTGTTGTCAAAACAATCAGGGGTGAAGGTGGGGGGTGGGAAGACAACGGGGAAGAACCAACGTTAACCCTTCACATGCCAGGGCCTAAATCTTTTGTATGAGAAAGGATTATGTTGTTTGAGCCGGGAGAAAACATCCATTTCTCGCAAGCCAGAAAGAGAAGTTGCCCAGCTAAATAAAACCCCAATGAATAGGCCCCTCTTGGTTCCCTTCAGATGCTGGATTCCAACTTCAAAAATGAATTCAAGATGCTGCTTATGTATCTGTTCAAACTAGTAGCAAACAGCTCAGTTGAAAAGAAAATGACTTGGGATTAAAAAGGATGCAAAAGTTCTAATAATTGAGCCCTTAAGAAGAAATTCCAAAGGTAAGCAGAATTTCTACCACTGTATCCCTATTTCTTGTTTTCTTGGAGAGAAAAAGAAAGGTAAAACTATTCTTTCCTATCAACTTTAATATGGTAGCAGTACTCTTTAGTATACAAATGTTACCACAATTCTAACGTTTAGCTTTGAGCCTTCCCATCTACTTAAGTAGATCCCCCTTTAATGTATTTTTGTATCTGAATCTGTCTTTTTAAAGCCATAAGTCATTCAAAGGTTAAATTAACGCTGTACAGAAATCTTTGTCATTTTAAAATAAAAGGTATTACTAGCAAGCTTCATGGCATTTTCAGCAATTAAAGCGTTATTTGTAAGAATGATATATTATTCATTATAAGCCGATGTAATGATAGTCTTTAAAGCAGAAATTAGGGTTCCAGACAGTTTGCTTTTTAAAGAGTGCAGCTGCTTCACAGGTATGCTAGTAACCGAAAATGCAGAAAAAAAAAAAAAAGGAAAAGAAGAGAAGAGAGACAGACAGAGGGAGGGACAGAGGAAGGCACCATCACAAGAAGGACGGGAAGAGAATACAGCATACCGTTAATTCTGTCTTTACACCTTGCCTTTCAAAACCAGACCCTACGAAGCACTGAGAAAATCAGACGAGTGCGGGATGACCACTGTCTGGCCTACAGATTCCTCCCACAGCTGTATCGAATCTGGAATTGCAAGCTGGCCCCTCTGATCGAAGGCTTCAAGAGTGACACACAACAGCCTCAGGTCCTCATTTCCACTGCTGCGTTTCCCAGCCTAAATAAATAACTTTAATTTTGGAGCATAATCTAACCCAGGTAACAGGGGAAGGAGGAAGAGCGGGTGTACACAAAGATGTCTGCTAGTGTTTGACATGCAAATACCAAAACTGCCTACAGAGTTCAGAGATGTCTTCTCAGCCCCCATCTGATGTCACAGCACAAGGCCACCCGCTATGTCCACAATTAAAATAACTAGCCGGCGTCTATTCCTGTAATGCCCACAAAGGGGACGGAGGGTTGGGAGCCTTCCTTTTCTCACCGGGAAATCATTTATTTGCCTTTAACAATATCCCTGCTTCCTAATTACAGCACAACACAACAGTTCCAAGTTTTAGGCGACGTAAGGCAAGATTGCCAGCGGTCACAGCCACGGAGTTTAAAAAGTGCAGAGCCAACAAGCTGGCCGTCAAAGCCCAACATTCGGATGGCTACGTGGATTTTAAAATAATACCACAGGTTTCCAAGGTAGGATGTAGGAGAGCAGAGGGGAAGAATTTCCCAAGATTACTTTGGAATGTTGCTTGGTCGGGTTAGTACAGGAACACTCCGATTTTAAACTGAATGGTCTCTTTTAAGATACCCCCAAGCTCTCAAGAAAAATACCAAACAACTGGGCTGTGGCTGCCCTACAGCTGCGAGCCTAGAGCCCGGCCCCAGCAGCCTCCAAGAGCGGGCCCCGCAGGAGGAGGAGGTCGGGCAGAGCCGCTCTCCCAGCCTCCAAAGCCTGCAGCCGCCTGGGCGCCGCGGAGGGGACGAATAATTATTTCTCTTTCCTGTCTATAAAAAATGACCCATCTAGCATGCCCTTGCCGTTCTGTCAAGGCCCCAAAAAAACAAGTCAAACCTGATAGTTAATATTTTAATGCTTAAAAACACTTGTAGATCTGATCGACTCCCGCCTAGTAAACCCTGGGCCCTGAGCAACGAGTCAGGGCTCAACAGTGGGTGCATTATTTCAAATTGCCGTCTTGAGTTACCGAAAGAGAAAAAAGTAGTGTGTGTAAATAAGGGTGGGGGACCAAAGCGGAGAAGGTGCAGCACGACAACCTGGGGAAGCTGGGCACGAACGCGTCTTGGGGTCCAGAGATTCCCAATCCAGCACTTTTTGGAGAGTAGCATGGAGGAAGGGGGTTCAGGACGAGGGCAGGGGGCACAGGGCAGAGACCTAAGGGGCGGGGGTGGACCTTGTGAACCAGTGTCAGCGGAGGCTGCAGAACGCACGCTGCAGAAAGCGCCTCGGAAGCCTGGCACCCCGCGCCGCCCCGGGGCCCCCAAACTTGGGTGGCCTGTAATCATCGAACCACTCCCTCGAAAGATTGACATCCCTGGCCTCCCAAATCCCCTGCACCACCTACAGCCCGTGCACCCCGGTCTCTGGCCCCGAGGGCCAGGGGGAAGCCTGGCCTTCTGGGAAGCCGGCGGGAACAAACCCGACTCGCACTTCCAGGCGCCAAATTTCGCTAGGATACATCAACTAGGCTCGGAGGAGGCCATCCCGGCCGAGCACACCCAGAGCCCCGGCCAAGCGCCTCCCGAGCCCGCCCCGCCGCCCCGCCGCCCGCAGCCAGCGCGCCAGGCCGCCGAGCCCGCCGCGGCCCCCGGGGCGCTGCGGCCCTGCAGCTGCCGGGAAAGGACGCCCAGAGCCCCCAAGTTGGCGGCAGGACCGGCCTGGAGAGTGTGACCTTTCAGGGCAAAGGGGAAGGAGGACCGAGAACCCACGACCGCCCCTAGAAACCTAAATAAATAACCGCCCGAAAGGGAAAGCCAGGCGCCTCTCGGGGTCCCGGCGCCGCGCTCGCCTGCGCTCCCCGGCCGCGCCAGCCGGAAAACGCACTTGCCCGCGCCCCTCACCGCGGCGGGCGGCGGCACCCAAGGGGTTAACGGGGAAAGCCCAAGACGCCACAGCACAGGGAAGGGAGAGAGGGAGAGCGAAGAAAGAGCCCCACAGTCATCTTCCCAGGGTGAAGAAACAAACACCACCGCCGAGGGGGAGGGGGAACCGGAGCGCACAAAAAAAGTTCTGCTGATTTTTCCTCCCCACCCCCAGTCAAGCCCAGCTTGGGAAGAAAGGGCTCCCAACAACGCGAGACAGCAAACTGAAAGCAAGAACACGGCAAAGTGCAAACAAATCCAGCCCACAAAAGGCAGAAAAGTTTGGAGAGTTTGGGGCAGCCAGGGCCCCGGGCGGGGGAGGGGAGGGGGAGGGAGGGGGAGGGCTGGCTGGGGGAGGGGGAGGGACAGCAGGCCGCATGCGGGGCCGCGCGCGAGGCACTTACGGTTCGGGCGGTGGGCGAAAGCGATCCGTTGGGGAGGTAGGGGCTCGTCAGGTCGGGGATCATGATGAAGGGGTAGCCGGGATACGGTGGCCCCTTAAAGAGCCCTCCATCTTGCCTCTTGGCGGCTAACATGGCGGGGCGGCGAGGGGACGGCGGCGGCCGCGCGGAGCGGGAGAGAGCGGGAGAAACTTTTTAGAAAGTGGCCCCAGGCGCCGGGCCGGCGCGGGGCCGGGGCGCGGGCGCGGGGTCGGGGTGCGGGACGCGGGGTCGGCCCGGGGGGCAGCGCCGGGCGGCTGCGGGGCGTACTCACCTTCTTCCAAACTTTCCCGGGATTTATCTCGGAAACTTTCGGAGCGCGGCGGAGGCCGTCTTTCCGCCTTTCCCGGAGGAGTGGAGGTGGGGAGGGCGAGGGGCAAACGCCACGCAGAGAGGAAGGGGGAGAGCCGGCGGGGGGGTGGGGGGTGCAGAAAAACAGGGTTACAAGTTTTTGCAATGGTGGCACCGCGCGCACGCTGCCCGCCCGGCCCGCGCCGCCCCCGGCCCCGCTCTCCCCTTCCAGGCACCTCTGCCAAGCCCGGGAACCGGAGGAAAAACCCCACCAGCCCGAGGGGCTTTTCCTACCTCGGAATCGGAGGAGCTGTTTTGATTCGTTTCTGATTCATTGACTAGAGACGATTTGACATCAGCTAAATCCCTCTCTGCCGACGAGTTTTCGGAGCTCTTCTCCTCCTGCTCGCCCTCGTCTTTGAAGGAAATCAGTTCGTCGTTGGCGCCTAGGTCATCCCCTCCACCGCCGTTCAGCTGCGGCATGTTTTTCACCCACCAGCAGCAATTTTGGAAGAAAAATGAAGGAGGAAGAAAAGCCAAAAAAAAAAAAATCACCCAAAAAGTTTCCCCCCCCACAAAAAAATTGCAAGATAAAGACGAGTCCAAGGTGAACTTTTTTTTTCTGCTTTGGGTCTTTCTCTCCTGGGGAGGGGAAAAGAGGGAGGAGGGAAGGGGAGGGGGGGAGATCTTCTGCACGCGCGAGTTTGGGTTTCTTTTTTCTCTCGTTCCCAAGGATCCGATCAATGTGCAAAAAAATAATAAATAAAAAAGGGGGTAAAAAAACACCAACAACAACAAGAAGTCAGATATAAAGAGCAAAGGGGGGGGAAGCCGAAGATACAGGAGGAGCTCGTGCCGCTCGGATTTGAGTGAGTTGAAGTTAGACTGAGAGCTTTTCAGTTCAAAGGCGGCGCTGATTGACAGATAGAAAAAGGGGGATCGAAATCCGGAGGAACGGAGTAGTCTGGGAGCGGAGATTATTGACAGGGCGAGAGGAACACACTCGCCTTAATGAGATGCCGGGGGGCGGGGCCGGGCGGGTGACGTGTGCATAAATAAACAGCCGGGGTGGGCGGGGCGGGGGCGGCCAACAATGATCCTTTCGGGCCAGGCGGAGGGGGGCGGGGCGGGGGAGGGAGGCGCGCGCGCGGGGGGAGCGGCCTGCGCGGCGCGCGCGATCGGGAGGCCGGGCCCAGCGCTGGGACTCGCTCCGGGAGGGGGCGGTTTCGGAGAGACAATGCGGAGTGGGAGAGGAGGGGCAGGGGGTGGCGACCGAGGCAGGAATCCGAGCCGAGGAAGGCGGAAGGAAAAGCCCACTAGGGGGGCGGGGATGGGGAGAGGCCCAGAAAAGTGCACTTCAGAAATATTAGAAATAAGTCTGGGAAAGAAAGGAGGAGAGTCCAGGGGAGGGGGGAGCCTAGTGGTTAATCCAGCAGGGAGACCAGCCGCCCTAGGGCGGGATGTAGCCCAGGTGCTCAGAAGGAAAACTTAGCCCTCCAGTTTAGCGGGCTGGGGAAGTGGAGGGGCTGGGCAAAGTTCCTGGCCATCCACAGAAACTATTAACCCACGAGGTCTTCCCCTCCCTCTTTTGTTTATTAATACTGAATCCTTTCGTTAAATGTAAATTCCATTAGGATAAAGACACCGATGACTTCTTATTCCCCCCCCCCAAACAAATACTGTAGGGTTTTTCAGAGCATTAAAAATATCCTTGAGGAAGAATACACGATTGTTTTAAATGTAAAGTAGACCTCTTTTTTTTTTTTTAACTGACGTTGGAGGTGGTAGGAAATGACCAAGGATTCAAAGTCCTTTCTGACTCTGGAGGTGAAAACTTTGGGCGTTAACAGCGCCAGGGAAAATAAAACTGAAAGTTCACCAAGCCCTGGGATGAGCGGGGCTGGAGTCGTTCTCCAAGGAGGTTTGAAATGAAATCCCCCAAGACTTGACCAAAGAATCAAGATGTAGATGGCCCTCACAGGAAACTGCTCACCAAGCTCATGCGGCTTCACCTCAGGGAGAAGGTGGGAAAGCTGGGCCTTGAGACAGGTATTTGTTGATTTGTGTTAGGCACTCGCCATGGGAAGAGGTTGATTTGCTGCCGAATGGGGAACAGAATCACGTTTAAAAGGAAAGGCCCCGCTCCCCAAAGGCAAGGTTCCGGGATAATGGAGCAAAAATATTTGTTTTCCTGCAGATGTGTAAGAAGCGGACAAGAAACTACAACATAGGAAGATGACAAAAAAAGAACCAGAGGAAAAATGAGAATTAGCAAATTGCCTGTTAGAAGCAACATTGGCCTGGAGTCCACATTGTGTTAAATGATCAAATCTTTCTCTAGAAAAGCTCACCTGTGCAGCTGGACCATCAGCAGACTTCCAAAAGAAAGCAAATTTGCCATGTAATATTTAGAGAGTTTGGGGTTTCAGCCAAACTCTTTTATAGACTTAAGGTCTCAGAAAGAAGACTCTTAAAAATAATGATACTGAGATTGACAAGGCCAACGAATTCCCCTGCACTGGAAGAGAATTCACAGCCACATTTGCAAACTAAAGAGCAAGATGCGGGCAAAATAAAAATGGGCTGGGGAGGAGAGAGAGTCACTGTGACTCCCACCTTCACATTAATCAGAAAATCCAAAGTAGAGTGAGAAGGAAGCTGCAAAGAAGTAAAACAAATGTGTACATTTAATCAGACAGGATCGCCCAGGATGCAAAGCACAGGGCTAATTAGTCTCAGCAGGTAGGACTAACCTTCAGACTTCATAAATAAATAAGGCGGGTGCAGTGTCCAAGAGGTAGAGGGGAGACAGAGAGGCGATTATTTCAAGACACCACGTAAAAACACAAAGAATGCAATGGATTTAACAGTTTCCTTTTTAGGCTACCTTTAGATTTACACAGTTAGCAAAATGACCACAGTGTACACACTTGCCAGTTGTCACCTGCATACTTGTGCCTAAGTCTGTCTTTGTACAGGGGAGACGGGTTTCCCTAAGGCCTGTTTTAGGGGCTTATTTATTTATACTGTAGCACATTTATAGTAACTCAGTTTTATGGCAGTTTCTTTGTCCCGTGTCCTGTGCGCTGGGTGGTTAGTGTTTTTTTAATCTGACCTTGATGTGAATTAAGTCAGATAATGAGGTCTTCTATGTCCTCTACAGAACTACCTGTATAATAAATGTTCCTAAATATACTGAATTGAAATTTTAAAGGATGTTCTTATTTTTAAGGTACTGGCCTGCATTTTTATCATATGTAAATACTGAGAGCTTTCTTCTGATGATTAATAATCTCAGCCATTTTAGCATATCTTTATTTTTCTCATTCAAAGGGAACCCTTGAATCTTTCCTTTCTTAAATCTCTGATTTAATTAAGCAATTAAAAGTTGTTCCATGATAGCTCAAATGCCACATTTAATTTCATTGCTTGGTGCTATTTTTAAAAGAAGAAAGAAAAAGGCTTGGGAAGACCCCCAAGATCTGAGAGGGTCTTCAGCTCCTATCTTTGGAAGGGCTTGTGAACTTGCCCAGCTGGAGGAGGAGGGGAGGCACTCGCAGGAAGCAAGATGATACAGTATTTTAAAAGTCAGGCTGGCCCACAATGTGGCCATGTAATTTATAGATTTAGTGTGAAATCTTAAACAACAGTTGGCTCATGTCCAAGTGTTGAGGCAACTTCCTTCTCCAGAGACGAAAGACACTTAGTTTATAGACCAACAGTTCTGCCCAAATGGCGGAAATTCTAAAAGCAGAGGGAGGGAGAAGAGGAGGCTGCTTTTGACATCGGTGAAAGACTTACAAGGAAGGCATTTGGAAACCATGGTCTGCATCCAGGAGGTGGGTAAGATGGGGAGAAGCTCCAGCGACAGTCCTTGGAGCCCTTCCTGGAGCCAGCCCAGGTCCTCCAGCACTGAAGCTGTCCATAGCCTCCCTTCCTCTCTCTACTGTTCACTCCCTGGTCCTTTTGCTTCTCTGTCATCTCTCTCTCCCTTCACTCAGCCCTCCATTACATCTTTCTCTGCAGATCTGTATGGGTATTAATAATCTACATTTTACCCTGAAATCGAATGGCTATCTCTCCTAGATGCACAAGGCATCCAGCGATGGCAAACCTTCTAGAACTTTCCACAGTACACACGCAATGGGTTTACTACCACAATGTCCTTGAGTGTGAGGGGAAAGTGACAGTTTACATGAGTCGCCTTCCAGGCATTGGTGTGACCAATAGGGCCTGCAGAAGTGGGCCAGCCACACGCTGTTACCTGTGGCCCTTCCTCTGCTCACCTGGCAGGACTGGATGTTTTCTCAGGAGCTTTTGAATGTCCCAGCAGTCCAAGATTCCATGGTTTCCTCCCACAGACCACTTGTGACTGACCGAGAGCTTCACGGCACACCAGCAAAGACAAAACATATTGAGAGACTGGCTTTGGAATTTAGGAAGAACAAGAGTAGTCTGCTGGGACGTAATAGAAGGAGGGAAGATGACTAGACAGTCATATTCAGCTCCCCCATCACTTGGCAAGAGTCTTCTCAGTTACCCTGGACAGTGATGCACCCGCACACACAGGTGCACTTGTGTGCTTGTAAAGATCCAGGTCCCAAGATGGATGATCAGTCACCAGGATCAGACTCATCTACACAAGGGTCCAGACTGAGCAGAGACAGAAGAGTCTGAAAACACAAGGAAGCTATGAAATGGGGAAATGGTTAAAAGCCAAAGTACTGATTCCACTGTGAGATTTTCTGTTTCGTTTTTGTTCTCCGTGGCTAATGGTCCTTCTCTGGACCTTCAGGAAGGCCCTCCTTTATCCAGCATAGGGACATTATAAATTGGACGCCCAAGTTTGTAGTTTTAGCAGGCACGAGGGGAGACTTCCTCCCCTTCCGCTGAACATCTCCCCGCAGGAACTGGGGAAAGCACACACCCCTAGGAGTGCTCCTGTACTGACGCATCTTTGGAATGCCTGGTTTGATCATTTTGCTCCAGGTAACAGCAGGTCCAGGTTACAAAGTGGCAATAGCACCTGACGATCCCGGGGTTAATGGGGAGAGCTGTGCATTTCTTCGGGGTTCTATCACCTTCTTTCATGAGCAGATCACTACTGCTATAGGCATCTGTGACAGGAACAGCTTTCGGAAAGACGTCCGTCCTCCGTAAATTTATTTTTCTTATTGACAAGATGTCTTTTAACACTAATAGCAACGGTAGAAGGCCAATAAATGAAACATTTACTGCATAACTTGCCTTATTTTGGGGTGGCGTACAATTCCTTTCTTGCCATCTCTAGAAGATGTTTTCAGCCTAATTTGCTCCCTAGAAATTTCGCTTGCTACAATATTCGTCTATGACGTTTTATTGCCTGAAGCCAAGTCTGCATAAGAACTTTCTTAAGATATACTTATCCTAATGCCAGGCTACAGGAACTGGGCTGCTTTTTCACTGAATTATTTGTGCTATCCTGGTACACAGGGCAGAGACTTCCTGCTAGTCATTGCCATGGGGTAGGTCTAAATGTTTCTAAGAAGAGGGGGAAAGGCAGGAAAAGGTGAAAAAAAGTTTCATCTGGGCTGATTTGTAGAAGTCTTTGGAATTAATCTGATATGTACTTAACATATTAAAATGCCCTAGGTTTGCTTTCCTTTCTTCTTTTAAAAATAGTTTCCGCAACTGCATCCTGTACTTGAGAGCACCTTTGCCCACTGGAACACAAAGCTCTGTTTGGAAAAGTCATGGATCCCAAAGCACCTTCCACAAGAACAGGGGCACCTGAAATTGAGGTACAGGTGAGGCAGCCAGCATTGAGCAGTCTTACAAGGTGGTTTATGTGTGTTCAAGGGATAGACCAGGTGAGGTTTCAGAAGACAGTGCCATTTTTCCCATGCAGTGTATCTAGGCATGAGCTGGCACACAAGCATCATGGGATGGAGGTAGAGAAAGACCCAGGGAGACTTCCAGGTCCAGAGTGCAAAGTTTTCAGGCCCCTCTAGGGACCCGTAGAAGCATTAGCTCCAGTGTATAGTAGGGAAAAACTAAATCTATGCTGATCAATTCACCTGAGACTGAATTAGAATCAACAACTCCCTTCCACCTTTACAATCTCCCACATATTTATGTCAGTTTCAGTGGTGTGTACAGATGATGTTTCCTGGTGAAGACTCATTTGGATGGGGATTAGGAAGAAGGTTAAATGAGCGAGTTCTGGGGTCCAGAGTGAATTTGAATCCCAGTATAGACACCAGCCTGCAGTGCAGGTTTCAGCAATGAGAGACGCTTCCGGTTGACTGTCATCTCGAGCAAACTCGGCTTCTTGGTAGCCTCGGGGCACACTGTAAATACTGAGAGCAGTAGAGAAAGCACTAATAGTTATCTCCTAAGGGCCCTGGGACGCTGAGAGCAGGAGGCTCTAATGACCCCCACCCATAAGAAACACAGGAGTCCTTGCTGGACCTGTGCACCTGACATGGATCCTGTCCAGGGTCGTGGTCAGCTAGTGACCATGTGGCGATGCCTGGTGCTGGCACCTATCCTGCCAAGCCTGTGGAAACCCAGCTAGTGGGGGAGCAGACTCCAAACAGGCCTGCTGGACCCCGCTTCCCTCCCTTCCAGCCAGTGCCCGGTGGAACTGGAGGCCCCTGTAGTGATAGCCTGCACGTCTTTAGAGCCTTCTCAGGGCCTCTCCACCCACATTCTCCTCCTGAGGCTGCAGCACACTCTTCCCGAGGAGAGGGCTGCTCCAAGCCTCCACCAGGCTTCTTTGGAAGCATCTTCCAGGGTGAAAGCCTGGCTTCATGGGACCTCATTGCTGTTTACAAAACTGCATCAGAGAAGTCCCTAGGCAAAAGGGGAAATTCTTCATTAAAATTAAAATATTTAGGAAGATGTATTCTAAAATGTCAGCAGCACAACACTTTTTCCCCTAGATGATTACTTTTTTTTTTTGAGACAAGGTTTCACTTATGTAGTCCAGGCGGGCCTTGAATTCCCTCTGTAATCAAGGCTGGCATCAAACTTATGACAGTCCTGCCTCAGCTTCCTGAGCTAGGGATTACTATTTTTCTTTTTCTTTTTGTGCACCTGGGCATGGGTTATCTGCATGGTCAGATGGTAGAAATGTGACAGACTGACTGTTGCTCCTTTAGGGTGAATGAAGAGGCCAACCTGACCCACCAAAGGGTGCTCCAGCTCTGCACACGGGTCCCATGAGCCGCAGCCGCACCTGTGCTCATGCGCAGTCCTGCTCACAGCCCCCCGGGAAGTGGAGCACCGATGTACTAGAGTTCTGGTCGGCGCCTTGTAGTAAGGAAACCTGGGCTGGGAGAGACCAGGTGGAGCTTGGGGCTGCAGCTCAGTGGGTCAGCACTGCCTAATGCCCATTAGGCCTTGGGTTTGATCTTCAGCATTAACAATAAACAGGATAAAATAAAATAAAAAAGGAGAATGAACCATTGTTGGCCAGGCTAGAACATGTTCAAGTTTTCTGACTCAAGACCAAGTCTTTTCCCATTACTGGATCCTGGTCAACTTGACAAGAGAATCAGCCTCATGATTTTTCTATGCCATTTTGGGAATATAAAGTGAATCTTGGCAAAACCAAACAAACAAACAAAAAAACATCTAGTACACAGCTTCTCTAAGGGAGCCATACCCACCCCAAGGTGACGCCATGAAGTACATGGCACTCGTCTTCAAAGTCTGCCCAACCCCAGCCCCCTTCAGGCTGCTCCTGGGACTCCTGGTCCTTTTTCCGATTGACCCTGCCTCACCCTGCACCCCAATACACCCTTCACTTCAATTTCCCAGCCTCCTCTCTGAACACTTTGGACCAAAGAGGGCTGTGTGCTCTGTGGATACTGAGCAGCCTCGCCTGGTCTTTATCCATTAGCTGCCAATGGCAACCCTCTACTTACCTGTGATAATAGTAAGTGTTTAAAAGTCTCCAGAGATTGAGGGGGAGGAATCACTCTCTGTGGCACTCTACACAGGACCCTATCTGGGAGAAACGCGGTCAGCTTTAGACCCACTTTAGTGTGGTCTTTCTGTTGGTCTGCATCTCTCTCTCTCTCTCTCTCTCTCCCCCCCCCCACTATCTTGGGCTTGGGTGTGTGTGTGTGTGTGTGTTTTGATTGGGTAGTTCAGGTTGACCTTGAACTCACAGCAATCTTCCTGCCTCTGCCACATGAGTGCTGGGATTCCAGGCTCCTGCTATCACAGTTAGTAAACCAGGTCTCTAGTGAGAGGGGCCACATCCTTCCCTCATCCCCAGACAAGGAGGGGCAATATTCCAATGGCCGCGGCCCTTTTTTTCTTTGCTGCCCCCAACTTTCCGCTAAGAACCTAAGCCCTGCCAAAGGCCTCCCAGCCTTGCAAGAAGGGTTCAGATCTCAGCATCACCCTGTGTAGAAAGGAGACCTTGGTCCTGTTGGGATCTGACGCTTTCCTCCTCTGGAAAGGAGCACTTGCCTCTGTCAGGATGTCACTGGGAGGCTGTGAAAGACCTACTGGGATACACAGCTTTCTCACTCCTTTCCTGGGAGGCCGGTGGCAGTGCGGGGACTTAGCACAGCCCAGGGCCTGGTGCCTTTGTAGACTTTGTCTCCTGGAACTCTTACTGTCTCCTGCCTGGCTGCTTCTCAGGAGCTTCAGAAAAGCAAAGGAGAATGAACACCTTCGTCTCGGCAGCTTCGGGCCCCATAGTCAAGCTGGGCCTCTGCACAAGCACCCTTCAGGGTCTCGCTGAGGCGCTGTCCTCGGCGTGGAGGAGGAGAGAGTCCCTCCTGCTCTGTCCCTCCTGGGAAGTCCCTCCCACCCAGCTGGGGTGGCATTTCGAAAGCCCCCAGGCTTCCTCTCAATTGTCTAGTAATTTAATAATGCCAGTCTTGTGCCAACTCTAATTAAGGAAGAGCACAGCTCTGGGGAAGGGAGGCCCACTGCCCTCCACCCACAGCCTGCACTGTAAGGGCCACAGCTCGGGGGAGGCTCCTGGGCCTTTGCCTTTGGCCGGAGGGGAAGGAAAGAGGACGTGGTATCCAGAGGGAAGAAGGAATTCCGGGGACAGTGGCCTTGTCTAGTCTATTGACTGACAACTGCCAGGCCGTCAGATGCCCTTCCGATCAGGGGGCTTCACCCTCCCGCTCTGGGGGAGGACGTAGGACGTGCCTCCGAGAATCTAAAGCCACCTTTACCTCACCAGGAAAATGCACTGGGACTTCAATTTGCTGTAAATAATGAGTGTATTTTTAATTAAAGTTTCCACCTTAAGTAATCAGAAGCAAACTATTACAGTGAGAAGTACGACAGCCAAGCTGCAGGTTAATGGTGACAAACCTATGGCACAGATGCCCCGGTGGACACCCAGAGCCCTCTCAGGCAGCATGCCGTCCGAGTCATACCAGCCACCGGCCATTGTGCAGCAGCTATCTGTCTAAACTAAAAACCTCAGTGTTCAGGTTTAGTTTCAGTGGTGGGTTCAAAGCCAGCCTGGGCTACATAGCAACTTCAAGATCTGTCTAAACTACATAGGGAAGCTCTGCTAAAAAAAATACCCAGAACCATCAAAACATTGCTTATATCCCCTACGTGTCAATGCTGCATTCCCTCAAAAGGGGGTTGTCTCACACAGGACATACTTCTATTAAAAATTGTTATTTATCTGTAGTTAAAATTTAACTGGCAGCTTCTATTTTACCTGGTAATCTACCCCAAAGGTAACTACTATTCTGATTTTGATGAAGCTTAATTAGTTTTGCTTGTTCTTGTCTGGCACACTGGTGGAATCATACAGAAAATACTGTTTTGGCTCTAGCTTTTTTGCATAATGTCCTATCTGTGAGGTTCAATAATGAATGTAGGGAGAGTTCTTTTTCACTGTTGCATAGTATTCCATAGTACACAATGGTTAGGTGCATTCATAAATCTGTGTGTCTCTAGATGTACACACATGCAATGATACATTTACTTGGCCACTTTTACTTTTGGCCAAGACAAACAGGATTACTATGAGTATTATTTTATATGTCTCTTTGTTTATATATGAATATATTTTGTGTGAATACATTCCAATGACATATATTCAACTTTAATAAATATTAAATTTTCCAAAGCCCTGGACAAATTACACAGGAGTGAATACAAAGATCCATTTGCTGTCCATTTTTTCCCTTTTGTGGTGAATGGACATTAGTATATCATTGTAGCTTTGATTTACATTTCTTTGATAATAAGTGATATTGAACATCTTTTCCTCTCTGTATAGGCTCTTTAGATACCCTCTTGGTGAAAAGACTGTCCAAGATTTATGCCAAAAACCAGATGTGCTATCAAATATCTGCCTGTTATCCCAACAGTCTGGGAGGCTGATGCAGGAGGACCACAAGTTCTACCCCAACACGAGCAGCTTTGCAAGTTAACGAGACCCTGTCTCAAAATAAAAAAGGACTGAGGAGATGGCTCAATGTGAAGGCCATTTATCCAATCCTTAGTACTGGAGAAGAAAAGATTTACCTACTATTAAAAATTGGTCCGATTTTCCCTCTTGATTGATAAGAAGTCTTTGCATATTCTAGATGCAGAGCTCTTTGTCAAACATAGGTCCAGCCAGTGTCCCTGCTCTGCATGTGGTTTGCCTTCCCATCCCCTAAAGGCACAGGGTGAAGAGTGCAATTCTTCGTTTTAATGACTCAGCAGTAGATGACTTGACTAACACACGTGTGACACTGGCTTCAATCCCCAATGTCATTACAAGAAGAAAAAAAAAAACCCAGAAATAATTAAGTTCTTTTGAATTCCTACTTGTTTCTAAAACTATTTAAATTATCAACATCTTCACTAAAGTTTAAGTGAGATTTTAATCCCAGCTACACGGGAGGCTGAGGCAGGAGGATTATGTAACCCAGGAGTTTAGGGTAGCTGGGAAAAGGTGCAGGGAGGGGGAAGAGGAAGAAATGTTAGTAGCACATACAGAGGAAGGATCGGATTGCATGGAGACAGAACAAGAAGGTAATTGGCACAAGTCAGGAAGAAACTTCCATTATAGAATTCTAAGCCTTGGGATCAGGGATTTAGCTCAGTGGTCCAGGGCCCACCAGCACATACCACAGTGCTGGTCATGGTGGCTCACGCCTGTAATCCCAGCACTTGAGAAGCAGAGGAAAGAGGATTTCCAAGTTTGAGGCTGAGTTCAGAACCAGCATGAACTACAAAGCAAGATCCTGTCTCCAAAAAAACAAAACAAACAAAACAAAACAAAACAAAAAAAAGAATTCTAAGCCTCTTGAGCTGTGGGAACATAAATCTCTGATATTTAAGCCAACCAAATCTGTGGTATTTTGTTATAGCACCTGGAACTGACTAGTACAAAAATGCACAATTTGGTAAATGTAGAATAAGTATGCACCATGAAATTGTTAGCACAATCAAGATGTAAGAAGCCTTCCCATCACACTGAAAAGCTTGCACCTCACAAGGCACAGTGGCACCTACCTGTGATCTCAGTGCTCAGGGAGACTGAGGCATGATTATCACAATACTGAGCCCAAGCTGGGCAAATTAGTGACTTAGCAAGACTGTGTCTCACAATAAAGAACAAAAAAGGGCACCTGTGTAAAGGTCCCAGGTTCAATCCCTGGAACCACAAAAAAGAAAAGCAAGCCCCAGTCTTACTTCCCCTTTGTAATTTACCTTCCTACCCTTCAGATCTCAACTCGGGAAACCACTAATCTGCTTTCTGTCACTAGAAACTAGCTTTCATTTTCTAGGACTTCACAGAAATAGAATCATAGAGTATATACTCTTGTTTTAGCTTATGAAGAAATTTGATAACCAAATAGTAAGAGAATAATATCATTATCTTCAAAGTACTCAGTACAAGACATCACTCAAAAAAGATTCTAGCTGTCTCCTTTCATTCATAATGATCTTGAGATTCCCCCCTATTGCTATGTATATTTCTGTCTATTCCTCTTGTCTCTGAGTGGTATTCTGTTGAGTGGAGAAAATTTTAATTTGCTTATCCATTTACCTGGGACTTTTGTATTGCTTCTGGTTCCTGGCGGTTATAAATCAAGCTGTACTGAATGTTGCCCTGTAAGTCTACATGGGCAGGTACCTTCATCTCTCTGGAGTAACTGTCTTATCAAGAAATGACCAGGTCAAACAGTGAGTTTAGGACTGGGAATGTTGCTCAGTGGGAGGGACTTGGCTAGCATGTACAAGGCCCTAAATTTGATTGTTAGCAATGAAAAAAAAAAAAAAAAGAAAACTAGAGTGAGTGTATGTTTAACTTCTTAGAAAACTGCCAGACTTTTCCCCCTAAAGTAATATAACATTGACATTCTCTCTTTTCAGTTGTGTATTAAGTTGCTCCACTTGCCCTGTGTCCTCACCAACACCTGGTGTGGTCATGCCCCTCACTGTTGATGGTCTAGTGAGACTGTGGCGTGACACACTCTGCATTAGGTGTACCGCACTCTGCATTGCTGACTAAAATGTTGGATTTCTTTCCATGTCCTCATTTATAATTATATATCTTCTTTGGTGACGTGCTTGTTCAAATTTCCTGTTCATTTTCTACTTGGCTGTTTATTTTCTTATCACTGAATTTTGAGAGGTTTTTTTTTGTTGTTGTTGTTTGTTTGTTTGTTTTGTATTCTGGATACAAGTCTGCATCAGATATATGCCTTGAAATATTCCCAGTCCTTTGTTATTTATTCTTTCATTCATTTAACACAACTTTTTGTAGTGCAGAAGCTCTTCTGATGAAGTCCAGTTTGTCAGTTTTTTATTTGTGGATTGTCCTTTTGTTATCAAGAAATCTTTGCCTAACCAAAGGCCACAAAGACAATTTCTATATTTTTAGGGTAACACTTATGACTATGAACCATTCCAAATTAACTTCATCTGTGGTGCAAGGAGGATGTGTTCTAAGTTCCCTGATCCCTATACAGTCATCCACTTGTCCCACCAGTTGTTGAAAATATCACGATTTCTCTGCAGAATTGTTTTTGAATTTTTGTGTGAAATTAATTAAAATATATATGTGAGTCTGTTTCTGAACTCTCTTCTAATGAACAATTTGTGCCAGTATCATATTGTTTTGATTAATTTATTATAGTCCTGGGCATCAAACACAGGGCTTCAAACATGCTAGGAAACCCCTCTAGCACTAAACCACAGCCCAAAAGGGACTGGCCTTCAACTTGCAATCCTCACTATTTTAGCCTCCCTAGGCCCTCGCATTACAGGCATGAGCCACCATGCCCAGCCTAATGTAGTTTTAAAATAAGTCTTGAAGTCAGGTGATACAAATCCTCTAACTCTGTTTTTCTTTTTCAAAGTTGTTCTTCCATTTCTTATTTAGATTGACATTAGGTCTCTCTGTATAGTTCTGGCCTTGAACTCATGCAGCTCAGAGTAATCCTTCTACCTCAGCCTCTTGAATGCTAGGATTACAAATATGTGCCACCACACTGAGCTTTCATGTGATTATTTTTTTTTTCATGTGATTATTATTTCATGTGATTATTATTATTATTATTATTTAGACAGGGTCTTGATATGTAGTTCAGGCAAGGCTTGAACTCACTATGTATCCCAGAGTGTGATCCTTCTGCCTCAGCCTCTCCAGGTTTTTGGACTATGGCTATACACCACCACACTTGGCTTTATGTGAATTTTTAAATCATCCTATCAGTTTCTATAAAACAGCCTCATGGGATTTTTAAAAGGGATTACATGGGATAAGGGGTCAGCAAAATTTTTCTCATAAAAGGCCAGAGAGTAAATATTTCAGACTTTTTCAGACCGCACAGTCTGTTTTAACTACTCAGCTCTGACACTGTAACATGAAAGCAGCCCCAGGCAACCCAGAACCATATGTGTAGCCGTGTTCCGGTAGAACCTTATGAAAACAGTCTGCAGCCAGACTGGGCCTCCAGGCTGTCATTAGCTTACGGTGATGGGGCTTACTTCAGGGAGAATGTGCATCCTCACAAGATTTAGTCTTCTGATCCATTAATGTGACAAATCAAGTTGCTTTACGGCATTATTTTAAAGTATATTTTCATTTTTAGGACACTTTTAGATGTTCAGAAAGAGGAGAAGTACAGTTTCCTGTACCCAGTTCCTCCTGTTAGCATCATATAATATTAGAACATTGTCTTTATTACACCTAATGAAGTGAGACTTTCTATCCTCCTGTCTCAGCTTCCTGAAGAGATGGAGGTGTGGGCAAATGCAACCTGGTTCCTAGTCGCAATGAATGTTGCTTTTGTTTGATTCCCCACTGCTGGCATTTGTCTCATGTTTATTTAATTGAATTTCAGATATGGTCTATTTAAAGAAAAGCCTGGAGGTGAAGTATCATTTTTGCCACCTTCTGTCAAATATATACAGTAACATGATTTATGACTATTGATGTTAACCTGGAGTTTCTGGCTATTTTGATTCTCCATTTTCAAATTATTCTCCTTCTATCTTTGTTATCCTACATTTCGAAAACAAGTTAGTAAGGGCAGCTCATATCTAACCAGGGGATAGTTAAGACTTTTAAATTATTTTAGTAATATTTAATGTCATATTTAGCCCTATTTTATTTTAGTGCTAGTTTTATATTTTCACGCTATTATAAATAGCATTTATAATTTTTAAATTTCTATTGTCTCTTATTAATATGCAGAAATATCATTACAAAATGATCCTCTTTCTGATATATTTTTGGTAATATTCTTCACTACTAAATCTAATTTATCTCATGTTAAAATAGCTAAGCTACTCCAGTATTTTTTCTTTTATTCTTGTTTTCTTTTCTTTCTTTCTCTTTCTTTCTTTCTGTCTGTCTTTCTTCCTTCCTTCCTTCCTTCCTTGCTTCTTTCCTTCCTTCCTGTATTACATTTAAAATTATATCTTATTGGCACCATACAGATAAATGTGCTTTTAAATTCAATCTCACAGTCTCTGTCTTTTAACTGGAGTATTTAGAGCATTTATGTTTAATGTGGATATTGCTATGATTGTCTTTAAATTTGCCATTTTAAAATTTGTTTTCTATTTATTATATCTATTCTTGTTTCTTATTTTCTTCATATTCACTTTCTTTTGAATTAATTGAATCTTTCTATTACTTCATTCTGTCACCCTTATTACCTTGGTAGTTACATCTCTTTGTTGTGTTACTAAATGATTACATTACTGTCTACCTTCAAGTGACATTATACCTCTATACATACAGTATATTTTCATTTCACTTAATCTTTGTATAATCCAGTAGTTATATTTACTACCATGAAATTTATAAATCATAATATATCTTGTAAGTACTTTTGCTTCTAATAGTCAAATATCTCTATAGATATTTACATAATGAAGAAATAGTATATTTATTT